>JARYHS010008075.1:172999395-173123469 GCA_031002005.1 Vandiemenella viatica | reverse complement strand
AACTGTTCAACGCAGAATAATTTCTCATTTGCCTATTTATTTATTTATAGTATAGCTATGCAACTAATACAATATATATAAATAGGAGGACAAGAACGTTGGTAGCATTCATATAAATCGTTGTCCAATTGTTGCAGCTAAGCTATGAAGGAAGTTGTAAGATTGACAACGTCTTGAAATGGTCCATCGTGCTTCCTTAGAGGGCATTCCATAATAATGTGCTCCTCAGTCTAAGTAAGAGTTCAGCAGTCAGACACAGGAAGATCCTGAAGTCCCCACTAATGGAGCTTGGAGTTGCATTTGGAGTGGCCTGTTCTTAGGCGATTTAGTTTGACCCAGTTGGTCTCTTTTCAGATGGAATCTGAAAATCCAGTTGTAGGGTATTCAACGTTTTGATGTTTCACAAAGACATACTTCCAGCTCTGTCGTCATTTTCTTTTGAGATTGAAGTCAGCCACGTCATGCCATACTGGATTAAAAACGAGTAAGGGGTTAGTTCCTTAAGGACCTCGTGGATTGGGAAATCCTGGTGATGGTCAGGGTGATGTAACATTCTCCACTCACGTGCCGTTGCTTCTTGGCATCTTACCCTGGAGGTGGTATATTACCGATGATATGTAACCAGGGGACTGGGGTGGATGTTAGTGCGCCAGTTATGATTCTTATACACCCATTCAGAAGAACGTCAAGTTTTACAGTGTTAGCACTACGTTACCACACTGAAGTCTCATTTGCCTCATCAATACATCTAGACTTGAAATTAAATTGAAAACCATTCAAGTGTTATTCGATCCTCATGCAATGAGGGTCACCAACAGCCGTACACAAAAATCAGTGATGTACGTAATCCCAACATATTCAAAGATCAGTTCAGCATCATGTGCTTTAACGGTGGTCGCTTCGGTTGAGTAGCTATCAGCCAATCGACTCACCCATGGCAATACGCAGCCAGGCCCCAGCGCAATCATTCAATTCTAATAAAACTGGTTTCTCACCTCATTGGTACTGCCTATCCTCTCACTTATGATGTAATGCATACAAAATAATACTGTACTATAATATATCTACATCTACAAAACCAAAACGGTGTATACTTGTTCTATAAAAACTCGAAAACTACTGAGCAGATTTCGATGGGGTTATCACCGTTTCAAATCTTATAATCTGAATTGAATGGTTTGTTGTATGTGATGTTTCAACGTAGCGTAGCGCCGCAGCAGAAAGTGAAAACTTGAACGTATAGCATAAATGTCAAAGATGCAATACCAACTAGATCTTGCCGGCCTCGGTAGCGTAGGGGCTAGAGTGCTAGCTCCGCGTGCCGAAGGCCGTCGGTTCGAATCCGGCCGCGGGCATGGATGTTTAAGTGTTGTGTGTGTGTGTTAATGTCCTGTCCGTCCTGTGGCGTCCATACATTGGAAAAATACGATATATATATTGATGACGGCTAGTACACTGAAAGCTACAAAAATTACATTGAGCTGGCTGTATGGCCTTCGTTGCCAAATGCCATAAAAAAAACTAGATCTTGATACGACAAACTTCGTACAAATTATTACCGCATGTATCGGTTAATCCCTAAATTTTTTATATGCGAATGCAGGCTTTCCCGGCGAATAAATGAGCATCGTGAGGTTGCTAAGCGACACCAGTAAACGCCTGGTAACGATACGTAATCGACTTGAAGATGGCTACTGAACTAGTTGCCGAAAGCTTGTCGCTTTGTAATAAAATCCGGCTGCAAACCCGAGAAGATTTGTTCCCTAAATTTTTATTTTTCATTCTCTGAACACCATAGATGGCCGTATTGAATGAGAAATTTAGGTAAATTATATAACGGAAAACTTACGAGAGCTTCTTTCATTCTTGAAGCTACGATCTCAGGCCCAATAGCTACAATCTCTCACGTTGGAAATGAAATTATATTCACAGTTTATGGTATGTAATGCATATCTGACACATTTTAACATGAAAGTAAACTGTTTAAAACCTTTAATGCTGATACTGAAAGCAGTTCAGGAAAATATTTCCTGAAACTTATTATTAAACTGAAGCTGTTTGTTAGTACTGCAGACCGCGAAATATTCTTCATAGAATTGATCGTTCAAATACACCCAGAAGATGGAGCGATTGACATGAAATTTGATTCACAGTTGCAGAAAAATGAAATCTGTTTTGGACTTCAAAATGTTTAAAAATATTCTGACATAACTTGAAAACTGTACGAACAATATATTCTGAATCAGAATCTGTCGTATGTCTTATAACGCTACCTGAACTGCCGCCGGAGCAGGAAACGAAAAGTTGTATATAATCAAAAACTGTTAAGGTCTTTTTTTTTTTTACACCGCCAACGTCGAAGTTTCCAGAGGCAGGAAAGGGACAGGGAAAGAAATGGTAAGGAATTCGTCCATGGGCTTTTTTGAAGGAATCATTCCAGCATTTTCCTGGATTGATTTCGGGAAACCATGGAAGATCCAAATTTGGGTGGTCCGACGGGGATTCGAAAGCGCTTCCACCGGAATGCAAGCTCACCGTTCACCTACCATGTTTCGGTCACTCACTTCAATAAGATGGATCACAATGAGACTTCTTCAATGCAGACATTGGATACAGTGTGATACCTCACGTTTCTCAGCCTGATGGTCTTTGTCAGTGTAGAATTTTGTTTTTGAAACACTGAGAGTTAAAAATTGTCAAAATATTCTGCCATCTTATTCTCAGAATTACTACTCCCTCACTTCTAAAACTTTCTAAAAAATTTGAAATTTTTTTGTAAAGACTGGGGAGAATTTGACATATATGTTTCAAATTGTGTGACTAAAATTACTGTATGCGTAAAACGAACTCAGTAATACGGAGCACCTGGCATGGTCGGTGAGCGGTATTGCTATGACCTCGCAATCGGAAGTTCTCGAGTTCGAATCCCCGTCCGGGTATCCAGATATGGGTTTTACATGGTTTTCTCGAATCAGACGAATGCCGGGTTGCTTCCTTCAAAAGGCCATGACCGACTTCCTCTCTCCGTTCCTTGTCCCCAGTTATTTTCCGCCTCTAATGACCTTGACATCGACGAGTCGTAAAGTCATAAAAAAATTAAAATAAATAATTTGGCTTACTTTGCTCACAACTTTAAAACTATAAAAAGCGTAGTCATTACATATATTATTTCCGTTCCCAAACACCACTTTTTCTCAACTAATACAAACCGTACAGCCATGAACAAGAAATCATCATATTCAGCTCAAGTTAAAACACGGTGTTTGTTTGAAATGGAAGTAAACGAACTCATCTATCGTTTTGGTACCTGCAGATTCAGAGGTTAGCAGTAGTTGCTATTGTTCATTGGTAACAGAGTTTTTGACACAGACATAGTAACGAATATTACCTAAAATTGACAAGTAAATATTTTTAAAGGTAATCTATTGTTGTATGTTGCGACCTCTTAAAAAAGGATACACCACACACCGGGTTAGGAAAAATTTCTTTGCATTTTGACTCTTTCTGGTATGGGAATCCACTTTAAGCAGAATATTTTAGATAAGATACGCTATTTTGGTTTAGCGAGCAGATAACATGTGCAGTTTTATTTCTGTAACTCGTTCCGTTTACTATCAGCAGAATTTTAACAGAAAGTGGAATTAAGACACTGGGGCTCCGTTTCCATTTGAGTGTATGAAAGTCACCAATTACCGCGCTTGCAGCAATGAATGCCACAAAACAACGTTTGTATTGTAGTGACTTGGCTGCCACCCGTTTGGGATGACCCTCGAAGTCACTCACTCTGTCCAGCCGAGCGGTGAGACAAGGACAGATTGCCATAGGAATTCGTGGATAAGCGTCTACATGGAAATCGACGGATTGTTCGGATATGAGTTTTGTGATAGGATTATTACTTGGAAAATCAGGGCTAATCATTTCTGAATATTTACATGTTTATTCGCATCAAGTTTCTGAAGGTATGATACATATTTACACTTAGACGAAGATAGCTGTGGAAACATTTACTCTTACTATTACTGTAGGAAACTGATAAAACTGGTGCAGTGGCGCCTTGCGAACCACCACCAACATTATGGGGATGAGGAGAGACAGAGCGAGCTTTGTAACGTTAGTACCATTAACCCAAACACGACAGGACTATTGTAAAACAGTGGAACTCTGCCTAACTAACCCTATCCGTCTCATATCCAACTCTTTCTCAGTAGAGCCTACCTTCTGGTTGCTGTAGGACATCTCTTGGGCTGCCGTGGCTCCACTCCGAGGCCGGAGCCTGGTGGCTTCTCCGTCGACTCCCGGCTGCACAATACGACGATCAGCTCGACCGACAGATAGACAGACCTAGCTAGCTGTGCTCAGGGTTTTACTATGACAACCCCCACTCCACTCCAGCTCTTTGGAGAGGGCAAACTCTGACATCACCTAACTGCATTCGGTCATAATGCCAGCTTGCGTTCTGGTTTCGGCGCCTGACAATTGCCGAATCGCTGACTCGTGCTCTACTTGCGGGTTGTGGCTCTCGTAAGGTTGCCTAATTTTTCTCGCTCGTCTGTCCTCCATCCCAACCCCAAACAAATTTATAAATTACACAAGTAAAACCTCTGGTTTTACTACAGTATTTCTAGAGGGACTAACTCAACAATGGAATGAGTTGGGAGTAATATCTATGAATGTTAAAGTAATAACATCTCTGGGGTTTCAACATACGGTCTTATGTACTTTATTGGTCGATAAAATACTGAAAATAGGCGGACATTAATATTTAAACATGACAAATAATTTGAAATCAGTTTAATCGAGTAATTGTACTGGCGGTTTTAGTATCAGTAACAGGAAATGATTATATTTGACGTGAACAATTTTTCTATGCAAGCAGTAAACACATCAGCTTATTATTGCATCTTGCATGTCATACATAATGTTTGGATCTCAAAAATAATAAGCTAAGAGACGCTGTATTAACTATGAATTTTAAATAATAGTTTTAATATAATTTTGTACTACTATATAATTTTACTTTATATGTAAATTGATATGGTGCAATCAGTGACACAATTATTTTCATTTGGATGTACTCAATGTATTTTACAAATCTGAATTTTGTAAATGGCATTCTTAATATTATAGCTGTGTAATATTGTATATTAATGTAAAATAAACTTAATGTGCTAGCTATATAATTATGGAACTGAAAGTCCATAAAAACAAACAAACAACATGCAGCGGATCTAACGACCTATGGGTTGGAGGTGTCAGAATAACTCCAATTCATTCACTAATTATTCCCTAGTTAAATGATTGGGAGCAAATAGATAAAAAGACGGAAAAGAAGAATATATTGAGCACAAACATTTATCACAAAAAGTTGATTACTACTTGCAAGTTAACTGATAGTTACATTCATACAAAAATGCGTAAATTATTAAAGACAGAAATTTCTTTATTTTACTGCACTTTTTAGTTAATAATTCACACTACACATTACACAATTCCGTTAATAGAGATCAATCATTAACCAATAAATTCTTTTCATTTTGATTACATAATCTTTGCTGCAGCTTGTGGCAGCAGTTCAATACTCTTAGCTTCTCTGTCGAATATCCAAAGAGTTTGCACCTGCCACGTCAGCACCATGGAGGAAGGAAATATATGGAGACGACGCAAGAGACCTTCACCACGCATTGAAGTGAAGCCGGGTGGAGGAGGAGTGGGGGGCTAAGCCGATCCCATATAGACACGGTGTATATGTACAGAAACCTCAAGGGGACTCTAGGATAAACGTAACGCCGCAATCTGGTGATGGATTATTATGTAACTCGATGAGACAAATACAAATGAAGAATAAAATTTTTGATATCATGCTTAGTTTTCGAGATATTCTGTCTCAAACGTGAAATGTTTTTGGTTGAAACTCAGTAGAAAAAATTGGTCAAATTCAAATTTGATGACGGATTCTTATTTAAAAAGACGATACAAATAAAAAATTAAGAATAAAAATTTTCGATATCTCGCATATTTCTCGAGATATACTGTATCAAAAATGAGGTGTCTTGAGTTGACATGCAGAAGAAAAATTTCGCAAAAGTCAAATTTAATGATCGATTCTTATGTAACACGATGAGACATATCGAAAATAAAGAATAAAATTTTTCGAAATCTTCCTTAGTTTTCGGGATATACTGGGATTGGGTTGATATGCGGCCTGGACTAAAAATTAATTCTGTCAAAGCCACAATGAATGGACATGCAGAATGGATATTTCAGTTTTTTTACTACCACTTGTGTTTAGATTGAAATGCGGCCTAGACCAGAATAAAAATAGTTATCTTGTTACCATACATCGTAAGCTTAATTGGGAATAGCTGGAAGTGGAAGTAGTTTTCATCGCGATACACGTTTTGTCACTAACTTGGTTCTCATGAAATTACTAACAGTAATAGATAAATTCTTTGTCCCTTATGGAACAGCAAAACCATTCTGGCACAGACTGCATTTAGACCTAACCACAATCTCCATTAAATTGCCGCTACAGAATCAAACTATGTAGACATACCCACACACGCGTATTTGAATCGCAAACTGTATTTGCGGTAACAACATCGTTTGCTTCATCAAGATTCCTAGATTGCATAGCATAATTTAACACATTTAATTTCATCATACACTGTCAGTATAAACTGCAACTTGACGAAAGAAAGCGCAATACTAAATTCACTGAATCGCGATGTAAAACACCCCCCTTTAAATCTCATTTTCAACACTCGTTAAAAAGTAATGCTAGTCTATTATGTGCAAAATAGCAAGGTATGCTGATTTTCTACACTATACCAACAAAAATTTGCGAACAAAGTCATCCCATTGAGAGCTCTGACTAAATATTTATAGACAGGCACCGAAGTTTGCAATTCCTACCACCCACTTCAACAACGATAATGATATTCCAGGTTCTTTCCTCTCTTGCCTATTTGTGAAACCGTATGCAACACAAGATGGCATTATAAAACATTTATACACATTACAAAATGAAATAATCACAGCATCTAACACAATGTGAACATCGCATTTGTTTGGGATCGCCGCTGCCACCACTGCGCATGCGCTGAGAGTTTAGAGCCTGCTTCACAGATTTAACGTCACTTCTCCTCCATATATTTCCTTCCTCCATGGTCAACTTTATTCTTTGGCTATATATCGTATAAATGCGTTCTAATAAATATAAAGTTATCAACATGATTATAGACATTAAATTTAAAATGAAAAGCAGATGTAGGGTGTGATGTTAATCCTGTACCAATGATCATTAAGTAAAAAACGGTATAAAATTTAAATTTTCACCGTTTCTGTTATGAGTTTTGTTCTCACTGTTGCGGAGTAACAGGTTGTCTCAATAAATACATCTATTGATACTGAAAACATAAAAGCATGACGTACAATTGCCAGCGTGTTAAAACATGTGAATCTTTTACTAGATTAAGAAATACAGAGTGTAATTTTTTAACTTTATAACTCTCACGCAGACATACAGTCAAACTAGTGAGTAACACTGTATAAAAACCTTATTAAGTGGGACAGTCGCATAAATAAACCCAGTACTACACATCTTACACGTATAAGATCAAAGTGTCTTTCTATAAATTGAACATCATACATATTCAGTATTACAGCAAACTGGATCAAGGAATGGGAGACAAGTGATCCTTATAAAGGTAAATAGGAGGCTGCATAGCTAAATACCACGGTTTCATTGGCACTGTAATGTTCTAGTCTCCAGAACAGCGGTCCTCAAACTCATTTGACTGTACACACCTCGCCGAATTATTTCTTTGGTGTAGATATTTGCCTTCCTTATTACAGACTTTTCTAAACTTTGTAACGTTAAATGTGTTCTACAAAGTTGGCACAGTAATTTTCAGATTAATAGGGCTTTCTTTTTGTAGTGCGAACTATTGGTAAAAAGGAAAGAACTTACAATTTTTATTCAGAGCTTTATTGAAAAGATCAAATTGAAAATAAGATTTTAATACGTAGTAAAAAATAGGCGCCTACCCAGTTGTTTCGTTATAAATATTTCTCTAAATCAAAATACAATATCCTTAATTTCTGATCAGTAAATAACAATATTCGCAATTACGAATAACGAAATTGTAAATATAGAGTTGTATCTGAGCTGAAATGTTGTAATTACGACACAAGTGAAGTGATGATAACTGATTAAACTGAAGAAACAGATTAGATCAGGTCACAACATCGTGATCTCTGACTCTTAAAACTAATATTTTCTATTAATATAATCTTCTCGGGTGAATAGCCGAGTTAGCAGGGCGTCTTCACACGATATTTCGGCGATCGGACTCTCTGTCACCGTCTTCACCAGAAGATGGTGACAGAGGTTCCAATCGCCGAAATATCGTGTGAAAACACCCTGCTCACTCGGCTAATCACATAAAAACATTGTATTAATTTTCAGTTTGAACATAAATTAGGAACACACTTTACAGAGGATATACCTTTAGAAAAAAGGTCATAGTAAAGAAAAGATATTAAAAGAACACAGATGTTCAAAGAACTTGGAGAAATATTTGCTCCCAATGTTAATAGAAAGACTGCAGTTGAAGAAAGGGTGAGAAAGATGGAAACAGCTTTCAGGATTTGTTAAAAGACATACAAATCGAAATTACTCTCCCATCAGACGAATTACAAGCACTATAGTACAGTAGTGAAGCCAGAATGCTTATACGCAGCAGAAACACTAGCCAGAAAGGGACTGACGGAAATAGAAAAGAAAGAAAGGAAGTTTCTAAGGACAATCTTGGGACCAAACAAAAGTGACAGGCAGCTAATTTAATTTCCGTTTGAGATCGAACCAATTATACGATAAGTTTGAAAATCAAACACAATTAAGAAAAGGAGATTAGTTTTGTATGGACACATCAAGAGAATAGAATCAGAAAGAAAGTACTTAACTTTCAAGAGAACAGGAAGACACAAGTTACAGGGGTGAAGGGAGTCCATCAGGACCGAAAAAGATGTGGAATCAGCATGGAAGACATCCAAGACAGCGAATTATTCAGAGGAAAAATTGCAGAGGTAAAGGATCTGACTGAAAATAAACCAATCAGGGAAAGGCGGCCATTTTCAGAGGAAGAAAAAGCTAGAGTCAGTCGGAGAATGAAAGAGTACTGGCGACGGAGGAAGGAAAATCAGAAGAGGAAATGAAGTTGCGTTATCGTAGTCCATAGAAACGAAAAGGGGGGAAAAAAGTAAAAAGAAATGTTCCTTGGACATAAGTTTCAGTAGCATTGACAGTACAGTCGGCAGCCATTTCTAAACAATTCTTTGATGCCAACGATAACATCTACAGCAACAAATATAAAATCGTTGGCCAGATTTCGTAATACTATATGATTATAGTTGTATGCTGTAAGTAATAATTTGTATTTCATGTTTGATAACTTTTGTGCAACTACCCACATTTCTAAATATTCTGCTATATTTGTACGTATTTCGAGGCTTTAATCTGCACATTGTGTGATATATTACTGTCTAAGGAACGTGTGTGCGAAATTTCAGACCAAATGGACAATTAATTGTCGGTACGCCCGTATTGCACCGCTGCGAAATTATCCATATTGATACGTAGAGATAATTATTATATACTAGTATTTTCCAAACCCACGAAGAAATATAGAATTATATCACTAAGCACAAACATTGGTTAGAATTAAAGCTGTGTTCATATTATTTCCGTGACAGTTAGCTAAGAAAGGTCATATTTTTAAATACTGAAACTGAATGAAACCGCAAAATGCTATCAGCTTTAAATATAAGTATTAAGTGCAAAGACGTTTATACTGAATTAAAAATCACATTTTACTTAAGCTTATGGAAGTGTTAATGAATGTCGTAGTAGTTTGATAATCGACAACTTACTAATATACTATAAGGTTTTAATATAGACATTAAGCACAAAGTTAATTAGCGTAATTTAAAAATCACAGATCTGTTGCACCTAATGAAGTGTTAATCTGTTATGGGGTGATTTGATTAAAGTATTAAAGTATTCGGTTTATTTAAATTTACTACATTTCAGAAAACCGATAACTACAGAAAATAAACTGTATATACACATTCCAAATAGAATCATCTTAGGTCAGTATTTCCTGAAGCTAAAATATGTTTAGAGTAAATTAAATATTACTTATTCTTATTACGTTTGATTCAAGTATTTCATTTATTTCAATGAACTAAATTTCACAAAACTGAAGCAAAGATATAAAACAGAATCCAAAGAGTGTTTTTGTTGAAGGGAGTGTTTGCATCAAATAAAGAGTAATCATTGCAGCAAATTTGTCTTATCTCTAAATTACTTTAATTTCTTGCTTTTTTTCCTCCGTTGATATAAGTCGCAAGCTATTTGAATAGATTTTAAGCTGGACCATAAACTCTCAAAATTTGAAAACGCCTTATAAATTGCTGCTGTAGTTATTGCGCGATGACATTTCAAACTCTCGGACATATGCAGATACAGATAAAGTGCAAGGCAATGCGGATAAGTAACAAGAAGAATCAGGTTGTTCACGAGTACAAAATAAACAATTCACCTGTTGACACGGTTGATTCCGTGAAGTATCTGGGGGTGATAGTACAAAGCAACATGAAATGGGACATGCACATAACTTCCGTCGTAGGCAAGGCAAATTCTAAATTACGATTCATAGGTCGTATTTTGAGAAATTGTAATGCTCAAACAAAGGAGATAGCGTATAAAACACTAGTGCGTCCGCATCTGGATTACTGTTGTGGGGTTTGGGATCCGTATCGCAAGGTTCTGATTGACTCAGTTGAGAGGGTGCAGAGGAGAGCCGCTAGATTCGTGACTTGTTGTTACAGCCCTTATGAAAGCGTCACAGAATTGACACATAGATTGGGCTGGGATAGTTTTGAAGACAGACGACGTAGCTTGCGTTCGAATTTATTGGAGAATATGCGAAAAAATTTAAATTTCGAGTGCAATGAAATACTTCTTCCGCCAACCTATTTAGGTCGCAATGACCGGAGGGATAGGATTAGAGAAATAAGATGCCGTACTGATACTTATATGTTTTCCTTCTTTCCTCGCACTATTCGGGATTGGAATGGGCGGGTTTAGGATTGGTGCTTAGCACCCTCTGCCACCCACAATGTTTGTGATTTGCAGAGTATGGATGTAGATGTAGATGTAGATACACATTTATGATAATATATAGATATGCAATGTAGAAGGCAACGGTAAACCATTGAATTTAAGACCCAAAGGAAATGTAAGCCTCTCAAATTACATATATCATAATGGCTTCTTCCTAGGTAAAATATTCCGGAGATAAAATAGTCCCCCAATCGGATCTCCGGGTGGGGACTGCTCAGGGAGGAGTCATCAGAATGGATAGAAACATCCTACGAGTCGGAGCGTGGAATGTTAGAAGTCTGAATTGGGCAGGTAGGTTAGAAAACTTAAAAAGGGAGATGGAACAACTTAAGTTAGATGTTGTTGGGATTAGTGAGATTAAATGGAAGGACGCACGGGAATTCTGGTCTGGAGAATACATGATAATTAGCACACAAGCTGTCAATGGAGTCACTGGTGTAGGATTTGTAATGAACAAGAAAGTAGGGAAACGGGTGAGTTATTATGTACAGTTTAGTGACAGGATTATACTGATGAGGTTAGAAACTGAGCCCGTCCCTACCACATTAGTACAACTGTATATGCCAACGTCACAGGAAGAAGACCAAAAAATAGGGAAAATATGTGCAGAAATTGAAGAATTAATCCAATATGTGAAGGGAGAGGAAAATCTAATAATCATTGGTGATTGGAATGCAATAGTGGGAGAAGTAAAAGAGGGTAATACTGCAGAAAGTTATGCTCTAGGAGAAAGAAATGAGCGAGGAAGCAGGTTGCTAGAATTTTGTGAAAGATATAAACTATTAATGACAAACATTAATATTTTGTTCATGGTGGACTTGTGGAATCAGCGACTGTGATATCAAATTTGGTTGATAATTGAATACAGCGACCAGTCACAGTTTATGGTGTTGCTTTATTTTATTTTACCATTACCGGATTCAAGCATACATTGCTCATCTTCAGATGGTTTTAACAATACATATGCGAATTGCAGGCGTGTTTTTGTGTCCTATAATAACAAAAATATGACGATTGACGAAAGAATTTAAATCTGGAGTGATGAAAGTAAAATTTGGTATATAACTTACATTAGGTATCTTCTTATATCCGAGAACAAAGACTTGTATGGAACACAGTTGAGGAGGCACATTTTTGTGTAACACTATGCACTATCACCATTATATTGCACAAATATATGTGGAATAGACACGCTGCACACTTGCTACTGTATTTACAAACAAACATGACAGAGACATTAATCTACAAAGAAGTATTTACAAAGAGGTTTATACAAAGAGGTTTATACAAAGAGGTTTATACAGACAGTAATGTGTAATTGATAAAAAAATTAGATATGATAACAAAATTGAACTTAATTCTATAACTATATTGGTAAAAACGGAATAAAGGAAACAATAAAAATTATAAATAGTTGTTGAATTTAATATGCATATAGTAATATGTATTTTTCTTTTTAACATCGAGGTATTTAGATACGGGAAAGGATGGGGGGCAAGGATGGGGGCAAGGAATGGGAAGGAATTCGGCCATGGGCTTTTTGAAGGAAGCATCCCGGCATTTGCCTGGAGTGATTTGGGGAAACCATGGAAAATCCAAATCTGGATGCCCGGACGGGGATTCGAACCGCCGTCCTCCCGAATGCGAGGCGAGAACGCTAACCGTTACACCGCCCCGCTCGGTAGTAATATGTATATTGGCATATGGGAGACATGTATTATTTAATCTGTTATTTATTAGCGAATAGGTCAATAAAATTGAACAGGAATGCTTTATTAGAAAGATCATTTTGTTCATTTAAAAGGTGGTATGGAAACAGCTTATCGTGAATGTATATTTCAAGTTCCTCACGGATATCCATTTTCTTCCCTTTGTCTGCAATATGAATGATCTGTAGGTTTTCTTCTATAGTGGGTGGGGAATGTTTTTCATTTAATATGTGGGCAGCAAAAGTGGACTTATCTGTGTTTCATAGTATAATGGCATCAAGGTGTTCTTTAAAACGTATAGAAACGTATAGAAAAGTGTGAAGAAGTAGAAAAGGAAATGGTCGCAGGTAAAGTAGATGTTGCTTACAGAAAGATCAAACAGAATTTTGGAGAAATGAAGAAAAGAGGTATGAACATTAAAGCTGCGGATGGGAAACTTCTTTTAAGCTCAGAAGGTAGAGCTAACCGATGGAAGGGACACATTGAGAAACTGTATGGTGGGGACGACTTGAACAGTAGTGTAATGGAAAGGGAAGGCGATGTCGACATTGATGACTTAGGAGATCCTGTTTTGAGAAAAGAATTTAATAAAGCTCTGAATGACTTGAAAGCAAATAAGGCAGTTGGAATTGACGCAGAACTTCTTAAATCCCTAGAAGAGGAAGGAATCGAAAGATTATTCAAGCTGATATCAAAAAGTTATGAAACAGGAGAAATTACAACTGATTTTAATAACAATAGCATCTTCACACTCCCAAATAAAACACAAGCCGACAAATGTGAGAATTATCAAACCATTAGTCTAACATCATATGCTTCAAAATTACTGACCAGAATAATATACAGAAGGATGGAAAGGGTAGTAGAAGAGATAGTAGCTGACGATCAGGAAAAATCGCGTTACAAGGGAAGCAATTCTGTCTTTAAGATTAATACTTGAAGGCGGATCAAGAAAAACAAAGATACTTTTATGGCATTTGTTGATTTAGAAAAAGCTCTTGATAATGTTAGATAGGACAAGATGTTGAAAGGCAGGTCTAATGTATCGAGATAGAAGAATAATCTATAAACTATATAAGAATCAAGTGGCTATAATGAAAGTACAGAATCACGAGAGACATACATCAGTTAAAAAGGGTGTGAGACAAGTAAGTGAGTTCTGTTACTTCGGAAGCAAAATTACAACAGATAACCGAAGCAAGAACGATGTTAAAAGCAGAATAGCACTAGCAAAAAGAGCCTTCATGAAAAAGATAATTTTTTTAGTTTCAAATATTGATCTAGGAATTAGAGAAAACTTTTTAAAACTCTATGTGTGGAGCACAGGTAAGGAAACATGGACTTTAGGATACCCGAAAGAAGGAAAATTGAAGCTTTTGAAATTTGGTGCTACAGAATAATGCTGAAAATTAAGTGGACAGACTAAGTAAGACATGAACGAATTTTGGAAATGATGGGTGATGAAAGAGTTTGTGGAATAAGCATACTGAAAGAAGAGACAGGCTGGTATGTCATATTTTGAGACATGCTGGATTGGTTAATTTGTTAGTGGAGGGAACAGTGGAAGGTAAGAACTGTAGAGGAAGACAGAGATTAGAATATATGAAGCAGATAATTGAGGACGTGGGTTGTAAGGGGTATGTAGAAAAGAAGAGGTTAGCACAGGATAAGAAGGGATGGAGGATTACATCAAACCAGTCGAAAGATTGACGACAGAAAAAAAAAATGTATACAGTTAGAGTCAGTATCCAGCAAATGACAGTTTATATTTTCTTAGTCTGATGATAAAAAGTTTCTAGCAATTGTTTTTATGGTAAGCATGGTTCGTGTGTCTGTGGGTTTGCTAAACTATCCGGCAAATTAATATTGTGTCAATTTGGATGGCGTTTTTTTCAGCTTGAAATCTTACTATCTAATTTAAAATCTGCAAAATATCTTATGTCTAAACGTGACCGGGGAACAGAGTAAGAAATGATAATAATTTCTAAATGCAAATAATTGACGTCACAGATCACTCAGCATTTTAGATGAGCACCCAATTCAAGAAATATTTAAAAAAAGATCACAGTACTGCTTTTTGGTGTCTGTTTTTCTTTTTGCTGTTTATTTATTGAGTTCTCTGAAATGAAGTTCATCGAAATAAACAAAGTAATAGGAGTAAGTAATATTTAATTTACGTAAGCATCTTTATGCTCTAAGAACGAACAAAGATCACACTACTATACTATTCTTTTGAGTCTGACCACGTACTTTTTAGACTGGTTATTTGTTTCTTCAGTTTTCTGAAATACAAAGTTAAAATAAATGGTATACTTTAGTTAAATCATATCAACTACTACTACCCGATAAGTTACGGCAAAACGGTGCCAAATATTATACATGCATTGGGGATAAACAAACAACTAGGAGAACATTGCTTTTTCATCCAATTTCACTAAACAGTCAACGATAAATAAATAAAAAATCAAGATTAGAAATGAAAAGAACCAGCCAATAAGTGCCAGGACAACAATCGGCAGCCAATCGCAAGTAGCCGTTGTCAACGAATAGGACTACACCAGGCTAAATAGTTTTAACGAAAATTACTATAACTAAATCAGTTTATAGACGATTAATAAGCTCTACTTTCCATTGCTACCAAAATAAAGTCTCTATTCGTGAACGTTTATTTTTATGTCTACCAATAGTAACTTCTGCGCGAAGATTACGTAATCTGAATTCCTTTTTGCGTGTTTGTTGTAATTAGAAAAAGTTTATATTGGTCTTGTTTAAATAACTCTTATCTGTAGCCTTGAACTACTCGGCCTTGTGATATTTTTTACATCTCCATTACAACGTTCGATACTAGGGAAAAAAGGTAAAATATTTCTACACATACCAAGAATCAAGCGCGCGAAGCAGCGAGCAAAGGATAGTAATTAATAAAAGAAAAATACTAAGATTCAGAGATAAATTAGTACCTTTTGTTGCTTTCTGCAGAAGGAAGTTATTAAATACAGTTCCATTCCAAAGGGAATAGAATAAAAAGTTGCAAACACTGGAAATAATTTCTAGTGTTATATATACATATTTTATAATAAAAACTGAAATGACATTGCATGGGCAAATTAATGGTTTTTCCGCTGAAATGGCAATTAAATCAAATATATAGTAGAATTTTATTTGATTTGAAATGCTTATCGGTTTCATTGATGAAATTAATTACTGCCAGAATTAATTAATGTAGCGTATACATGGATTCGTGAATTTCCACCGAGCACCGAGTCTGTAAATGGTCCATCGCACAGCGAAAGCCCTTATAACTGACTTTGAGGAAGGTATTTAGAACAAGCAGCCATTCAAGTTCCTGTTTAGTACTGGCCCTTTTTGCTGAAGGTCGCCGGTTCGAGTCCGGCCGAGGAAATAAGTGTTTGTGTTAAAGTAGTGTCTGTCCAGCGCTGTAGAAGCTACAATATATATACTAGATTAACTGATTCACTGTAATCACATTGAGCTGGCTGTATAGGCTTAGTTGCCGAATGCCATTAAAACAAGTTCCTGTTTATTTTTTCTTTTCGAATTTCACTAAAAAGGTGAAGCAATTTTTTATATATTTTCTCTACTTAATAAGACGGAAATTACTAACTTTAGAATACATGTTTCCATTTTAGCATCTGACAAACATTCTGGAATATTTCGTCAAACTCAGACAATGAGAGAAAATAAATTTCATCAGAAATTGCAAAATAAATTCAAGATGAAAATTTCACATATATACACGTGTATGAGTATCTTTTTAAGGAGAGGAGTTTTGAAATAATTACCTTCTGAAATACTAAGATATTTTTAAAAAGATTTCATTACAAGTTATGAAAAATTGTCTTCAAAAGAAAAATTCTATTTAAAAACGGTATTTTAAAAATTTCATCAAATAATTTTTAAGATGCGTTTATGATACATTCGACTAAGATAATATGTGCCGAAATATCAAACTTTTCAAAAATCACTTATTAGTTACTTTGCGAAAATCACAAACTACGGAAAGGTCGCAACAGTTTTCCTTTAAACTTTAGCGGGCCACATTAAACTATACATTTTGAAAGAATTTTCTGTTCAGTAGTTTCTGAAATGAAGGGGAGGGATGGTTATTTGATATTTGAAATAATTTTTCGGTTAAAACATCCAGGACTCACTGAATAAAATGACAAATTAAAATCATTTTGAGTGTCTGTGGATTACAAAGTTCGATTTGACACTCATGAAAATTATCTGAGCTGTGTCCAAGTGGTTAAGGCGTCTGATTAAACATCGAGAAGTCCCCGGTTTGATCCCGGTCTTGGCTGGGATTTTGAAATGCCACTAACCCTACCTTCATAAGTGTCACAGCTTGCTGTGTAATGTGAATTACACCTGAAAGCATCCGTGGTTTGAATTCCATGCCAAACTGTAGGCCCGCCATACCCGGTAGGGTTACCGCGCACTCGGCAAATCGAAGCACCGTTAGGTGGCGGTCCAACCGTATGGAGATATCCCAGCCAATAATACCGTACGCATCATTATTACTGATGGGTTCTGCGACAATTTCCAAAAACAACTCCTGTATTTGTCTCCCTTAATGTGACTCAATACTACTCGACCATACTTGAGCAATGCTTTGACCAAAGTTTTGTATCCAAATTTCCATTCTCTCCACCCTTTCTTATAAATGCAGGAGTTCTAAACTTCTGCTAATCACTTGCACAGTGTGCCCTTTCAATATGAGTTAACTATCAAATGATGTCTGCACCCGTATTACTTCAACAAGCAATTCCTCCCTAGCCTTATAATCATAAAATTCCTTATTTTTCTATCTGAGTAGCTGTTAAAATGACTGATATTTATCATCATATTGAACTAAACAATTGTACATCCTGTACAGTTCACCTTGCACCTAGTAACAATCTTCTGTTAAAACAAATTATGTCATCTGAAGTCAAACTATCTTTCTGCTGTAAACTACTAATACAACATTGTTTAGAATAATGGACATCAATGTTCCCAATATTCTATCCTGTGGAACCCCCATCTTCACGTCAACCTCTTTTGAAATTACGAACACCTTCATCCAAAAAAATACTTTTCAACAATCCAACAGTTTTCACCTTATTTACTAGCATTAACCACCCCAATAATCGTCAGCTCGTTGTGCGATTGCTCAGTGAGGCGTTAATGTTATAGTGAGATACAACTTGCCTCAATGTTAAACGGTGACACTTTTCTTGTTAATTAATTTTTAATTTGATATAATTGTGATTGAGCGCACGCTCCGGTAGCAATCTCCCTACACACCTATCTTTCTCCTCTCCTCTTCCCACCGACTTTTGCCCTCTACTAATTTGAACTTTAAATTCTTTCAGTGTTTTTGATAGATGATTCATCATTTATCTTCGTAATTTATTTCAATCCCTTACTCCCTTCCCTAAAAAAGAAAATTTTTCCCCACCCTTGAGCTGAAATCAAGTGCCAGTTTCTGATCATGACCAGTTTTACCTTTCCACGATCCTCTATTATTTCTCCAAAAAATATCTTTCCATGCCTCATCACCAAAACACGCCTTGTACACTCCCATGACTTTTCTATTTTCCAACAAATTCTACTGCAGCTCCTTTATCATATTAGTTACCGATCTGCAGCTGTAGTAAATAGGTCGGTCTCCAATCTTGAAAAGAAGAAGATGAAGTCCTGAAGGTTCGAGAGCAGAAGGAAATTGCTTGTACTAGGTAGCCTATGCGACACAGTTTCAAAAGTAGAATTGCTTGTCTTTGTTAGTTCTCATTCCTTCTCTATTTAGACGATGTTTTCTATGAGCTTTACTTCAGTTGCGCATAATTTTCGGTCACAACATCATACACTAGTAATCGTGGTGTTGACGCAAGCAAAATATCACCACGTCAAAAAGAGACTGTTTTATTTCGCTATGAGCGCCCAACTTCAGTACGTGTATGATTTCTGATTTCACCAGTTAGTACCTTTCTGTCAGGCCGAAAACTGGCACCATACCTTTAAATCTTCAAGCGACGCCGCAGCCGAACAGTGTGTAACTGAGCAGATGGTGAAAAAGAACATGTGAGAAACCAAGCAACAAGTTTAAAGAGAGACGGTTACCAGCAGAGTCTTACCTTACGTAAAATATTCTATTCCACTAAAACAATTCTTGTAAAAATAGGCCAAGTCTCGTGTTTGTGTAGTGAAAAAAAGGTTACGAGATCTTCTTCTGAGATAAGTCTACACTTTACAGTGTGTATTCACTTCACTTTGTGAAACAGAATGGGTTCTCTCGGTGTCATAGATCGTTTATTTAGAGTAAAAAATGAAACAAAAAAATCTGATGACTTCGCCATTATGCGCGATATGTTACAGTTAACCTATATAAATACCTTAAACGTGTTGCTTAATCAAACTTATAAATACGTAAAAGCAAAGATTTACCTCGAATTTCACACACACACACACACACATATATATATATATATATACTATGCCCTCAATTTCAGTAAAAATTATTAGGTGTCTGACCGATGTACTGTGCTACGCAGTTTTGACAAGTGAGTCTGTATATGCCTGAATTGTAGTATTTTTTTTGGTTTGTGGTGTTTCTTTTATGTTTTTCTCTACGGTATTATTGGTCCTAAATGCGATGTTGAGTTTGGTTTTTGAGCATGTTGGCTATTTTGAGCGTATTTTTGTTGATATATGTCATAAAATGCCATTTTTCTTTTTTTTTTTACTTGTTTGTGTCGTTTGTTTTCTGATGCTGAATTCATGTTGGTATTATAACATGCAGACCATTCGAAACGAGATACAATTAAATTTAAGAGCACTGAAATACACTAACCACTCCACATTTACAGAACACGTTCTAGAACACAATCATCAACAGACAGACATTCACACAGAAATTCATATAATAACCATACACAATAGTAAATCTCAGGCATTAACATTTCAAGAAAATTATCACGTTCAAAAAGCATTAGTTAAAGGAAAACAGATAATAAATGATTACACAAACTTGACTAATCAAACACTGTATGCGATATTAAAAACAAAATAAATATTCACAAAAAAAAAAAAACACTTCAAACCCCCACCTACCATCAAAGATAACACAAATCCAGGGAATTCTAAACACAATTAAGCCCGAAACAAAAACAAGCACACACTCTACGGGATTGTGAAAAACATGGCGTGGTGTCGTCACTCACATGTTTTGAAAGCGATAATAATAGTAAATCTAATAGTGATACTGTGTAGTGTGGTCAGTGCAGTGTAGTGTTGTGTATCTTAGGACGATTCCACAATGATTGCTGCTAAAACCTACACGGAGAACCAAGCCCTGAATATGAGATCATAAAATAAAAAAGTTACATGTAAGTAAAATTAATTTCAACTGAATTTTATATTATTTTTTAATTGGAATGTAACAAACTAAACGTACTTACAAATACCAATCAGATGTCACTGATGATGCTCTGGAAATAGAGTGAAACGGGTACGACACGAAGAATAAAACAAAATTCATTTGCACTGGCGTGTCATTAACCTTTATATGAAAAAAACTGATACTTGATAAATATTGGAAAGTCTGTTTCTTACAACATGGAAAGTCACGAAAAAGAGAGAGATATAATTTTACAAATTTTGGGAGCGGGTTGCTCGCATAAAAATGGTATATATAAACATACGTCCTGAAATCATTATCGTTATCCATAAGGACTTCATCCAGAACACTCTTTTAGATTTGCTACAAGATGTGTCGCTAGAAATAAGATAAAACGTGTGTTTTATGCTCGATGGGGGCCCTACACATTTTGGTCTCAGTATACGCAATGTACTAACTGATATTTACCATGACAAATGGATAGTTTGAGTACGACGTATTCCATAGCCTGCGCACTGCCTTGAATTCAATCCTTTGGATTTTTATCTTTGAAGTCACGTAAATCAGTTGGTGTATTCAACAAACCTTCCGAACGCATTGACGCTTCATTCACGTGTCATGGATACCTGCGAAACCATTCGACACCATCCTGGAGTATCTGAAACGATTAATTCGCAACTGAGGAAATGGCCCACAACATCCAGTTGTTTAGTAGGTATAATTACTGTTGTCTCTTTATGATTGATTCTACCACCCGCTTAAATTTTTTTGTTTTGTTTTGCTGTCATCAGTCTCTCGAATGGTTTAATTCAGTCCTCCATCCCTTCATATTTTGTGCTAACCTCTTCATCTCAGTATAACTGTTGCAACCTACATATTCAATTATCTGCTTCATGTATTCTAATCTTTGTCTACCTCTACGGATCTTTCCTTCGACTGTTCCCACCAATATCAAATTAACCAATCCAGCATGTCCTACAAAGTGACCCACCATCCTCTCTCTTCTTTCTGTAAGACTTTTCCACAAGCTTCTATTCTCAGCCATCATTAAGAAAACACGTTTATTTCGCACTTCATCTGTCCACTTTATTTTCAGCACCCTTTTACAGTACTACATTTCAAATATTTCAATTTTCCTTCTTTCTGGTATTCCTAAATTGCAAAGTCGGTTTTATATTGTGTTAATATTGGTGAGGAAAGGAACGGTGTGGTATATCGTATCGGGTTTTAGAGATTACGGATATTGCTATATATATCATTTAACTACTTTTCTTGTAAATATTTTTTATTCTCAGATGTTCTTCTGTTAATTTTTTTGTACATTTATAATCTGCAGCAACGGAATAAGACCTATAAAAAAGTTAACTGAATGGCGAGATGTGAAAGAAGCAAGGAGAGACAGAAAAGCTGCAAACGATAGAACGCTTATTTATAATATTGTAAGAACGATAACAGCATCCATATATGTTATAATGATTAATGCAAAGAGCGTGGAAAAGGGTACATATGCCAGCTAAGAAATTAATTAAATTTTGTGTATAGCAAAGACACTGTTACACGGTTAGTGTAACCTGTAACCTGAACACGCTAAACGATAATTGCTCAAATATTTCAGTTCCACAACCATCTCTTACAGGATTAACAGGTTTTAAATTTAAATCAGAATTCAGCCCTGTACTATCCTCATATTTTTTCCCAACTCACTCACCGCATAGCAATTTAATTAGCACCAAAGATATTAACTACAGATTTCTCGTAATCAAGTCTGTTTCAGAAGACCTGTAAGACCACAACACCAGTTGTGTGCTCGTAGCTTCAGACTTCCCATCAGGGTCTTGCCTGCTGCGTTGCTGCTTGTTCGCCGGCTGAGTGCAGATCCTGGTCACGTGTCGAAGAGGCGGTGTTAACGTCAGCTCCACTTCCGGCCAAGCAAACCAAATCCTAATAGATTATTCTCGTGTTAGTTTCGTAGACGTCGGCCAGTGTGAAAAGAGCAATAAGTCTCTAGATGTGAGCGGATACGCGTTCACAGTGATTAATATTCTACTTTTTCGTTGACAACAGCCAACTACTCCTCTAAAAATAAAGACACTAGGACGTTTAAGTCAAGCTATTTTTCGCGCCAGTGTTAACAATTTATGTCTGATTACTTTTTTCTGTGTTCCCGTCTTATTAATTACTTCTTTTTTCTATTGGTTGTTTTTCTCTTTCCGGACGATTTTCGATACAACTGTTCAGCTCCTATTTCGTGAATGCTGTAGTGTTCTCAAAACAGCATCTGTATCAAGTTTTTAAATAATTTAATTTTAATTCCGATGGAGATCGTACTCCGATCGTGATTTCCCTACACACCCATTTTTCCTCTTCTTAATGCTTCTATCTTAAACTATTTTTTCGTAATTTCTCAACCATCTACTTTAAATTCTCTCAGTAGTTTTGCTAAATTAGTCAGCACTTCAGTTGGTAATTTATTCAAATTGCTCACTCCCTTACTTAAAAATAAAAAAATTCCATTTCCCTTATGTCTGAAATCGAGTGCTACTTCAACAGCTTTTCATGAACTACTTTTCTGATCTGGCAGAGCAAAACTGAGCAACACTTAAGCGAACCTTTTGATTTTCGTTCCGTGAGTCAGCGGATAATGTGTCACAACGCTTGCTCAACTTGTTTCGTTCCTTCGTGTCTTAAAGTTGTCCCATTCTCGAGATTTTAAGACACCTGTGACGAAATATACAGAAGGATTAGTTTGAAATCTCTTCTCAGAGAAACAGAAAGAGATACAGGTAACTGTTAAATAATTTCCCGAAACTAAACCAAATAAAGTAACCCAGAAAAAATTTTATTACAAAAATTGTAAGTGAAATTACAAAGTTATTATGATCTTCTTGTAAGGAGTGCAACATGTATCAAAGAGACAATACCATAAACTGCGTGAATTATAATAATCTCTCTCTAAATCGATGGAATGTGCCAAGCTTAAAAGGAATTCGGGTTGGTACCATCTGAACATTGCTGATTTCCGTTGAAAGGTACACTAGTCCTTACCAGAAATTATGTTCCTGCTTGTAAATATGTTTGTATAAAAGTAAGGTGATAGAATATAGTATGAACCTTGTCACTTTATTTGATAGGTCAAAGAAATCGATAGTGATTGTCCGGTGTATCTTTGGCAGACAAATGAAGAGAAGATATGAAAAAGAAAGGTTTTATTGTGGTACGAACATGCGACATTTTTTACGAAAGAGGAGGCTTTAAGAAAAGAAGCAAAAAAATTGAAATTGTATTTCACCTTGTAGTTGACAAGTTGTTAATGAAATACACGTCCTGAGGGCACAAGGAACTAGTATAAGACCTGTGTAAATTGTGTATCAGTAGTAGGAAATGATATACTGTATCGATAAATGCAGCAAAGATAAGTATTAAGTGTATATTATACAGTTGATGTAATATTCAAATATATATTTATGTTTGATGACTGAAGGAAAGTTGAATGAATTATTACAGAAGATATGCAAGTATATTTGATGAAGTTAAGATTAGGATTTTTTCAGATTTTAAGGTGTTGGATGAGTACCACATAGAAAGAAGAAATACAAATTATGGTAAATATCTGCTAAGTGTAAAAAAAGGAAAAAGTAGAACCAAAAATACGTAAGCGTGTGTACAAAGAACCGTTAAGTACACTTAAAACAAACAAAAATGAAAAGCGCTTACACCGTGCTTCAATTAAACTTTTAAGCGGTAATTATATTTTTCATAACCTCAGTATGGGGTATTTTCCTTTGTCAATTCGAGTACATTATGCGTCCTAGCTATTTGTCTTTTATCAGTTGTGGCTTTTATTACAAGTTTCAAATGAGGTGAATCTAGCACATCAAAGGCCCGCCATTGAGGCTTCCTGGTTATGTTACCCCCACAAAGGATCAGGGAGCTGCAACGTGACATGGTTATAGTCTTGGACTCTCCGTACCGGACGTTCTGACTGTGATTCTTAGGCGGTTTGCAGCAGTCACCTATGCGAACAGTGGGATGATTCCACGTTACCAACTCATAAACTACACATTTCAGAAAAAATTACACTCATCATGCAGAACACAACTTACAAGGTAATGCTGTTGCAGGCCATGTTTACAGCCAGATGGCAACACTTAGTCTCTCTCCATCAGTACAGGTTCCATCCAGCAAACCGAATGATTAAAAATCCGTCGCTGTAGTGACCACGTTTCAGATCCTTACGCTCTTTTCACACTATACGAATTTGACCGAATGGTATAAACTTGAACGGTGCAAATCGGAACGGGCATCCACCTCCATAATGTACGGTTTCTGTCCGGCTTTTTTCTACCACAAGCACCTTCTGGTTGATTATAATGAATTGTAAAAAAATCATTGCATTAATATCATATAACAGGTGACGAAAGAGATTTTTAAAATTATGTTACTTTTGGGGATACTTTTACTATAATTCTGAAATAGGTAATTAAGATATTGGAGACTGAAAGAAAATATACACAAATTAATTCAATATGCCTTTATTGAACAATGTAACGAAGTAGAATGAAATAGATAGAAGACAACAAACATAATTTTAAAGAAATTATGAAGTCATACACAAACACACACCAAATACAATGGCTCGCGGGTACAATCGTACGACTTAAAACCGTCTGGTGTGAAAGTGTGCATTTGACCACGTACAGTACGCCACTGAGCTATCGGTCGCCGTTCGGCTGCCGTGTGTTGCAGTGGCAGTGGACGGCTGCTGCGCAGCGACCGGACGGCGTTTAGCCGTCGCCGCGTAAGATGGAAGGGGCAATGTTTTCTTCACGCCACTGAAAGAATGTCGCTGTACGATTTTCTGCCTTTCAAAACAGTATAGAGTGAAAAGAGCCATAGAAGTTCAAAATGATCATTGCTCATGACTCTATCAGGCCTCATCACTTCATCATCAGTGCTCATGACTCTAACAGGCCTGATCAGTCCACGATCAGTGCTCATAACTAACAAGCGTGATCAGTTCATGATCAGTGCTCATAACTCTAACAAGCGTTATCAGTTCATGATCAGTGCTCATAACTCTAACAAGCGTTATCGGTTCATTATCAGTGCTCATAACTCTAACAGAGCTCATCAGTTCATGATCAGTGCTCATAACTCTAACAAGCGTGATCAGTTCATGATCAGTGCTCATAACTCTAACAAGCGTTATCAGTTCATTATCAGTGCTCATAACTCTAACAGAGCTCATCAGTTCATGATCAGTGCTCATAACTCTAACAAGCGTTATCAGTTCATGATCAGTGCTCATAACTCTAACAGAGCTGATCAGTTCATTATCAGTGCTCATAACTCTAACAGAACTCATCAGTTCATGATCAGTACTCATGAACTCTAACAAGCGTGATCTGTTCATGATCAGTGCTCATAACTAACAAGTTTGATCAGTTCATGATCAGTGCTCATAACTCTAACAGAGCTCATCAGTTCATGATCAGTGCTCATAACTCTAACAGGCCTCATCAGTTCATCATTGAGAATGGATGAATAAAAAAAAACAAAAAGATATGTTCTAAACTGAGAATGGACAATAGAATCTGAAACCTAGAGGATAAGTTTCGTACGAATTTGAACTTCTAATTGCATCGCTTATGGGAGGAAGTTCTTTAATTTATTTCGTTTTGTTGTAATGAAAACACTCCCGCAACCTGAACGATAACAACGCTTGTGTACCGTATTTCGTGTTGTGCTTCACACTATCTCCCTAACCCTTTCTGTCTCCTTGTTTTTTATGTGCATTCGTTTCCGGCGCCGCAGCACGCCGGATAAAGCCCGTAAAACGCCTGCGAGAGGCTCATTGTGCAGCACGCGTGTCGGCATTATGATAAGGGGCGTGGCGCTATTGTTCCCAGCATCATAACATAGTGGCGCGCGTACCGCAGAGTTAAACGCAAAGTGTTTGCAGCGGCCAACGCTATCCACTGCTCCGGTACGTGCTTCAGGCTTCGATAACCTCCTATAGCCCACTAGTGCCACGCTCTCGATACCTCTACAGCTACTATAAAGCTATTCTGCGGTCTGAAACTCACATCCAAAGTTAGCAAATACTCTCCAAACGTTATTCACGGCGAAGAATTTTTCATACAGAAAAAAAGTGTCCATCTGCAAATAATAGTTAAACGGCTCATTTGGCGAAGACACGTGATTGTTGATGGTGAAAATACCAATTTGCAATTGAATTTATACGGCCTTTAAAACTGACCTGTACCTCTGGCAAATCTTTGCTTTGTTAAGGTTGAGTGCATTAAGACTAGAGGATTCAATGCCGGTATAACGTCCCTCAGACCTCCACCTATAATATTAAGAATTATTTTTAGCAAGCTGGGAGTTCAGTAAATATGATTTGACAATGGCGGTAGAGTTTGTGACAGCCGAAACGTCGTGTTTAAACGATGGACTAACTCGGCTAGTTGCCCGAGGAAATTTTATTCATTTACAACGCCGATAAAACCTCCAGTCTTATATAAATAAATATGATTGTGTATATTTTATTGTAATTAACTGTGATTTTGTGTAAAAGCACATTGATTTATGGAGATAAATTATGTAAATGCTATGTGATATGTTCAATAAAAGTACTATGCATGAAACATTATTTTAAAATTTTAAATTCTAAGTACTGATGTGAGTTACAATGCTTAGAGAATAATTTACGACGGTTTGAACTGGTTTATGTAGATAATTTTGTGTGTAAATATCTTTAAGTTTTCATTTCTGTGCGTTTCATAATGATTGTGAATGATTCTGTATTAATTCTGATTGTTTAAATGTGATTTCAATTGTTTAAGTATTGTTAGAATTCTATAAACTTCGATCGGAAGTCTTTGAATTATTCTGGAACTTTCTGGAATGCCTATATAAGCGATCGGTTGAGTTTTAGTTTTGAAAAGTGTAGTTTTGAAGTTGTTGCAAGTTATAATCGCTGGAGCATTTGTTCACATATTTACGTAGTATCTTCGTATGAAGTCCGATGTCTTTGATCTCACTTTAACCTTCTTGTTCGTCATCTTGTTTTAACAGCTGATTTTAGTCGTGTTTGCGCTGGTAAACAGAGACGTTGTCAGTGAAGAGGTTTCTAAAAAGCTCCGCTTTGCATCGAGTAAGTAAAATTCTTGATTCCTTTTTTTGAAATTTAGCAAAGTTACCGAAAATAATGGTTATGTGTAAGTTATGTGTAAAGTTTGGAAGTAATTTTATGATTATGGGCGAATAGTGGACTATGAAATAAGGAATACAACTCCACCAAACGTCATAAAAGAAAAACAAGTAATTTCGCTAACGGAGAAATTAAACATTAAGAGTAACTTGTCAGACCATGACATGTAAATTATGTAAACTAAACCCACAATTGAAAGCAAAGGTTATTTAAATCTCAAAGAAAAAATCAAGACGATATAAATAAAAGCATGAGAATGCTGTCTCCATAATCATACACAGAATCAAATTTTTCCAAAATCGTCAAGAAGGAAATAGATTTTTACTGAAGCCTTTAGCTGCAGTCAGTGGTATAATCTGGAACGAGTTTATAAGTATTCACAAACAATCACTCCAACTTCAGTCGAGCCAGAACGCACTTTTCTCGACAGCAGCATACACATGCATTAAATTAAGAGGAAGGCTGAGTTACCAAACACTGAACACCTTGTTCTTTCCATCGTATTTTCGCAATTCGCATGAACCTAAATTTAAAATATTGAGTTGTTGACTATAAGAAATGTGAGCTTGAATGATTCATGTTTTAGGATGTGAAACTTTTTTTATAACTATGCGCCTTCTTACTATGTAAAATTTAGTCGTCCGTTAAATTTATAGAGAAGTTAATTTTTGCACTGATATACTATCGTAGTGTGTGAATTCAAGTCTGATTACTAAAAAGTGACTATTGTGTAGGAACATATTTTACTAAAATTTGTTATTAAAATTACAATGAGAAAAGTGAGTCTCACATTTTTTTTTATGTTTTTAATTGCCATCCCTAATCCCGGAATTGTCTGTGCACAATATAGAAATCTCAGGATTAGAAGTAAGGGTTAGGATCGAATTCTCTAGTTAAGACACTGCTTGGCTGACATTTTGTGTTGAGCTGATGATCTCTTATACGCAGTAGGACTGCCGGGTTAGGGTTAGGCGGCTACGAAAAAGCCAGAGTGTGCAGCCGGTCAGAATCTCTGTGACTGCTTCATTAAGCGCAGTCGAAATAATTATTACACGGGACTAACTTTTCGGATCATTTCGAAGGGGTTGCTCACGACAGAAGCTAACTGAAAAATTCGTGACTGACGTATTTCGGAATGACAGCAAACAAATATTACTACCACCAACATTCATATCTAGGAACGACCGCGAAAATAAGATAAGTGAAGTTAGGGCCACAACCGATTCATTTCTGTACTCATTTTTTCCACAAGCGATTTTTAGGGAATGGAATAGGAAGGATTAACTGGGCGAGTAAATTTAAAATCCTACAGGAGTGGTTCTCGATAAATCACTTCGGCTATCCTGATCTGGGTTTTCCATGGTTTTCCCAGATCACTCCAGGCGAATGCTGGGATGGTTCCTCACAATAGCCCATGAGCGCCTCCTGCCATATCCCGTATATCCCTTCCAAACTACTACACTTTCGAATAGGTGCAATGCACCCTCCGACACACACTTTTAGTAAATCGCAGAGAAATAATAATAACAATCATAATAATAATAGTAATGATGCATATATCCCTAGATTACTATGATTATTGCATAACACAATCAGTAGCTCATATGATAAAGAAGCTTGATGAGATTCATTGCAAGATGGGAGGAGGATGAAAAGAATGGTGGGAGTATTCAAGACCTATATTGTTGATGAGATGAGGAAAGATATTGGTGGAAGAATTATGGGTGATGCATGCTAGGGAAAAGATGACCATGACCAAAAGCTAGCACTTGATTTCAGGCATAAGAGAGTGGGACAATTTTCTTTCATAGGCAAGGGAATTTCTTTCATATTCAAGGGAATTGGGATTGCAGTAATTTACAAAGGGAAGTACTCAACATTTTCGGAAACACACAAAATGAATTTGAAATTAAAATTCGTAAAATGCAGAAGTAGTTGGTTGGGAAATAAGGCACAAATAATTTAGGGTTAAAAAAAAATAATAAATGAAAAATTAGGTGGTCAGGAAACTCACATTTCATTGCAATTACGCTAAATTAAACTGTACGCCACTCCCCCATCTTAGCAGGAGTAACAGAGACAATTTGCTCTTATAATGCAGCCAATTAATGAACATGTGAACACTAAAATAATTTTTAACAAATTAGTCGTTTTCGCAAAACATGTTTTTGATTCGGTAGCGCACCGGTATTTAGTAAATAGAGTTTGTACCAATTAAATTTCTGCTGGATTGCGCAATCTACAGTACTGTTTTCAAAAGTGAGCTAGATTCCTTTTATAGGATTCCCGTTTGACTGTAATCAGTATCAACAAATTATTCTGACGAAGGATCCGTCGGTGCAAGAGCAGCAGTGTCGAGTGTGTATTATAAAGATGACGTTGTAATTAATGGATTACGACCTCTGAATGATGTTATGTACCTCCTACATAAATCATTGCGCTTTACTGAGCCCAGTTACGGAATCTCGCCATGAGATGATATTCAAAATTATTATATTTTTTATGAAGAACTAGCCCTAATGCCCGTTAAAAATGATGGGTTTATCGGAATGGTATGGTAATTTATTTCTCTCCAGTTGCTTAAGTAAATATAATTGTTATAAAATAAACCTCATTTTGATTTATTGTCCTTAGTGCTATACCAAATATGCTTCAGTTATAAATTTAGTTCAGGTTGGATTTCAGCCTAACCTCAATCTCCGCAATTATTGCCGCTATAAAAGCAAAGCTTCAGTCACAAGCGTATTGATACATTCGCTGTACCGCATGTCAGTATCATTATGCATCGAGATATAAACTTGATACCAAATCTTCACAGGTTCTCGCACCTTTCCATCTTATTACCTGTGATGAAGATCGATATTTTCACTGCCGAAACACCTTACATCAGCTGAAATAATGACCCCAGTGGAAGCGAAGGATGCTAAAAAATAAATCTTAACAACTTACTCTATGATACGTAATGATTTAAGTAAAAAAAGCAACTTATTATAATAACTGATATGCTAAATTTAAAAAATACATAATTTTCTTTCAGTGTTCTGACAGTTCATTTCTTAGCAATTGCTTAACTAAATAGAATTGTTATAAAATAAAATTCAATGTAATTTCTCGTGATTTGCACTGTAGCAAAAGGTTTCTGTTTCCATCCTGGTCCAGGTTGAATTTAAACCAAACCACATACTACTCTAAACTTGCCACCAGAAGAACAATATTACAATCTCACGCATTTTATACATGTACTTCAGTGGCAATAATGCATCGTGATACAAATTTGATCAAATATTTTCAAGGGTTTTTACACCTTTCATTTTTCTTATCCGTGATTCAAACCGATATTATGTTTGAATGGCTGACACAGTTACATGTTGCTGAAATAATAGCCTCAGTAATATTGCTCAGTGAAAGCAAAGGAAATTAAAATAAATCTTATAAATTTACATTATGCCACGTAATATTTGTTTCAACTGTAGCGTAGGCTGCACAGATCACGATCAGTGTGCAACTATTTCCGTTCAAACGAATTTATAATTTCAATAATACTCGTATGACACAGTTTTTTTTTTTTTAATTATTCATACCTTCTGGAGTAATGTCGAATGCCAGTTGTAATTCTGACCTATGCTAAGTAACAATCTAATCAAAACTTTCGCTAACATTGAAGCTAGAAACTTAAAGCTTTAATCTTACATATCTTTGGACAAAGAATTTAAGGAATACTTCTATATATCAAAAGAATATTATGTAAATATAAGCATTTAATGAGTGATACAAAAGGTTTCCGTTTCGTTAATTGTATATTTTACCAGAAATAAAGTGTTTCCGCTTTCTTTATGGTTAGGATAAAATATACCGACCAGCTGAAAAGTATATTTGGCAACCGTGTGGGCTGGATTCAGTGACAATTTTCTATGAGAATTTAGTTTCGCCAGAGTAACTTACCAACTGAGCTACTGAGAAGATGAAACTGATATTCATTAGGATTCACGACGTGTTGTTATCTACTTCCTAGGCTCAGGTAATGACTGTTGTGTTCGGTAGAGTAACTGGGCTTAAAACGGTTCAGTAGATCCTACGTAATCTGTAGCAGCGTGTTTAGTACACCCCTGGTTTAGACCTCGCTTCTGCCGTGGGCAAAAGCCAGCTCTGATAGCGTGGGATGCTGAAACTTGTTTTTAACTCTGACGCCACCATTAGTAGATTGATTCCGTTTAAATCCGCTTGTGTGTGTTTGTACGATGGCAGTAAAGCTTACGTGTGGCGAAGGGATTAGTGGGCTTAAAGCACATAATAGATCAACCATTAACGCAAGTTCCGCCGGAGGGAAAAGTATTTAATCTACTCACTGTTGAATATAATTTACTTTCGCTTTTCTCTCCTTATTTTTTTTACTTCATACAAAAGCAATGACAAACAACTAAGCAAAATGTACAATGCGTTTGCATCACGCAGGTGCTGTATTCGTCGGATTGTATTGCTAACATTCATTAATGTGAAATGTCTGTGTTGGCTAAAACTCGATACGAAAGATTTATTAAAACTAAAAGTTCAATTACAAAATTTGTGTCTGGATATTATTTAGTGAATTTTACGGACTTTGGTTAACCTCGAAAGTAAATTAAACCTTTTAATCAATATTCTGTGTTAAATATGGGCTTCAGTTATATCTGTCTGTCAATCTAACCACAATTCAGCACTTTCGTAGACATCTATTCGATAAGCTGTCATGAACTTACAAATTTTTATACTCTTACTATTTTTTTAGCATGCAATGTGGCCTCTAAGTATAAAATGAAAATAGATTAATGTTCCAGATGTAGTTGAACTAAGATGCGAAAAACTATTGTTCCGGTGAAAGTGTGCGTCACCGTCCCCAATTCTGTAGACAGTTTTTCTCCAGTGAGCGGTTGCTATCTGCCTGCAGCGCCCCTTGTTGTCACTGGAGCGCAATATCCCTGGTGACACTGGCGTCCCTGTGCGGCTGGTGGCGTGACTGCCAGGGGTCAGGTGGGAGACTTCTGCCAGTACCAAGTGTGGCGCAAGGAAGGGGAACCTATACTTCTTACACCATGTCTCACAGTTTTGTGTAGATCATTTAGCGATAATGGTTGAGAACAAATTAAAACCTGGTACTACAGTAGGGAGGTCAAACAGCTGCCATCATCTCAGGCTTCCTGTAAAATCTTAGTAATTCCATCAACCAAAACTATCAAATCGATTTTAAAGGAGTTTTCAGTTTAAAAGCTTACGATCTGGCTTAAGATCTGCGATTTGTCTCAAGACTCTATGAGAAAGATTCTTAACACAATCCAAATGTTGCACCCTACATCAAAAATTATCTCTCAAATAAACCTAAACGTTCTTGGAGCCATTATAAAAATTCCTTTAGAAACACCATTTGTTGATTGTGGCACAACAAAACTATTTTTACAAAAATTAATCATATCTAATTTTGTTTTTGTGATAACAGACTTTCTAAATTGCTATTTTGAAGTTGTAAATATTGGTGTTGATTTTCTGTTTGTATGTACTAAGATAATTATATTACTAATTTTGATTACAGTTTGCAGCTAAAAGAGCAAATCCGACTGCAGTAATAGAAACATTTCGCGTAAATATTATACATTTGAGGAAGAGAACGATATAAGTCGTTAGTGAAAAATTTCGTGGACATAAGGCTTGTGCCACTTCACGGAACTGTACCTTTTTTTACGCCTACGAAATATGAGACATGAGCTTAATTTTTTTAGTAAATAATACTGGTCAAGGCACATTTATTGTACGACTTCTACTACACATTGAACTGAACCCAACATAACTTATACAAGAACATATTTTCCCTTGGTCACAGTCACAACTTTTTTTACGTAAATTAATTTTCACACATTTAAAGTAAAACTATACACATAAACCTCCGGCAGCTCTTTCATATCCACTACCAATCTTCGTCATGCTTCTCTATGGATTTAAATTACCATCCTTCATAATGCGTCCGTCATAAAATCATCAGAATAGGTCTTTCTTCAACCATCATACCATCTCACTCCATCCATCTTCAACTGCCTATTTCGATTTCTCCTTGGGGCCTGGTTTGCTCGTTGCTACCAAAGATGCTTCCAAAAATACATTAGTATCTAATATTTGTAAGGTTATTAACGATAATAATAATGATATCCCTATTTTTACACATGATTGCCGGTTGGCGTGATACATGTCCTATGAAACCTCTAGTGCTCTTCTATGGTCCAAATGGTTCCTTCCAACAACGAGACTAGAACCAGCCAACTGCATATCAAGCACAATATGACGCGAGTGTCAAAAACTCTGACCGACAGAGCAGGCAAAGAATAACAAACTGTTTTGGTACAGGCAGCAGTCGAGTAGAGAGAGCACCAGACAACAAGAGAGAACAATACAAATCGGTTCTACACAGAAAATAAGGTGGGGAGTGAGGCGACTGAGGTAGAAAGGAATCCCTGTCGTGCTAGTTGAAGCATAAATTCCTGATAGGCTAAGAAGAAGCATGTGATGGTGAGAGACGATTCTGATTGGCCAAGAGGTCAAATAGCGATTCGGCCATGTTTGAGTTAGTTAGTATTTTTCAAGTCGTCGATGGGTGCACAAGTGCCTTACAAGTACTAGAGCGATTGGAGTAGTGGTTACGTGTTTACCTCGCTGGATAGTATCCGTCCATAATGTATACGCGGAGTGTTGAATGTCCTCATAAACTGACTGACTGCGGACAAGCAAGTTTGTGGAGGCGAACGGGCGTTAATAAGACTCTGTTAATAATTACAAACCTGCTATGGTGTTCGGAGTGAAGCCCATAGTTGTTTAAGAACTGTAATTACGTGCATGGTACTGACCTGAAGACTTTCGAGTACTAAATATACTTTGTGACAACTATCTGCCGAGTTGGTGTTAGCTATTTCTATATTCCGGATTCACTTAAAGATAGATCAGTTTAGTGGAATTACTGTGAACTTCCCATGTAAAGGAATGGCGAGCATTATTGTTATTATCTGAACCTGTCTATAGTAAATATTGTTCCGTGGCTTGGTATCACGCGAACATTATTTCACGGTCGAAGTTTCATAGTTTAATAAACTTACGTATTCTCCAGCAAGTTTCAGATTCGAAGTAGTGATCACTGAAAGACTACGGTGGAATAGCAGCATAATATACGCTGATTAATATCTCATCTGCTATATGAAAACAAGAATTACGTCGTTACAAGACACTATTGTGGTGCCGTAGTGACATTAGCCAATTGGTTTGGATACGTAGTACCTAGTCACATGAATGTGTTACAGTATATTCCATGTGACGATTCAATGAACCTGTGTTACTTTTTTTTCCCCTAATTGTTATTCTAGCCAAAGAGAGGGCATAAAGTGAAATCACATAAATAATGGCTATGGAGACTGATTCGGATTTCATAATCAAATACCTTTAATCAAAACTTCACAACGTTTCTTTGATTATAAATTAATAAATACCGGCACTTACGTTGGTATCAGGGACAAATTGCGAGGTCCTCCTTATCCATTATTTAGACTGCGACAAGAAAGATTGATAGCCCGCTTTACTGGCACTTGGCCCTAATATGCCTTTTTACGGTAGTTGCTATCACCTCGCCGTTTGTATTAATATAAAGTAACTTTTATTACTAAACCCTCAATCATCTCTCAATTTGCGCAACGGATATTCTAATGCTATGTAAATGACTTTCGCCACACTTTTACTATAATCCACAATTTATTACACTCAAAAATTCACACAAGATACAATGCTTTCGCTGAAACAATATTCTGTACATATTTGCATCACGCTAGCCGAAATCAGTTTCTCCACATGTTCACCCTATGCTAGCCAAAAACAGTCTCTCTCGCCATATTGGCTTGTTCCTTCCGCGCCAACACAACCATACCGTACTGCCAACTCTCGCGACATGAAATTACTAAACTAACTTATAACTGCCCCGTTCTACACAAACTACTATGCTGGAAGACCTATACTATAAATAAAATATAAATTTATTTACAATCAATTTATAATGTATTAATATAACTCAGTAATCACTGGTGAGTGGGGACTTCACAAAATGTATAGAGATAGGTGGATTCTCCTTCCCGTCTCCGCTGTCTATGTGCAGCTTAACGTTTGCGTGTTATGTGTTGTAATTGATAGTGTAATTTGTTTCAACAGTTTCCGAATCGTAAATTGTAACGTGTGCTAGTATGACTGTAGAAAACTGTCTGAAAACTAATCAGCGACAGATATGTAACACCCAAGGTTTGAACCACGGACCTTTGCGTAACGCGAGTAGATTATAAGAACATTTGACACAGCATGTATACACTGATCAGCCAGAACATTATGACTACCTACCTACCTACTATTGATATAAACCCTTCCATCAGACGAGGAATGGCTGCTTGTCAGACACACGCACGGTGCATGTAGCATCAGTGAATGTACTAACCGTGTTTCGAATAGGAATGGCGCGCGATCTATCTAAGTTTGACCGAGAGCAGATTGTGATGGCCCGGAGGCTCGGCATGAACATTTTGGAAACTTCACGACTTGTTGGGTGTTAGAGGAGTGCCGTGGTGAGTGACTTCAACTAGTAGCGATATCAAGATCAAACCACGTCCAAGCGTCTAGGGGTTGGGTGGCCACTCCCTCATTACAAATGTCGCAAGTCGTAGGCTGGGCAAACTAGTAAAACAGGACAGGCGGTGAACTGTGGCGGAACTAACATCAGACTTTAATGCTGGGCAGAGTACAAGTGTGTCTGAACACACAGTGCACGGAACACTCGTAACGATGGGCCTCCGCAGCCGACGAACCTATAACATCTACTATAATAAATGTTTGTCCATGTACGCAAAAATCAGACATTACAACACAGTTATCAAACCTGAAGCCCAGTACGGCAGCTAAACTTTAACACTGCACGGGAAAGACGATCTAGAAAGCATTCTGAAATAAGAACGTGAAATAATCAGAAAGATTCCCGGCCCAGAAAAAGGAGATGACGGATAAAGGATTAAATCTCGAAAAGCAACAGAAACACTGTCAAACCTCGCTGCAGACATAAGGAAAAAGTGGTTAAGATTTTATGGACTTATTAACAGAGTCATTCACAAAATTATAACGTACATAGAACAGCTAAAATCTATGCCCTGGGTCCAGCAGATCACAATAGACCTATAAAAGGCCCACATAAACTCGTCAGAAATCAGGGACAGACACACGTACAGACAAAGGATTAACCAAATGGGAAGTACCGCCGGAGAATGAAATCATTAAGATACCTTGGCTTTTCCATAGTTTCCCCAAAATCACTCCAGGCGAATGACGGGATGCTTCCTTCAAAAATTCCATGGCCGAATTCCTTCCCGTTCCTTGTACCCAGTCCAATCCCGCCTCTATTGACCTTAGCCGTCGAAGAGGCGTAAAGTAATAACTAAAAAACAGGTAAAAGCATTAAGATACCAAGGACAAAGTGGACTGAAGAAAGAAAGAGAACCCACGGAGAAAAAATGAGAGCTGTATGGAAATACAGAAAAGTTAATCGTTAAGGCTTTGCGTTATTTTGAGATTATTTTACCGTGTACGAACACAATTTTATTTCAGACGCACTAAATTCAAAGTATACTAAATTCGACTGTAACTGAACGACGCTATTAAGAGCGCCACGAGGCAACGAGGCCCGACGTTTGAGAACCTTGGAGCCTGAAAATGTGTCAGGCAGTAATTATTGTGCCTAGCGAATGCCAACACATGCGAGGTACTGTTTGATCATGGGTCTATGGCACACTAAATGCGCGAGGCATTATTCGCTCTTGCCGGATTATGAGAGCACATTGAGATCGTCTCTGTCCCACTTTAATACTTCTAAATCTGTTAAATCTCATCATTAATTCTTACCGTTAATTCGAACCGTTACAGTCAAATACGGTTCTAGATCGTATTTCAACCAGGATGTAACATTCGGGTTCGAATCCCCGTCCGGGCATGCAGATATGGGTTTTCCACAGTTTCACCAAATAACTCCAAGCGCATGCTGGGATACTTCCTTCAAACGGTCTTTGCAGAATTCCTTCCCGTTCCTTGTCCCCAGTCCTTTCCCGACTCCAATGACCTCGGCCTCGACGAACCGCTAAGCCATAAGCATAAAAACATTTTTAAATGATTTTTTTATTTAAATTAACCTTACGAGATCCAACAACGATCAGACTCAAGAAATAGTTTTTCTTCTGTGTGGAGTCAGTTTCGAAACAATTAACAGGAAAATGAGATCACTGTATGATGTGAAATTCGTGACGTGGAAACTGTTCTAGCCCCGTAACCATACCGAGAACACGGAAACGACATTACACCTTGTATACTACATCTGTTTATAATCTTTGTATTATTCCAATTCTTTCTTCTTGTCGGGTTGACAATATTACGAGCTTACTGCTGGGTATGAAGTAGTCGAGAGAAGAGGTGTGGTATAGTGAGGTTGTAACCTCTATCAGACTGCTCTGCGACACCTGTAACGCTGAAACATAAATGGATTAAACAGTATACATAACAACAACTATACATAAAGATATAAATCACTGTCGTTATAATGACCTGGTGATAGGTTTTCTTTATTTGGCTGCGCTATTCGCCCCTCTCATAGTCACCTAGCGTTACCCGGTAATCCTCCCGGGTATAGAAGACCTGAACCCCTGAAAAACGAGACATGAGTATTGTATTATAATAACGACTTTTGTAATTAAGTTGGAAAGGAACTGCTTATTGAAGAATCGAAATGTAAATACCTCGGCATAGTAGACTTAACTGGGCAGTACGCATTGGACAGGTAGTAGGGAAATGGTTCAAAATCCTTCACGTGTCGGAAAGAGTGATGAGGGGATGCACTAGAGAAGTAAGGGAACTGGGGTACGAATCTTTGGTCAGACCACTGGTGGAATATGGTGGTGTAGAAAGAAACCCACATTTTGGGTATCATATACAGGAGTTGGAGGGGGTGCAGGGAAGGGCTGCCAGATTTGTCTTTGGAAATTACCGCAAAACTCAATCGGTAACTAACATAATTCAGGAGCTGGAGAGGGATTCATTGGAGGATAGAAGGAGTGTGAAGAGAGTCATGGGAGAGAACAATGCAGATGTTGGTGATGAAGCATCAAAAAATGTTGTTGGGAGAATTAAGAGAGACGTGTGGATTGGTAAAGATGACCATGACTAAAAGCTGGCACTTGTTTTCTGGTATACGGGTGTGGGAAAATTTTCGTTCATTGGAAAAGTCGTGAGGGATTGGAATAATTTACCAAAAACACTGAAAGAATTTAAAGTAAAAATTAGTGGAATGCAAAAGTAGGTGGGAATAGGAAAGAAAAAAGACGGGTGTGTAGGGAAATTGCAACCGAAGTGTGAGCTCCATCGCAATTTAGGAGACAACCCGCAAATATTTTGTATTTACAACCTACAGTTTCTACAGTTCGGAGACGCAACATACTCGTGTTTACGTTCTGTACATGCGATTAGACCAGTGTTACAGTTCTTCCAGTAAATTACATTATAGTGTGTAAACATAATACCGCGTAGTAAGTCGAATTAAAGATCTTCTACAGGGGAAGGTCGGGTAACTCCGGACACTTGAAGTACTCAAAAACCAATAAAACTGCGTCGGTAAAATTTTACTGTAAATATACGCCCTGTAGTGTAAAAACAAATGCAACTGAGCTGCGGCTTGGACGCCCAGCCAGTTCCACACTAGCGTGTGTGTATCCCTGGCAGAAGATTTTCGTCGCTCCTGTCAAAATTCGTTGCAGATTATTGAATATGATGCGTCAAATAAACTAGTGTTTTTTTTAATTGCTTTTACGCCTCTCAATAGCGAGGTCTTTAGAGACGGGAAAGGATGGGGACAAATAATGGGAAGGAATTTGGCCATGACCTTTTGAAGGAAGCATAACGGAATTGGCCTGGAGTGATTTGGGAAACCATGGAAAACCCAAATCTGGATGCCCGGACGGGGATTCGAACCGCCGTCCTCCCGAATGCGAGGCCAGAACGCTATCCGTTACACCACCACGCTCGGTAAACTCGTGGTAATGTGGGCTCGAAAAATTCAAAATGGCGAGATTTTAAAAACTTCACCGTATAAAAAATGTGGAGAGGTCTGACAAAACCGTAAAGGCAGGAGAAGGAGAAACGAAAAATAAAACGGCAAAGATCGTTGAATACAAAGAAAAGTATTCAAACTCTTTCCGAAGTAGATCAAGTAAAACACACCGAATGCATCGTAGGTGGAAATTTTTTTGAAGGAGATTGGATTCAGAGCTGTGAAGCAAAGACAGGGCCCATTGATTATTCAGATAACCATTATTACTATGACATTTATAAGGCCAAAAAACGATTAAGCCACCATTTATTACTGTGTTCGGGGCTACCCGACAATTTCGTGTTGTCAAAAAATTAACTTGAAAGTGTTTTCACTTTAATTCGTTAAAAAAGTTATGATTAATAACTTCTAATTAATATGACTGCAGAATTTCCCAGTTTAATTTTAAGATTAAAATAAAGAAAGAAAATTAATTTATTTGATTTGTACGAGAAGTTTGATTAAAGCTAAACGTTTTTCTTGAAGGCTCCCTAGGCATTTTGAGGTGCACAGTTCCTTGCTTTAACGAAAGAGAAGCTTAACTAACATCAGTGGGCTTACTGGTATGTGAAACTTCTACGAGATGAGGTTAAAGCCGTTTCCAAGATCCCAAACACAAGAACTGCTTCTTTTTTAAAATAATAATAATAACTTTGTTATACAAACTTGAAAAGCAAAAGGTTATATGTATATGAAATTTCATCCAAATCTCTAATTTTCGGGATCGTCCTGTTTACCATCTCATAAATTGCTTTTAAAGAAAAATCATATTATTATGTTAAATAGAAATCTGAATGTTAATCAGGGATTCATTAATGGTGCAAAATTAGTTAATTCACTTAGATGAATACATCATCAGTGCTAAATTCATTCACTCCGATAAAACTATGCTCATACCCGGCATTGCCCTCACACCTTCTGATCCAGCGGTGCCTTTCCAAATGATAAGAAAACAACTCCCAATAAATGTAACCTTCACTATGATCGTTAATAAAGCACGGGGGCAGGTGCTTCAAAACGCAGGATTGTATTTGTATGGACATCTGTACGAGGCTTTTTCATGATTTCGTAGATTCAGTAATATTTATGTTTGTGTTAAGGACACATACGGTCAAAAAAGTAAACGATGATCACATTATCACTGCTAGTATTGTTTAGAGAGAAATTTTGTAAAAAAAAAATAATAAAATCACAGCTGTCAAAGTCAATATTTGTTTTTTAAATATCCAAGTTTTAATTTTTTTATGATTGGTTCTTAATGACAACGACTTTTTACAGTAAAAGTGATAGACCTTTCATTAATAAGTATACTTACATTTATCTATTTCTACATTATTATATTACCATTAGGTGACTGGCCATGGTACTGTGCGAAATAGTTGCATGTTTCAGCTAGTAAACAGGATTTTTTTTTTTTTTTTGAAAGATATAAGAGTTCTTTGCTCTAACCATAGAGAAGTTTAACTAACATTAGTAGACTTACTGCTACCTGAAACTTCTACGAGATTGCGTTACAGCGGTTTCCGAGATACCAAATATAAGAATTGCTCTTATTTCGTAAAATCGTGTTTTTACAGGGAAGACACCTGTTTAGATAAACTTGAGAAGCAAAAGGTTATCTAATTATGAAATTTCATTCAAATACATATATATATATATATCGGTAACGGCTCTAAAGATTTGGATGAAATTTCATATATACGAAGAAACAGGTTGTGATAAATATAATCCTACGTCTTGATGCGTCTGACTTCGTGCGTCATTAAAGGTCATAATGAAGATTACTTTTATTGGGAGTTGTTTTCTTATCATTTGGAAAGGCACCGCTGAATAAGAAGGTGTGAGGGTAATGCCGGGTATGAGCATAATTTTATCGGAACGAATATATATTCATATTTAAGGGGGGGGCGTGGAAAGAAATACTTTGGAAACCCCCATCCTACAATCACTATATGCGCCTGCAGTGCTGTACGGAAGACCTTCTCTCAATTCTCATCGACCACAAAACACGACAGAGGCCGCAGTGCGAGAGATAGCCTCCAGCGCCGATCGAATTGGTTTGACATCAGATCCGCGCGGCCGCCTTGGATTTATATACCAATATCGCCGACTTCTCCGGAGGCGGAGACGATGCTAGAATTGTCTCGCTGCATCTGGACTTCCTCGAAATAACAACTTACCGAGAAGCATTGTCGCTTTTCAGATCGCTATCTTACATGTCTCTTTTCTCAGTACTCGAGTTCTCGAGGCACGTTGCGGTCGTTCACTGTTTATTGTATCTATCATTATCGCCATCACACAACTGGTATAAGCCCTGGATTCAATACTTTCGCATGACGAGAAGCAATATAAAACTCTATGGTCTTACAGTTCGTGTTGTAAAGCAATACCAGAAAGCACGTGAGAGAATTTCGTGCATTGAACATTTCCGTTTCTGCAACAAATTAGTCTTTGGTTGAGTTGTTGAAAAAAATATTACTATTATTCATTTTAATTTATATGGAGCTAACGCTCCGGTGGCAATTCCCTTAGTCTTCTAATTATTCCTTTTTATTTTATTTTCTTAAATTATCTTTTATAATTTAAGTGTAAAATTCCTCCCCCATTTACTTTTCCGATTTACAAATTTAAATTTTAAATTCATTAAGCGTTTTCGGTAAATTATTCATTACTTCACTTGGTAATGTTCCAATCCCTGACACATGTACCAACAAAAGAAATTTTCCCACTCCCTTACGCATGTAATCGAGCGCCAGCTTGTGGTCATGGTCGCCTTTCCCCTTCCATGCAGCGTGAGCCTTAAAGTGGTTTTAAATAAACTTAAGTCTGTCGGATTGGATGAAAAAGTTACATATCGGAAAGAGGAATTTTTAAAAGCCAGGAAGGGAAAATACATTATCAAAAGAGGTAGAAGTAAATATGGCAGTGCCATAGGGCACCCTAGGGGACCGTTGCTATTCATTATTCTAATGAATTGTCTTGATGGATTACTGTCAGAATTTAGGTTGCCTGTAGATCGTATAATGGTACACAATGGAATCAAAACAGGTGAAGATCGTGAACAGCTGCAGGGTGACCTGAATAGAATAAAGTAAATATTCAGAAAAGTATATACACAAAATATAAAAGAGAGTTTAGAAACGTGGACTTACATATTATTTACAATACCTCTTTGCACAATAATGTTTGATGTCAGAATGTAATGAACTTGAATATTTTATTCGCCATTTTTGGTAACTGATATAAAAATATTATTAGATCTAGTGATTATTAGAGTTTTCCGTGAATTAAAACAGCATTTGACAAGAGTAATTCAGTCCTTTCGAGAGTTTTTGCCTGGGACTTATTGATAGTGACCGCTGTGGGGGCTTGCTCTTTGTCATTTAGGAAGGCGTAACTGGATCGGATGAAGTTAAGTTGTGGTGCAACAACTTTTGTGTCTGAATGTCGTGCGGGCTTGCCACTTGACAGATTTTAGGCGCACTCTGTCAAAAGCTCAGCATCCGACTTTTAGATTTTTCTTTTAATTTAAACTAAACAACACGAGCGAACATTTTACAAATAAAATGCGATGAATAGCGATATCGATGGTATGTAGAGGTTTGAAAGAATAACACGCTTATTTGTAGCAATATATCTTATATCAACCGATGTACGAGTTGGGCAACCTTGCTCCAGGGGAAACGATCCCAGTTGATTCCTGCAGGAAGCTAACACGGAGGAGATAGCGACCAAACCCGTATCATCGGCTAAAGGAGGAGCTGAGTCAACGGTTCAAAGATAGTGATAAGAGTGATAACATCGTCGTCGTAACTATGACCCATAAAGTTTGGTACTCACTAGCAATAAAATTCAGTTCGTTTCTTTGGACGACGAGGAGACGTTGTAAGACTTCATCCAAGTCGTCATACACGTTTTCGGTCTATCCACACATTTCTTTAGACAGTAATACAGTCGACGACATTCGTAGGATCTTCAGGGAACCGCGTAGTGTAAAATTTAAGAAACGTATTTTTATTTTTTGAGTGAAAAATAATCTACAAACTTTCTTGATTACAATGGTATATAATTTATTGGGTATAATATATTTCTTAGAGGTGTTGCTGATGGTTTTCATCAACCCTATAAACTTAGACGCCACACCCATATTCCATCCTCTTTAATGTAGGGTCACACTAGATCGCACCGCACCCGCACCGTCACCGCACCGACACACGGCCGATTGACGGCTTGTCCCCTTCGCGTCCACACTTGTCCGTAGCTCGGTCGTGTGACGGACGGGTTCCTACTTTTTTTTCAGTCTCCTTCAATGAATACACTTGGATACTTCACAAAAGTAAGGTTACAAAATTACATTAAGAGTGATTTGGGGATCGTAGCTGCGGCTACCACCCGTATTTTATTATAAAGTACTGTACTTTATTTTGCGTACTTTATAATCTACGAAAGTAATAAAGCATCTTAAAATACTCTTTTTTTTTCTCACGTATCTCTACATAGCCACAATGAAATGTCCTGAATCACTCACTCCACATTTAACGTGTATATTTGGTTCCTTTCTATTCAATCAGTATTTTTTTAACAAAAAAGAATAAGATTATTATACATTTTAATTTAAATACTCTGTAAAATAATAATAATTTCATGTGATCTAAAAATTCAAGTCAAAGAGTTTCTTATCAGCCGCGCAGTAAACCTCTACCGTTGTCACATAATTTGAAAAGGATACCTACAGATGAAAGTGAAATTCGAACCACGGAGCGTCCTAGTTCATTTAACAACTTAAAGCTTTGCGAGAGGTGAAAAATCAATTTCAAGACCCGTAAAAATTACAGCTGAGACAAAGATTTGAGCCAGGAACATTCGGCAAACGAGTCATACGCCGTGACCATCTGAATCAAGAGACAAATCTGGATGTAGTGAAATATAAATATTCAAACATAATAAACGTACTTATTTCTACATAATTTGTTATTCTAAAACACAAATGTACTTTTATATGATTGAATACATATTTTTTCAGTACATCTAGATTCAGATGATTGTGGCGTGTGATTCAGGTATAGAAGAAGGCCCCCGGACGCAATTTTTACAGGCATTAAAGTCGACGTTCACCTCTGGCAAAGATTTAATCTAATGCAAACATGCGACGACTCTACCTGCATTTTACGAACATCTGAAAGTGAGGCTGAAAAATAGGAGACTTTTCTAAAGCAATCAGCAACGCTAAAACAACATTTAGTCGTAAAGGATCGGAAATTTCCCAAGTTTTTCTATACAATTCTCAAAATCGACCAGCCCGACACCGGCCCGAACCGTCAAAAAGTACACCAAACTAACGACGGCCAACACACGGCCGAATGTCAGCCGACATGCGGTGTCGTTTGAACTCACATCAATTGAGTGAGCGACAACAATAAGAAAAGTGTCGGTGCGGTCACGGTGCGGCCTCGGTGCGGTCCATTGTGGCACGACCTTTAATCAAATAAGTTGTCTGGAGCAGGTAACCTTATCAATAAAAAGCAATAAGACCGAACAAGTATGCTCCTTCAAATACTTAGGCACTGTGATAGATGAGCAATGTGATAGCAATAAAGAAATCAAATCTAGAATAGATCAGGGTAGGAGACAATTTATTAGCATGGATTTTTTTTTTAATAACACCGGATCTTAGGCTGCAATTGAGAATGCGAATGATTCGCTGCTACGTGTTCTCCATTTTTCTCTATGGGTGTGAAATCTGGACCTTAGACCAAAACCTAGAGATAAGGTTGATGCTTTTGAAATGTATTTGTATCGTCGTCTCTTATGCATGTCATGGGTACTGAAAATCTCTAACGGAGAAGTTCCTCATCGGATGGAGAAACAGAAAGAACTGCTGCTCACTATAAAGCAAAGGAAAACCCAATGTCTAGGACACATTTTGAGAGGCGAGAGGTACCAGCTATTGCGAGTCGTCATTGAAGGAAAGAAAAGATCTGTTGGAAGGAGAAGGAATTCGTGGCTGAAGGACATTCGGAGATAGTAACAACTGGACGTCAGAAGAGGCTTTCCATGCTGATGTCACGTGAAGAGCTGTGTGGACCGCCAACAGCCAACAGGAAAAGGCGCTTTCAGAAGACAGCAGTTGGGACGGACGGTATGTGGGGAGCAGGACTCGAGGCTGCCCCGTGGTACGTCCTTCCCCTAGGTTCCTACAACTGAAACTAAATAACAATAATTTCTTATGATCTTAATGACCTAGTGACAGGACTCTCTGTCGCAGCCATATAAACTAACTCGGTAAACCTTTCAGGTAACTGGGGCCTGTAATTTAACGAGGAATCCAAACCACGTACCATGCCAGAGTTGATTTCTCCAAATAATGTAATTTTAATATCGAATAATAATACGTCGTTGGTACGTATCTCGGTAAACATGACAGTAACTGACCTTAAAATGGATGCCAACTTCCGGACGCTTTCATATTAATTTCTCATCTTTATAGTGTTACACCAAAATGAAACACAGTTTATTTTTCTCCTTGGACTACTGTATGCCCTGTGAATTGATGGAAATCCCATCAAGATTCGACCAATAGTCTTTGCATGAATCGGATTCAACGAAAAAGTGAAACTTATTTCCAGCCTTTTTTTAATTTATCAGCTTCTCTCAGAATCAGTCATACTATACCGTACTCCCGGAATCAAGGGCCGTACAATGTTCGATTACACTATTCTACAAAGAAAAATTTTCTTATTTGGGAGTATTTCTGTAGAATTTTTCATTGGAGTATTCAAATCTGAAATCATCTGATAGGCACAGTTTTTAGTTATATGAAAAAAGGTATATTTTAACTTTCAGATTTTTTTTCTAAACAAAGAGAAATTTACAAAAAAAGGTTGACAACATTATCTTCTGCATTCAACTTGTTTAAATACCGGTATCCAATTTGTGTTTTACTGATTGCACAGGACTGGAGACTTTTTGTAGATGTGTCTAAAATTAGTTTAAAGGCAGTTCTACTCCACAATGGGAACGTAATTACTTCCATCCCAGTTGCCTAAGTTAGTATCCTAAGAATCCTATGATATTTTGGAATTTATGCTCACATGTATTAAATGCTATGAACATTTGTGGCAACCTCAAAATTATTTCCATAATATTGCGTATGCAACAAGACAGCACCAAATATCGGTATTTCATTTGTGAGTGGGATAATCGTGACATTAATTCCCATTATAAAAGAAGGGAATGGCCTCGTCGAAAAAGTAAAACAGGAGATAAAATTTGTCAGCGTAAGAAACGTGTAGCTACCGAAGGTATGCTTCTTCCTCCGCTTTAGGTCAAATTAGGCCTAATAAAGCAATTTGTTAAGGGCACGGATAGAATTGAAAGAGGATTTATGTACCACTTAAACAATTTTCCTCATCTTCCACCAAAAAGATAAAGATATACGATGGTCTCCAGATTAGGCAAATTCAGAGACCCAAAGCATTGATGAAAAAAAAAAAAAAAATTAGCACAGATGGACAAGTTTCAAAAACATTAGCAATAGTTTTCTTGGAAAACGAAGAGATCATAACTATAAATATTTGATAAATGAGATGCTTGATGCATACAAAAAATTGGGTTGCAATATGTCGCTGACATTTCTTGCACTCTCATATAAATTACTACCCGGAAAGACGCAGCGCCGTGTCTGATGTACAGAAAGTTTGAAAGTTTCCATAAAGACATCGTGACTTCAGAACAGTGGTACGTCGGCGTCGGGAAGCGGGAAAGGACTGGAGGTTCGGTACGGCCTTTTGAAGGAACCACCCAGTCATTCCCCTGGAGTGATCTGGAGAAACCATTGGAAAACCAAAATCTGGATGCCCGGACGGGAATTCGAACTAGCATCCTCCGGAATGCGTGGCCAGAGCGTTACCGCTCAGCTACTAAGCTTAGTGCCCTGTCCGAAACCGCATAAAATCTGACATGCAGTTTTTGTGTTAATCGTGTCTCAATGAAATTGCGGAAAAAAAAAAGTGAGTTATAGATAAATTATTATATATTATGAGTGTATTTGTCCCTTGCATTAAAAAGTTTTGATTGCATTTTGTTATGTGAGTATTGCACTAGTTTGATTATTTACTCAAGACGGGAAGAACCCTGGTTATGTGAATTGGTAAAGATAATTACGACAGTATGTAATTTATGGTAAAGTGTTGCAAAACCCAATTCTTGCCGATATTTGGCGGAGGTCGGATATATTTTTACCCCGGACGGCAGCAACATTCTGGAAAGCAATTGATTAATGCAGACCAGCAGCCGTGCGCCCTTAAATCTGAGACGTCGTGTTCTATTTTCCCGACCTCCTGGCAGAAGTCGTAATGAGAAAGAGGTCGATAAGTAACGCGCTTCATCTATCATTGAAGAAAAATTGGATGCAGATATTGCGAGGGCGCTGCTTGCATCCTGCATGGCTTTAATTCATAGTCCACGAGACTCAGGCATTCTAAATCTAACAGTCTGCAGCTCTGAGCAGCATTAATCGTCCTTTAGTTTTCCTTTCAGAAGTGTTTTCGCTCTGCCATCGTATAACGTCAGTAATTACTGAGCGGTAGTGAATCAGTCCAAGTCGACGATGTGTGATTGATGACCTTGTAGGAGGACAAGAATTATCTGCTTAGATATTTGTTTTCCTTCGTCTTGACTAATTACTATTCCTTCTGCTATTTCCTAATCATTAACGTTTCTGCTTGGAATCTGAAATCTTAATTGTGAAATAGTGATGACTTTAGTCTTCATACCGGTTCGTACGTGCAAATACAAATTTTAAGGATTCTATACCTACCGAATTCCTTATGCATTACTTCATCCATTTGTCTACCCTTCCCTCATTTGCAGAATCCTTTGGACTTTGTATAAATCATAGCAAGACAAAAGTGATGAATTGTAGCAGAGATGATACCCATCACAGTAGATTAAATATAAAAATAGGATCGGATGGAATAGGAGAAGTAAGTGAATTCTTCTACTTGGGAAACAAAATTACAAGTTATGGCCAAAGCAGGAATGATGTTAAAAACAGAGTGGCACTAGCAAAAAGAACCTTTATGAAAAAGAGAAATCGTTTAGTTTCAAATGTTGATCTAGGAAGTAGAAAGAACTTTTTGAAACTCTATGTATGGAGCACAGCACTTTATGGTAGCGAAACATGGACTTTAGAAATACCAGAACGAAAGAAAATTGAAGCATTTGAAATGTGGTGCAACAGAATAATGCTGAAAATTAAGAGGACAGAGAAAGTAAAATATGAATGAGTTTTGGAAATCATGGGTGAGGAAAGAAGTTTGTGGAAGAAGCTTTCAGAAAGAAGAGACAGGCTAGTAGATCATATTTTGAGACATATTGGAATGGTTAATTTGTTAATGGAAGGAACAGCCAAAGGTAAAAACTGTAGAGGAAGACAGATATTAGAATGTATGAAGCACATAATTGGGGACGTGGGTTGTAAAGGGTAAGAGGTTAACAGAAGATAGAAAGGGATGAAAATTAGTCAAATGGTTGATAAAAACAAAAACAAAAAAACACTTCTGAATTATTTAATCTAAAAAGTTGTAATTACTACTTCCAGTCTTACTGACTGTAACACGAGCATGACAAACAGTCTCGAAAATTTCTGGGAATGAGAGTGGAAATAATTCTAGGGATTTGAAGCCACGTCCTCCCGGTTGCGAGGCCCGAACGTTACTGCTAACCCAACATGCTCGTTACTCGAGAACTCCGTCCTAATCTCCCTAGACTAGACTAGACTAGACTAGACCGGACTAGGCGGTTTAGGACCTGAACTAACGAGCGCGGTGGGGGCGCGGTAACGCTGTGGCCTCACATTCGAGACGACGTGGGTTTAAATCCCCGTCCGGCCATCTAGATTTCGGTTTTCCATGGTTTCCCGAAATCATTCTAGGCGAATGGTTCCTGAAAAAAAAAAACATTGATGAATTTCTACCAATCCTATCGCGGCTCTAATGACATCGAGATCCAAAGCCGTAAAGCCGAAAGCAAAATAAATAGGTTCAAGCAAAAATTACATTAGATGGGCGTCAAATGAAACCTGGCAATGTACCGACTCTCAAAACATTTTGATCCTGCTTTTTATTCCACGATTCGTGCAGGATTGTGCGAAACACTATGAAGAAAACGAGATTCTCCCACTTATATCCGAAAATGATCTGCAAATTATTCAAAAGATTTCAGTGTAGGCGATCTTTCAGTAGTTTCTTTGGGACTAACTAAATGGGTGAATTTAACAAATTTGATCCCACAACAGATAATTTTTCGACCAAAATTCATATATCATACGATGGGGAATTTCATACATACGAGGGTGAATCAAATGAAAACCTTAAATTTGTAATAAAAAATCGAAATTTCGCGTCGTTATCCTGTAAGTTGGTAAGCGTGCTACAAGCAGCGTGAAGAATGTCCTGTAGGTGGCAGCATAGTGCAGATGCACAAATACCGTCGCAGTATCAATATAAAGATGGCTGCCCCACTTGAGACTTGCGCCAGGGAATAACAGCGTTCTGTTATTCGGTTTTTGAGTACTGAAGGTGTGAAACCTATTGAAATTCATCGAAGAATGAAGGTTCAGTACGGTGATGCATGTTTGTCACAGCAGCAAGTCTACGAATGGAGTAGGAAGTTCGCAAATGGTGTGACTTCAGTGGAAGATGCTCCTCGTCCAGGTCAGGCACAACGAGTTGTGACTCCACAAAACATTGCAGCAGTTGAAGCCATAGTGATGGAAAACCGCCGAGTGACACTGAATGACATTGCAGCATGTTTAAAGATTAGTCATGGTTCAGCACACCATATTGTGCATGATGTGCTCCAGTTTCACAAAGTGTCTGCAAGATGGGTGCCACGCCAGCTGACTCCTGAAATGAGAGAACGACGTGTTGATGCTTGTGAAGAACGTCTTCGGCGCTTTGAACGAGAAGGTGATGGCTTCCTTGCAAGAATCGTTACTGTTGCAACAATCACAGACCTGCATTTTGAGTGTCTTCCTCATCCACCATACTCACCAGACCTTGCCTCAAGTGATTTCCATATGTTTGGACCACTCGAAGAAGGAATGGGAGGAAAGAAGTTCCGTTCTGATGAAGCGGTACGCCACGCAGTGCATGAGTGATTGCGTGGACTACCAAAGATTTTTTTTCTAAAGAAATTTATGCACTTTGTAAGCGCTGGAGGACTTGCACTGAGCGTGGGGGAGATTATGTTGAAAAGTGATACAACTTCTGCACAATAAATAATATTTAAAAAAATGTTTAAGGTTTTCAGAGTCTATCTTAAATGGGAAGAAAGAAAAAAACGCCAAGGGTTTACGTTACAAGTACAACTGGCCGAGCAATTGGAGGAAATGGAGGAAGGCTACTACCGAAATCAACCGTCGGAGGTTGTGTGGTGTGGTGGGGGAAAACGGAGGTAGCGCGGAGGTTCAGAGGACGGTTGTATTAATCTCTACTCTGATTTCCGCGAACTTGCCGCGAGTAAACAGACCCGTGCAGTCTGTCGGCCCGGGCCGGGCTAGTTCTAGTTAATTACGTTTCGGTGCGTGATTTAGATAATTTAAATAACTTAAATAAATTATTGCATTGTTTGCTTAAGTGTGTTTATACTTTTGTTATTTTTTTATTACTAACTGTACTGCTTTGGTTTCTTGGCTTTCTTATCTGTAAAAATACCTCTTATGCGAGCACCTGATTCGTGGAAAGTTTTTGAAACGGTACCAAATAATATCAAATCGGCTTGGTGTAAAATATGTCGTTGAGCGTACTCAACTGGCGGAGGAACAGTCAAATTTGTTGGACCACTTTAAACGGAAATTGAAGGGTCATTTAAACCAGTGGTCCCCAAACTCATTATGCCTACGGACTCCTTTTTGTAGCTAAAACCTGGTAATGAACCCCCAGGTGAAATAACAAAATTAAATTTGACGTTTTGAGTGGTAAATGATGACGCAAAAATAAAATATAAATGAAACATTTTAATATTTAAAGTAGCACTTACTGAGAACATATTTTTTGTTTCAATGATGTGAATGAAACTGACGGGATGATAAGAAAGTATTTATGTAACATTAGAAAGTATCCATGAGCACTAATTTTCTGTCATATTATGATTTTTGTAACGATGCTCATAATTGAACTAAATCCCCATTCTACTAAATAGAAAGATGGGAAAAATCAACAGCTTCTGTACAGTGACCCATAATGTAGTATATAAATTTTGTTTTTATTTCTGTAGCTGTAATTATGGTTTCAGCTCCACATTTGTGGATAATTAAATTAATTTCTCCTTTACTGGTATGGAGTCATCTGAGTTTGTGGGTAGGCCTATAATTGCAGCAGGGTACAACACGCAATCGGTTATAGCCAGGAAAAGATTGTCTTCAAATATACTTATAAAATATTAACCCTAATCGTTCGCAGTAATTATACAATACATGCAATCTAGCCTATCTAACAAAATTCAGAATATGTAAGAAACAATGCTCATTACGCAGCTGTTATGTTTACATGGAGTATTCTGAGGTCACTGATGGAAACGGCGCGAACAACTTCTTCCGGAGAAAACTGCTTCGATTGCAGCACTGGCTTAATCTCTCGGTTTTGTTAGGCTCCAGTGAGTGCTGCTGGGAGCGGGGGCCACTTGACAACCTCGACCTTCCCCAAGGCTTTTTGGACAATTGGCCGCTGCCGGCGCTAAACTGCGCACTTAGTGCCTCTCAGAGCATGAGAGATCGCCTTCGGTCCACCCGTTTTCTCGAGCGCGAAGTAAGAAGATTCAGTTCCCGGAGGACCAAGGTCTTTAATGGCTTCGTATTTCAAAACAGCTAAACACGATGGGACGACAAATTCCTACGTTTCTTGTCTTATTAAAATAGTATCCTATATTTCACCCATGACAAAAGCTATCAGAGTTTCGTTGAAATCCGCCTGATTAGGGTTTTTTTTTCTTTTTTTTGTGCGTGAAAAAGCAATAAGGCAGACAAGATTTCCATATTTAAAGGTTTCTGCACTTGCATCATGAATTTGTTACAACGGAGTAACTGCGATAAAGAGCGTTTGTGTACGAGTGTATGGTGAAGACGTGCCGGGTCCACATGGATACGCAATTCGGGCTGCCGTTTCGGTAAAATATTGTATTCGCACCATCATAAGTGGCGGAGAACATGAAACTGTCTTAAATACATTCTGGGATTGCGAGTACCATGTGGTTAGTGACCGTGTGAATATGCTGATCGTTGAGCAGACTTAATATTTAATTAAAATTGCAATGGAGCCAACGCTCAGGTGGCAATTTCCCTACACACCCATCTTCCCCCATTCCTGCACTCACATGCATTTGCCCTCTACACATTTTAACTTTAAATTCTTTCGACGTTTTTGGTAAATTATTCGTCATTTCTCCTGGTAACTTATTTCAATCTCTGACACCCTTACCTAAAAATGAGAATCTTACTACACCCTTGTGCCTGAAATCGAGTGCCAGCTTGTGGTCATGGTCATTCTTTCCATTTCATGCATTACTTTTTATTCTTACACCAATATCTTTCCATGCCGCGTCACCATATACGCATTGCACACTCCCATGACCCTCTTCACCTTCCTCCTGTCTTCCAAGTAAACCCATTCCATCTCTTTTATCATATCCGTTACTGATTGCATTCTACGGTAATTTCCAGAAACAAATCTAGCAGCCCCTTTTTTGCACCCTATCCAACTCCTGTACTTGATACTCAAAATGTGGGTTTTGTAACCCACTTCCTATTCTTCTCTTGTATATCCCCTCATCACTCTTTCCATGTGTATAATTTTGAAACCTTTTCCTACTACCTGCGCAATGTGTCCTGCCCACTTAAGCGTGTTATAAAATGTAATTCCAAGGTATTTTGCATTTCAAGTCTTCTACAAGCAATTCTTTCACCACCTTTAGATTTTTTATTTGTGTAAATGTATCTAATAAGCTGATTCTTCTTTTCTTTTATCTCCATCCCAAGTTTACCAACCCAACTAGATATCCTCTACAGATCAACCTGGAGCTGTTTACAGTCCTCTACTGTTTTAATGCTTTTATATTGCATTATCTCATCTGCAAACAATCTAATTTCTGATAGTAAACAATCAACACAATTATGCATTAGAATAATGAATAGTAGTGGTCCTAATACGCTACCCTGAGGCACTCCCATTTTTACTTCCACTTCTTTTGATACTGCATTTCCTATCCTAAATTTCTGTTATCTACCTTTTAAAAATCTTCTACCTAGCAAATCACTTGCTTGGACTTGAATTTTTCACTCGGAAGGACTAATCATTTCCTTTCGGTTGGTGGCCGGCGCGTTTGTAAAAGTGAAACTGTTGGCATCTCTTGACCACGTGTGTATGTTATGTTACCACATCTTACCATATACTTGCTATTTAAACAAATTCTGAGAGATGGGATTAAAGGTAAACACTTTTATCAGTCAGCGATCGGATTAATACAATGTACGAAGTCTCCATACCATCTATTAGGTGGGTCAATGATCTACCAGTGACTATTTAAAAACTGTAATAATCAGAAGTTCCACGAGTTGTGTAGAATGAAAATACTTTTTTTTAACGAATTTCATGCACAGCTACAACTTTTTTGCAATACCCAATTGTCGTTGAAATCATTCATAATAATTCAGAAAGTATTACGTACTGTTTTAAATTAATATCTTATAAGTTTTTCAGATCTGAAGATGAACTGTATGCTTCCTGAATGGTGTAAATATTTTGCGGTACTGACCGCGTAGCTCCTGAGGTTTGTAATAAATCCGCGTCCGAAGGTCGTAACTCTGTCAGTCGCCACTGAAGCGCGTGATTGTAGTTTATGTGGTTTGAACCGTAGCGAGGCGAATGATGCGTGGAGCTTCCAGCGACCATTACCGACACTTCCGGTTACCTCGGGTCTAATAACTCCCGCTGGCCCGAGCTGTCAGTCCGTATCAACCTCGGGTACAGCCTTTCCCGGAACACTGCGCGCCCTTCCACGTAAACAACAGGACAGGATTCACATGGAATCCACTGTGTATGAAAACTCTAAATAGTTATTACCTCTACAAACAGCACTGCTCGTCGAAAAAAAATTTTAACTTTGGGTTTAATGTATATGATGTCCTCGGATATCGTACAAATGTTTGTAAACGGTCGCCAGGCCGGTTTAATAAAAGAAAATTGTTGTCTCACCTTTATAGTTTGTTAAATTAAAGTTTTCATATAGTCCGCATATCCAATTCTAGGGTCTACTGGAGATGGCAATTCAGCTACAACAGCATTCAGTAATGACGTCATAATACTGCTGCAGTCAATCGCGATATGTATTATATTCAAGCAATAACTCCGTTGTAATACAGACTGAACAATTATTTTCAAGCAGAAATTAGGTTTTAATACAACTTGGACCAGCAAGAAACCGTTAAATGTACTCCGAAAGTATTTCTAGCGGAGTCTTGCGTTTGACCACTGCAGTATTGTGACGGCAGTTCCTGGCGGAATCATCATCTCCAGTAATCCCCAGTTGTATATGTGTACAGGGAAGTGCTTCATCACACAATAACAGTAAACATATAATCTAGAAAACAGCAAACTCTCAGTACAGTATGTCTCTTCGAGTCTTGGAGGGTTATTCCTGCTTACTTCTCTCTTTAATATTATTATTTTCAATTAATTATTCTCAAGATCGGTTGTCTATCATTTTGTGCTCATCCACTTTAGTAAAATGCGATGAGCGTCGTGACTGCGCCCACCTCAATAGCTCGGCAACGTTCGGTGAATCTCGATAATGCACGAAGTGTTAGTTACATTGGCTGCCATCACAGCGCTGCTTGACTAACAGAAAATTTCAAATAAATTACTGCGTTTGATTTTATTTCTGCTTATGTTGTTAAAAGGAAGTGTAAATATCAAGTAAATAACTATATTTGATTTCCTTCGCACTTAGATTCTTAAAAGGAAATGTAACAGCGGTACTACCAAAGTCAATTGTCTGTTGTATAGAACAGATACAAATCAAAATGCGATGCAGAGATAGGAAAAATTATAAATTCATGCGTTGATTTCTGTTTATTTCTGACGACTAGATGCAGAAATTGGTGTAAGGAGAAGTACATCCGCTGAATTATCTATCGCAGTTACTGGAACGAAGTGACAACATACTAGGATTTTTTTTTTTTTGGCAGAAGATAACAAACAATGAAGTTTATTAAAATTTATTAAATTTCCACGAAACGTAGGTAATTGTGAAATATACCACTCCGATAAATAATAGACATTCGCTTTTGAAATTATACTTCACTTAAGAACTTTCTCATAACATTCAAAATATCCATCATAAATTAAAAATTCTATGATTAATTGCAACTGGTTTTTTTTTTCTTTGAATCGTTTGCAGAAAAAACTCCTACTACCACTGTAGGGTACACCCCTAATTTTTGACGGGCGTCTGAAGAAAATAGTGAACAAAAATCATGTAGCAACTCCTAAGAACTGACAGTATGTACAAAGTTATTGTTTATAACTCTTTCCAGTTGAGAGATACATCTAACTTAAACAATGCAAGATATTTAATTACAATTTATCTCTATTTAGTCATCGGTTCCTGATATTTTAGCCCAGTTTTATTTTCGGTTTCGTGTGAATCGGTCAAAGATAGCTATTATCGTTCATCACTTTTACCCCCAAAGTACCTATAAATAAATTGCATTCTCATTCGATTGAAAATACAGCACTCTACTTGAACTCCGTTTTTTTTGCTTGCAGAGATATCAGATATTAACAACTGCTTTATTTTCATCGTTTTAATCACTCATCTATCTTCATGAACACAAAATAATATTTTCATCCTCTTTGATGTTACTCGTACTACCTTTTTTGTGTAAAAAACGCAAATATTCATTACAGCTGCTCTTTATTTTAAATTGAATGTTGGTAAACGTTTTTTAACAGCTTTCCTTTTGAGTTAAAAGCAGAAATACGATATCTGTGAAAACCAAAGTGCAAGGTTGGCAGTACCAGATTCGGCGGAAAGAAACTCTTTGGAAATTCGACAGAGGAAGTTCCGCGCATTGTGTGACGGACTGAAGTAGATCGCAAGATAATCGTTCAGAAAAGATATGAAATAAATGTATCAAGGCAACTGAAGGAAGTGTTTCATGTGAATTATTAAATAAAAGATACAGTGAAATAAAAGTAGTTTCTGTCTTTAATTCAAGTTCCCACATTTTGGGTATCAAATACAGGAGTCCGAGGGCGTGGAAAGAAGAGCAGCTAAATTTTTCTGTGGAAATTATCGCAGGACCCAGTCAGTAAGTGGTATGATAGAGGAGCTGGATTGGGACTCATTAGAGAACACGAGGAGAGTGAATATAGTGCTGGGAGAGTATAAGGCAAATGTTAGTGATGGGGCTTGGTAGGATATTGGTAGAAGAAAAAGGAATAGTGCATGGAAGGGAAAAGATGACTGTGACCACAAGCTGGCATTCGATCTCATGCATAAGAGAGTAGGAAAATTTTCTTCTCTTGCTAAGGGTGTCAGGGATAGGAACAAATTACCAAGTGAAGTGTTGAATAATTTACTAAAAATGCTGAAGGAATTTAAAATTAAAATTTATAAATCGTAATATGTAGATGGGGGATGGTACTTAACACTCTAAGCATATAAAATAATTTAAAAAATAATCTAAAATAATAAGAACGGGGTAATTAGTTGACTGGGGGATTGTTTATCTTGCGTTAAAGTAACTAACAGCAAGGATTTTTTTTACCATCTTTTATTATTCCGCGGTGGGACCCCATACCCCCACTGATTTCATGAACCTTGTCCCTTTGTACTGTCCCTACACTTCAACACATAATTAATTAATTTTATACTTCTAATTGTAATATACAGGCACACACACATAGGAAATCCTTAACAATCGTTAGAAAAGTTGCTCATATATCGAATCAGAACCACCGAAAAATTGAGCAGCAATATTATTTAAGTTGAAAACAATATGAGCTTTTGAAAAGCAGAAAAACAATAAATAAACTTTCAAGAAACCTAAAGGGTGAAGAGAAAATAACCACTTATCCTACATCCTTTGAGAGATTTCAGTGGCAAAATCCCTGCATGCAACCAACGTGTGTTGCCGCATTACCCATACTGTCACACTTTCAGACATTCTCATAGAACCCGATATTCGACCTGATACCTCGGACAACAAGCGAGATTATGTTTGATCGAGTAATCCAGGTCAGAACGGGGGCAGCACCACGGCGGTTGATTACATCGCGCCCTAACAAGCTGCGGAGGAAATCCCGGTTCTGATGGAACGACACAAAGCTTTGTGCTTCGATCACGAAACTTCTGTTGCTTGGAAAAAAAAGACAGGATGTACTTGATGCTTATAGTGGCTGTTGACGATTTATTGGCTCCGTGACAACGTCATTAAAAGAACAAAATTATGGAAGAAAAAACACTGACTACTTTCAACAGTAAGAAGCGGTCGCTTGCCTCCCATTCGGGAGGACGCAGGTCCGAATTGCCGTCCGGCCATCCGGATTTCGGTTTTCTATGTTTTCTGGAAATCACTGCAGTCAAATGTCGGGATGGTTCCTTCAAAAGGCCGTGGTCGAATTCTTTCCTGTTCCTTGACTCAGTCATTTTCCCCTATGATAAACTCGACGTCGACGAGCAGAAAAACCATTAAAAATCCTAAGAAGCAGTTTAATAATTAAAACGCACTAAAAAAAAAAAACTTAATTTTTAGAACGCAATGCTGTACAGAAATACATACATTGCGCAATAAACATTCCAAATAATCTACGTTTCTTTAAAAGTCACATTATTCGTTACATATATGTTACGTAAGCAAAATCTTCTCTTTGATAATGCGTGATAGCAATAACTTGTAGAGCATAAATTTAAGATATTATTAATACTGGAAATTTTTTGTCGTTACTCAGAATTTGGCTGGCTGTAGACAGCGTGGAACCTGAGAATATAGCACAGTTCTTTATATTTTCTCTCCTCAAACTACTTCATGCGTATGATGGGTTGGTTTTGCTTGGAGCATCGAAAATTCTGCAGCGTCAACCAGTGTTTCAGAGTCTTGTATATTATTAATGATATCTGCTGTGATCTTGGGTTTTTCCATATCCACTCTTGTTTTCTTTGCCATCCTACGGTGGTTTTAATTTAGAAATGAAATAGAATATTTTCTTTATTAAACTATGGCTGTCTATTCTATACAAGTATTCACAAAATTTTAGTCTTTTTTTTCCTCAATTTTATTTTACTGACCTTATCTTACTGTTTCTCCAATGACCATGAACTTTTTTAAATGATTTATTTTCTTTCTTCTCCATTTGTTTCTGTGAAAATGAGAAAGTGTTAAAGACTGTTGAAATCAACCGTTTACCTCTTGACATGATATTCAGTTCATAAAATATGTCAGTTACTAGAATATGTGTAAATTTTGCAAGAACTTAGAGCATATAAGGAGTAATTGTATCTTTTAGTATATTTTATTTCTCTTCATATAACATACATTCCCTTCCAGCGTCTCCATAGTTTTCAAAAGGTGACTAAAATTATTTTAAACACTAAAGTAACTTATATCACTCTTTCATAATAGCCGTAAATATGTTTGGGTTTGTTACCAATTTATGTGGAAGTGTACCGTCCCGATAAGATATAATTCATTTATGGTAAATTCAAAAAATATTGGGGACCAGGATTCGAAGCCAGGGAAAGTAGCGGCTTCGGTCAAAAAATACGTAACATTTAAATTAGTGGAACTCACATCGAAACATAACAAACACGAGACATAAACCATCAATACGAACAGATTCGTTGAAATGATTGTTTTTTGCTTTGTTCGTGCACTATGAAATTATAAACTGCTCTAAACCCGGTAAAGGTAGCCAGTTTGTGTGCTAATTATAAATAGATTAATTTGGAATGTTAAAAGTTAATTTTCTGCTGTTACTCTGGTCAGTTTTATACAACATAAACGTGCCATCCCGCTGAGAATGACACGGATTAGGGAACGTCCATAAACCACGTAACTCCGTTTTGGCCTCCTGTGAACTCCCCCCCCCCTCCACCCCACGTAACCTTGACGTGGAATTTGCCTGTCCCCCCCCTTTTCAATGCACGATTCCAAATGACATTTTGTACTGTTTTCTCTTGTCAGACTATCGTAAATTACACATGGAGGTAGTCAAATGACGAAAATAAATATTCACACTCTGTTGTGTCTTCTGTGCCTTATTTTAACTGTGACAAATAACACGAAAGAAAAGCTATGTGCCTTGGATAGGAATCTCCCCCCCACCCCCACCCCTTGTAGCCCAACGTAGCGTTCTACCCAATACCACCCCTTTTTTTCAGACCGAGCCACGTGGTTTATGGACGATCCCTTACTCCAAACTGTCATTTCGCACCGATGTGCTACCCTTCACTCAATTATTGATTTCTTTGAGTTTAAATCAAAGTTGATCATTGCTGGAACACAATATCAACAAAACTGTACCTACTTAAACTAAATGCATATAGTAACTGCATTCAAACCACAATGTTTCCAACAAATAATAATTGCACCGGTCTTTAAATGATACTTAATATACGGGAAAAAAGTTACATTGGTAAATATATGGCCTCACTATAGCTTTAACTCTCTGCTAAATTTAACCGCCGAGTTCTATCGGCATTAAATTCCTCTGTTATAGCCAGAAACCTATATACTTCCAACATCTTAAAAACTATCTCCTTCAAAGACTAAATACATTACTTTTGCAGTGCAATCTTTTTCTCGAGCGTATGCATTAAATTAATTACATATATATTTACCCATCAAATGTTGGTAATGTGAGAAAGTCACAGCACGCTTATGCAAAAATTCCAAAATTTACGATTTGTGTGTCTCAGTATCATGGACGAAATATGAAACTAATCGAGATAAATAAAATATTCTGTGTACATCACCTATCAATGTATGCAGTTCTATTAAAACCTGGCCATTAATTTTTTTGCGTAATGTGAGGACATACAGACAGAAAAATTCCAAATTTCGCCATATCTACAATTAAACTTCTTGAAGTAGATTTCATATACAGTAACGAATTTTCTACAATTTTATGATTTAGAATAGATTTGAACAAGAGACGTAAAGAGTGCCAAAAGTATTCCATACCTAGTAAATATAAATGTTTGAAATGTGAACATTTCTCCAGGGGTCACGGGACTTCCGGCTTTCTTACATGCTGCCTCCTGTATACATTATCACATGAAAGTTAGCAAGTGAACGTTAAAATAAAACGTTCTGGAATCCCCCTTCTTCGCAGTACATTTGACAACAAAAATATGGTTCTGTCGATTCCGAGCTGGTAGCGTGTAGATTGTTTACCAACAAATACAAGAGAGGAGAGATGTATCTCAATCTTCAAAACAGCATCTGCATAATGATCTTTGGTTACTTCCGAGACGTTTCTACCATCACGTGTTTGTCAGTTAAACACGCAGAAAAACAACAAAGAATTTACCAAGAACGAGATTCAGTATGATCATGGAGTCACACGTGTGAATTACAGTGAATTATTCTCCGTAAGGTTTACAAGCGGTGCCACATCACAGATGCCAGAAAAATTTCCATTGTTTTATTCGTACCCAGCTGCAACTACGTTTTGGAACAGTTTTAAATTAATTTATCTTGTTACATTCATATTCCCAGCTGGTCGTACTTTAGCAGGCTACCATTACTAAACAATCACCAAAAGACTTACGTATTTTCTTGACCTTGATGTAACCTTTCATGTTAAGTGACTTAAGTATTTCGTTGATGTCAATATAAGCCGCCAAGTGGCCGGAATTATATATGAATAGCCCGATTCGTTGGCTCAATTGGTAGACGCTCCGTTATGGCGTTCGGCGCTGACACGGGGTTAGCTGGTTCCAGTCCTGGTGGTGGACTTGGCCGGCAGGGTATCAGAGGCGGTGGGACAAAATTCCTAACCTCAAGATTGTACGCCAACGTCCTGGATTAAATCCCAAACCTCTCCGCAGTGCGTAGAGTGAACACATACGACACTGTTGACGGGGATTCGTCAGTCGCAGGGGGACGTTAAGCCCGGCGGCACTTCGGAATATTCCAAACAGTATGTCTACATGTGTCGCATGATTGCTTCTCTGGGATTTAGGGAAAATCTTTATTTAATTTCGTTCGTAGCATTCAAGGCCAGCACAGGGCTGTTTCTCAGCCTGTAACATCAGCATCGGATGCTCTGTCGAGTCTTATCAGTCACAGTTCTCGTGGTATCCGACACTTACACCTTACCATTGCATGGTTATGCGTGGGAGGGGAACCGGTGGTCAAGGACTTGAGAAACTACCATCAGCATGCAAGTGGCTACGCAAAGCTCTACCCCCACCCTAGAATCTCACTGACATAATTAGTAGCCAGTTAGAACACTTGCTCGTACTAAAATCTTAACTAGCCAATCGGAAGTTAGATTACCCCCTCCACTAGCACTAACTGCGCGCCATCATGGCGAAGACGCTAGTTAGTCAGTCGCGTCCAACTTCGACTCACATCAACATCACTACACTGAGGTAATCTGCTGCTATATATTTATTCCATGCTGAGCTTATCTAATATTTAATGATTGCATTAAATCAGGAACTGTCTCATATCACTCCATCCTCCAACTTATTTAGTGATTGATTCAATACCAAGCCTACTATCGTTGTTACTCAACCATATCGTAAATAGTACCAACCGTGCCATCATAACTATATTGCAATATCTTTATCTGAAGTGTTTGTAATAGTGTTCTTTCCTTCGCAACGTATTATTAATAAATGGCCAATTGCTTTATACGCTCTGTGTTTCCTTTCAAACTACCTGATCACGGAAGTAAGCTATAATAATAATTCTAGATAAATTATGCTAAGTGTTCATTCAGATGTCCTCCAAAATGCTAACAGAAGAGAGTCAAGATATTTACAGACCTTGTTTACTAACTGCTAGTATCAAATAAATATTTAACCTAATTTCTCGGCGTTAACATTGCAGACAGTAAACCGAACCATTTACTGGCAATGGTCGACACGGATCCAAAATCCATCTGTCGCAGTTATAAAGGCTTCCGCTTGGCTCCCTAACACGCGACACAAGGGCCGGCACCGAGTTTAAACTCCTCCGTTCTTTCACACCACATTCACAAATCAACGCAGACATTCACACTTATAATCGCCGGTACGAAAACGAAGGTGAACTTATGTCTCTCTCACTTGGCGTTGACATTTTACCCGTGAAGTTTAGTCTCAGGAAAACACCACTGTACGAGTATATCCGTGGCAATCAACCCGGTCCCTGCCGTCCACTAATGGGCGTTCCAGCTTTCGTCGTAGGAGGTAGGGATTGAACCCGATTAATTTCATTGACTTTTTAAAAAGTTTTCAAGATGATGATGTGAATTTGCAGCTTCAAGGAACTAATTAAATACGGTTTTCAACGTATTGTGTCATTATTTATTGACAAAAAAACAACTACTTCGTTATAATTTATTAAAGAGATAATTATATCAGTTTCCTGAATTATCGTCTATAAAACATAATATAACTCCAGAGAATATTAACACATTTATTACGCACCACAACAAACTTAAATTGGACATGGAAGGTCGATTTTCAGGTATTTTAAAATTGAAGGTGTGACTGGATGAATAGTTCTTTTAGTGATACACCATACCAAGAAGAACTGTCAGAAACTGGATATGATGAAAAAAATAAATTCGACAGTGGTGGATACGAAAATATGTTACAAAAAAAATGTTTATCTTACATCTAAATATGTCATATCTCATGTCATAAGGCTTTAGTACTGTTAGTCATATAATGGTGGAACAAAGAAATCGCCTGAATATTTTTGAAAGAAGAGACTTTCGTTAATTCCTTGGCAAAGTTGAGCCATATATGCAGTATTTAGTTTCACAGCATCAGCCTTAGGGCTCTCATTAATAAATTAAATTCATTTCAACAGAATTTGCTTCTATGTATGCAAAGTACAAATGAAATTATAGCTTTAACTACAGTTTGCTGTTTTATAAAGATTTAGTATACTAAACTACGGTAGTGAAAGTCCGACATAAAGTGTTTGGTAAGTAAATATTATTATTTGATTTAACTTGCTGTAAGTAAGTAAATTTTATAAAGTCATTTCACTGTTATAAAAAATCACCATTACAGTGGAACGGGTTGGCGGTTAGAAAATTTTACATCTAACAGATGTACAAAAGTGGGCGTTAGGTACATAAAGTTCACTACCCCTGCTATATATATTACTTCTGTGCTCACCATCACGCGTGGTTATCTAATGCGTACTCTACGGCGGAGGAAGGCATCAGCAGAAACGATGTTATACTGATTTCTCTCGTAACACTCATAGTTTGGATTAAAACACACTGTTTGCTACAATTTAAGTTCAAACTGTATTCACCGTCGGCCGGAAGACAGTTTACTTTAACGCGTGTGGAAGACGCAACCCACTACGCGCAGCACTCGCTTCGGTAGTGGCTGGTTCAGGGATTAGATGGAGTGAAAGTTGCCTTTCCAGTGACTCGTAATAAGTCTCAGGTACAAACGCTTCAAACAGCTAGATTATACTTGCTAAATACCGTATTTACTCGCGAATAACTTTATGCAGCCGTTTCAAAAGATATTTTTGCCTCAACGAAAAAAATTAAGGATGTTTCCATTCTGACATTAAATATTCTATACAAATACGTACTGTAAATACGTTTACGATAATTTTTTTAAGGGGTTGAAGGAAAGATGCAATATATGAAAGTTACGAAGGTGTTCGTATTATTTTCCAATCGATGAACTATAGTTTACGAATCTCTTATAACGTAATAGCGTGCTGGTGCGAAAAGAAATGAAATATTTCTGTAATAAAATTTGTAAAGAAGTTCTTTAGTAATATTCCAATGGAACGATGAGAAGTTTAAGAATAACTTGCACATTGTAATGCTGTGGTACTTCAATGAAAACTAAAATATTGCAGTAAAATCAAATTATAAAACTGTAAAACACCACTGCAATACTGGACTCTCGCATACCCCTCATGCTACTACAACGGGAGCGTGGATATAAACTCCAATGCGCATAGTAACAGAAACATTTACAAAACAAATAGAATCGGTTAACCGTTAAAACAACGGAAGAATACGATTCTAAGTAGTGGCCAGACGGGAGGGTTCAAGCTCAGCTCCTGGAAATGTTAATTCTAACAGTAAATTGTAAGTAGGAAGTACTGAGTATAACAACTAAACAACAATAAGCAACACTTGTTATTATATAAATATTATATTAAAAAGTTTTAAATAGCAGCTGTAACTGTTACAATTGTAAGCAAGACCCAATGTAATATTCTACAATTAATTAGACAATAAATCAAAGTGTAATGGAATTATATGCCAAATTCCTTGCATGAAACTGTTTCTTGCCAATTTCCTGAAACTATGTACTCAACCATTAAAATTAAATATGTAGGGCCTAATTTAGTCACTAGATATTAGGCTGTATAAATGAAGGTCAAATAATAATTAAAAATATCTCTAATACGAGATTTTATGCAGATACGAGCACAGGAGCTGTACCATTATCAGTTGACTATCGCATAGCACATTTGCGCCGCAACTGTGATCAAAGAGTAGCAGCAAAGTCTGCTTGCAAGCAAACCGTCTCCGATACACAAGGAGAGCCGAAACGATGGGGAATGCAGCTTAGCGCCAGCAAAGACATTACCTACTGTGGAGCGCTCCGCTAAGTAAGACGCCTCGGCTCTAACGTTCCCCTTGATTGCTTCCCAATACGCTGTATTAACAACGCTCCAAACTGCAGAGCACCCTCACAGCCCAGCTTACAAGCTTTCAACAGTGAGTCGTATAGGTACTTGAAAGTTTGTTTTTCCTGAGAATTTTCAAGAAATAGCTTGTTTCATTACCTCATCAGGTTTTTTTTAAAAAAAATTGAATGCTCTCCTTCGCTTTCTAGCTCCCTTACGGTTTCCATGTGCCTCCCAATTCCTTCCCTTTTGCTGCTCTAAAGTGTAGAGAACCATTAGCAGATTATGAGTTCTGCCAGCAATTTGCGTATTCTTATTTTTCTGATTTCCAGTCAAAAGGAAACCGCTATTACTGCACTCACAAAGGTTAAAAAGAAAAAAGAGTTACACTCTAAAGTGAAAAACAGAGTTCTTTTTCTTTGTGGATGTCAACATTTTAATATCATTTGGAAAAGGGCCTACTACAGCAAAGAGCTGCCACAAGGGAAATGCAGAGGGAAGGCGATTCCGCTGGATGTTTTTCAGAAGCGATGATTCATTATTCATTTTTTATTTATTTTTACTTATGGCTTTACGCCTCGTCCACGTTGAGGTCATTAGAAGTGGGATGGGACCGAGGACAAGGAAGTGGAAGAAATTCGGCCACGGTCTTTTTCAGGAAGTATTCGCGTCCTCCAGAATGCGAACGAAGATCTCAGGGTAGCAAGCAGGTTCAATTTTAAATAGTCATAATTTTAAATCTCGGCAGTCGTCAGTTGTGTGTACACATTACCCAGTAACTTGATCATTAACACTGACGTGCAAGAATGTAATCTACTGTATAATTTCCTAATCTCACTCACTCACCTCCATAGCTAATGGCTGGAGACCAGTGTCACGTGTCAACCTCCGCTACCAGAGATACCATTAGACGAAATTCTAGGTTATGTCCTCAATGTAATAGCTAAGATAATCGCAATAATACATTCATTAAGTTGTCTTTTCGTAGCATTTAATAGGTAAAAAAAATAAAATCGGCAAAATGTTGGTAGTGAAATGTTGGTAGTGATGTTGGTAGAATGTTGGTGGTTTAAGAAATTTAAATTATTCATGGTATTTGCTGTAACCACGAATGTCAATTGTCATTTCGACCTAGGCTAAATTTCAATTAATTTAAAATTTTCGCTAATGTTGTGGCTTACGATTTATTTTCTTTTTACGTATTTTCCTGACCACTTTTGTTAATTTTTTGATCATGTTCACTGTACCTGAGTAATAAGGTTGTTTAAAGTAGACATCAGACTAAATATGTTACTGAATCGAGTATTCAGGCAATTCATATCTTCGGAGTTGTTCAACTGTTTAATAATCTGGAATCTGTATTAAGTTATTTGGCCGTTACAGAAACGATGACCAAAGATTACATTATGAATTGTCAGATTCAATAAAAAAAAAAACAACGTGATGCCTTCCAAGCAAACAGGAATCCTTCAAATTTTGACGAGTGAATTTTAAGGATCAAATACGAGTCAAGTTTGTATTTTAGAGAGTTCGAGTCTATAACATTTGAAACAATTATACTATAGCGCGATCGTCCCTATCCGTGTTTGATACGTTTATTAATACTTCTAAGTTCTTGAAGCTCAAGAGATTTTATTCACACTAAGCGTGAAATACAGGCCAAGTTCGTATTTGGTCAAATCAGGTCAACCTATCATAATCTTTGACTCTAAAAACTGGAACTATTCTGGGCCCGTGACGATGCACAAAAAACGGGCATGGGTTTACAAGAGTTCTGTCTATACTATTCCAAGCGCCTTGCACCTGTCTGCCTCTTTGTCTGGCATCACGCTATACTATTTAACCATTTGGATGGGGCGTTCACAGCTTGTAAGCTTCTGATCTAGCTTAAAATCTGCGATATATCTTAAGATTCAACGTGATTGGGGAACTGAACAAAAACTGGTAGTTCGTTCTTCCGATAACGGTATGGCGCCATAGTTAGCACTGCATCCGAGATGAACCCACCGGATCAAGCTAAAAATTATAACATACATCCCACATGTAACCAGCACACCCCGATACGTAATATTTCAAATTGATAAAGTTTATTTTAAAATTAATCATAAATTTTCTGCTTTCTTGGATTAGTAATTAAAATAGTAATAATGCAGTCTTCTTTCTGGAGGTAGAGAATTCATTGTTGTTGCGACGCAGCAAAGGCTCGCTGGCTAGCCGCCGCACAGTCTAGCTCACTCGTCACATAGCTACAGTGCATTCGTCACAGTACGCAGGAGGTTGTCGAACAATGCAGACATGGCATAGGCTGGTAGGGTGCTGAGGCACAAGCTCCACTTGAATGATTGAGTAGTATGAAAGATGTGTATATGAATCGATATAATATTAACAGTAAAAAGAATTTTATGAAGAATTTGCGATTTGTTCTGCAACAAGAAAGTAATAAAAGTGCATATCGTATTATTATTTATTAAAATAATAATTCCCATCATTGAACTATTTAAGAAAAAGAACTGAAATGAGTAAAGAGTAGTAAGTAATTAAGTTTGTTGAAAGTAAGAGCTTTGCGGTTAGCAGTGTTAGAGGTAGCCAGGGGGATTTAGCAGTTCGTAAGATCATTTTATTTTAACTATGTGGTTTTGATTTATTATTATTATTTGTTGATAAACCCATTATGTCTACGAAAAGAACTTTGAAACATTTCTTTGTGACCATATTTCCTTCGTGCACTTACTGTGGGCTTCTTTTCTTTCATCATACCACGTTGTTCCAGTCCTTTTCTTCAGTCTTTCCACCCAGTCAACTTGACGCTTGTGAACTCTGGATCTAATTGTCTCTCAGTTTTCGTTTTCCTTTCCAGTGATTCCTGGTAATTTGAAGTATTTCTTGAATTCGTCAATCCATTTCATTGCATCTGATACTGCTTCACTTCGGTTTTCATAAAATTCAATTATTTGTATTGTGAGTCTGTATGGGTTCATTCTTTTGATGTGACCGTAAATTTTAGTCTGCGTTTTTTAATATCACTGTGAATGTCTGCATACTTTTAAGATTTACTGATTTCTTCTGAGTCTGTATTGGTCTCCTGTGAGTTTTGGGGCCAAAATTTTCCTTATAATTTTGCGTTCTTCCATCTCAGTGTTTTCCTCCCAAAAACATATTTTTTCTGATACATAGAGACATTCTGGTTTAATAACTGTATTGTAATGTCTCATTTTTGTGGGTTTGCAGTTTTCTTTTTGGTTGTAGATGTTTCGTGTTAAGCGACAAGCTATTTCCATCCTTTGGCATCTAATTTCATTGGCTTTCGTTTTAATTCCATTCTCTTGCATTCTTTCGCCGAAATAAATGAAATATGGGGCTCATTTTATTCTTTCATATTTTGTTTATATGTTTTTTTGTCGCAGGTCATAAATTCTTTTTTCCCAAATGAAACGAGTAGTCCAACTTTCTTCGCTATTTACTTCAAGAGTTCGAGTTGTTTTTGAGTTATTGTGATGTCACGGTTTAAGCTCGCTAGGTAGTCTACAAATGCAAGGCAGTCTATCTTTGATTTTCCTCTGCCTAATATGATTGTTTGGTTAATTTTAAGGACTGATATTTATTTCTGCCATTCCTGTATTACTCTTTCAACGACGCAGTTTCAAGGTAGTGGAGAAAGTCATATTTATTCAGTTCTCTCAAATATAGTAGAAATATGGAATTTACTGAAAAATTTAATGGAACCATTATATCAAAGATTAACTCACTAATAAGCTTAACGACAATGTGGAATTTAATTTAAACTAAAAGCAAAATGCAAACGCATTTGTGCGCACACCTGGAACAGCGTGGGCGAAGCTGCGGTAAAATGCTAGTACAACACATTAAAGTAGTACAGCGTTATTTATTAATTTGTGGTACTTCCATATATACCACACGATTACATTATCTGGGATTTTCGGTAAGTGCCTCGTATGATGATAATCATATTAAAAATGTTATTTATAGATAGATAGATATGTTCACTTTGATCCCATGTGAGAATAATCTCGGGGATGTGGAACAGTACATACACTTATTTTTAATGTCAATATTACCATATAATTGATAATATTATTATATATTGACAAGTTAGCTACAACCCATTAGTATAACCAATATCTCCTGTAATCTACTCATACAATCTAATTAATACTTATTATGTGGAACAGTGTATACACTTGTTACCAGCATCTAATAATCAGTTATTTTCTTACAACCAGTAACCATGATAAGTTTCACTGTAATTTGCGACTACATATTATATCATGTTAGTTGCTATTTATGTGAAACAGTACACACACCTATTAACAATATCAATTATATTACCAACAACTCATAAGCTGTCAATTACTTAAAAACCTATTAGTATCATAATTTCTCACAGCAGTTTTTGAGTGCATGCTATCCCATGTTAGTTACTATATATGAGTGAAATTTTATACTCTGTACTATCATTTGTAGTGGAAAATCCTGAACACTTCAATCTTAATGCTGACATACATAGCCATAATACTAGGAATAAATATAATATTCACAAGGGTTACAAATCACTGTCAATTGCACAGAAAGGGTTAACATTTACTGGAGCTTCCTTATTCAATGCCTTATCAACAGAAATTAAATGTTATCTACAAAAACCCAACTACTTTAAGCCCAAACTGAAAGAGTTTCTGCTTCAGAACACATTTTACTCTGTGGAAGAATTTTCTTCTGGGAATTTGGTAACTAAGAATGACTGATAAAATAGTATATATGGTGTATGGAAGGGGAAGGTGACAAAGTTGTCCACAATTAATAAAATTATATATTTTTTTTTTCTTTCTGTTGAAACTTTTGACAAATGAAGTAATTACACTGTTTAAAACATTTCACTCATTTTTTTTTTTTTTTTTTTTTTTTTTTGCTGTCGTCAGTCTTTCGACTGGTTTGATGCAATCCTCCATCCCTTCCTATCCTGTGCTAACCTCTTCATTTCTACATACCCCTTACAATCCACGTCCTCAATTATCTGCTTCATATATTCTAATCTCTGTCTACCTCTGCAGTTCTTACCTTCAACTGTTCCCTCCACTAACAAATTAACCAATCCAGCATGTCTCAAAATATGACCTACCAGCCTGTCTCTTCTTCCTGTAAGCTTCTTCCATAAACTTCTTTTCTCACCCATCATTTCTAAAACTCGTTCATTTCTTACTTTGTCTGTCCACCTAATTTTCAGCATTCTTCTGTAGCACCACATTTCAAATGCTTCAAGTTTCTTTCTTTCCGGTATTCCTAAAGTCCATGTTTCGCTACCGTAAAGTGCTGTGCTCCACACATAGAGTTTTAAGACGTTCTTTCTAATTCCTAGATCAATATTTGAAACTAAAAGGTTTCTCTTTTTCATGAAGGCTATTTTTGCTAGTGCTATTCTGCTTTTAACATCATTCCTGCTTCGGCCATCGGTTGTAATTTTGCTTCCCAAGTAACAGAACTCACTCACTTCTCCTATTGCATCAGATCCTATTTTTATATTTAATCTGCTAGTATTGGTGTCATTTCTGCTACATTTCATCACTTTTGTTTTACTGGACTTTAGGAATACCGGAAAGAAAGAAACTTGAAGCATTTGAAATGTGGTGCTACAGAAGAATGCTGAAAATTAGGTGGACAGACAAAGTAAGAAATGAACGAGTTTTAGAAATGATGGGTGAGAAAAGAAGTTTATGGAAGAAGCTTACAGGAAGAAGAGACAGGCTGGTAGGTCATATTTTGAGACATGCTGGATTGGTTAATTTGTTAGTGGAGGGAACAGTTGAAGGTAAGAACTGCAGAGGTAGACAGAGATTAGAATATATGAAGCAGATAATTGAGGACGTGGATTGTAAGGGGTATGTAGAAATGAAGAGGTTAGCACAGGATAGGAAGGGATGGAGGATTGCATCAAACCAGTCGAAAGACTGACGACAGCAAAAAAAAAAAAAAAAAAAAAAAAAAAAAAAAAATGAGTGAAATGTTTTAAACAGTGTAATTACTTCATTTGTCAAAAGTTTCAACAGAAAGAAAAAAAAAAATATATAATTTTATTAATTGTGGACAACTTTGTCACCTTCCCCTTCCATACACCATATATACTATTTTATCAGTCATTCTTAGTTACCAAATTCCCAGAAGAAAATTCTTCCACAGAGTAAAATGTGTTCTGAAGCAGAAACTCTTTCAGTTTGGGCTTAAAGTAGTTGGGTTTTTGTAGATAACATTTAATTTCTGTTGATAAGGCATTGAATAAGGAAGCTCCAGTAAATGTTAACCCTTTCTGTGCAATTGACAGTGATTTGTAACCCTTGTGAATATTATATTTATTCCTAGTATTATGGCTATGTATGTCAGCATTAAGATTGAAATGTTCAGGATTTTCCACTACAAATGATAGTACAGAGTATGTTGTTGTAATCCATTTAATTTGTCACTGATTTTTAAATTATTATTTTTTAATTATAACTCATCGTAAGCGTAACTTCTCGTAAACGTTTTTCCTGTCGACAAAGTTTAAGGACAGAAACGATAATAACGGATGCTTGCCATTAGTATCGCTGGCTCCACGGCGAAGCTTGTTACTCCCACGTGTGAGTGGGCTCGTGGCTCAGTGGCGACTCCGCACTAGGGACTTTGGATTCGAATCCAGGGTACTGCCGCTGATTTTGCATCCCCTTCACATAGCCTGTGTTCATGTGACGAGTGCTTGACTTAATTTAATTGCGATGGAACCTATGGTCTAGTAGTAATTTCCCATCTTCTTCTTCAATTTAACATTTAAAAAATCTTTTAGAGTAATATCATCTCCCAACGACTTCTGCCGATTACGAACTTTAATTTTCATTTGTTTCTGGTAAATGGTTCAGTATCCTAATTAGTCATATATTCCAATCCCTAATTTCTTTGAGCGTTCTAATGGATGAGTGGTTAAGTCGTCTGGCTGGAGATTGAAATGTTCTCGACGAGGATTTTCAGAGATCCTCAACCCGGCCTTCACCTCTGGCACAGGTTGCTGTGTTGTATGAAGTACTTTCTTGGTTTGCATTCCACCTTAAACATTTGATACGGCGGCCTCGGTAGCGTAGGGGCTAGAGTGCTAGCTCCGCCTGCCGAAGGTCACCGGTTCGAGTCCGGCCGCGGTCATGGGTGTTTAAATGTTGTTTCTGTGAATGTCATGTCCGTCCTATGGCGTGTCCAATTAGCTAGAAAAATTCATCAGGCTGACTATATGACCTAAGATGCCTAAAGCTATTTAAAAAAATTGATACCCTCTGTTCTACAATAGGGTCGGAATGTGCAGCCAGTAAAAACCAAGTCACCCACCAGGTCATTAAAACCACTCTACCCTTTCCTATAAGAGAAAATTTTCCCATTCCCTTATGACCGAAATAGTGTGGCAGCTTATATTCATGCTCATCTCTTCCATTTCATGCACTACTCCTTATTCTTCTGCTAATATCCATCCAAGCCTCATTGCCCAAATGCGCCATGGACACTCCCAAAACAATCTTCAACGTCCTCCTGTCTTCCAGTGACTTCTAAACCAGGTCCTGATCATTTCAGTGTCTGATTCTGTTCAGCGGTAGTTTCCACAAGCAATTCTAGCTGCCTCCATTTCCACACCTGCAGCATCTGTATTTTATACCCATGTATATCCCATACTACATTCAAGCAATGGTCTGACCATAGTTTTATGACTCTCTTTCTTCCCCGCTACAAACCCTCATCACCTATGAGTGAATGATTATAAAATCTGTCTCCGCTACCTCCGAAACTATCTGAATATTAAAATGTCATGCCAGTATATTTACACTTATGATATTCAACGTACAATTCTTTCGCTACGTTCCAGACATAAATAAATTGTAACTTTTTTATCAGGGTACCTCTTAATGAGACAATTTACAGCATTTATCTCCATTTTATTTTGACCTACTCAACTAGAAACGTTATCCAGATCACTCTGTAACTATTTAGACTTCTCCTGTTTCAATCACATTATATAGCATTATAAACATTCTAATTTCTGACGTTAAACTGGGATAAACCAAATCAATGACCTCAACAGGCACTCGATTTCGTGAATAAGGTAGTGGGAAAATTGTCGGTAAGGGTATCAGCTATTGGAACAAATTACCAAGTGCTATATGAGAGTGGAGACTTTCCCGGCCTATTGATGCAGTGAGTTCTTCGCGGGAGTTCAACGGGATAGTGTCGAAAACTGACGAATTTTCGACAACCTAACGTCGTCATTTTTCAACACTTTTCGGCTGGTATCCCGTGAAGAACTCACTGTACCAAGTAATAATTTACCAAAAACGCTGAAGGAATTTAAAATTAAAATTTGTAAGTCGCAAAAGTAGATGGGGAGGAATTTAACTCTCAAATTATATAAGATATTTTTTTAAAAAAAAGAGGGTAATTAGATGACAGTGAATTGCCACCGGAGCGTGTACACCGTTGTACTTAAATTAGTAATTAAATGGATCTTTGTGACTGAATGGCGCTACCGAATATTTCGACCGACTATGCCGTACGCATTTTCCTTTCTGTCTCAAATATTTCAGGTTACACATATCGGAGTAAAATCATCGGCGAACCATTTCCAAAAACGTGGTCTCCATTATCACGCATATAAAAAGAAAAGATAGGATCGGTCCTATTTCATATACTCGTTCGAAGCCTGCTACCATCCAATTTGCAAATCCCTATTGATTTATAAATTAATGTGTTGTGATTGGGCCACTCGTGTTTCTTGCGGTAAAATGTTTGCTGAACTGATAGATATGCATTTTCAGTCCATAGCTGTACATTATTTAAAATCCGGCAGTAGTTTTTTTTCGTAAATCCCAATCATTAAGACAGACAGACATAAATTTTAAAAACATGTTTATTATCGATAGGTGCTCAAAATGCATTTCTTTCAAAAATATTTCAAATATAAAGACTTTCTTCCAGTTACAGTTTTATTATATGTGTAGATTAGGGAGCGTGCATTAGCCACGTTGCTCCATTTTGGCCTCCTGTTTACGCCCCCTCCCCCCACGTAGCCCTAGGTGGCTTTTTTGCATCTACACCCCCCCCCCCCCCCCCACGTAGCACGTAGCTTTTTCCCTTTTGATTCCAGAAGACATTTTGTACTGTTTTTCTCTTGTCAGACTATTGTAAATTACATACGGAGATAATTATCTGAGAGAAATAATTGTTCACATGCTGTTGTGTGTTCTGTTCCTCATTTTAACTGTGGAAAATGTTATGAAAGGAAAGCTACGTGGCCTGGCTCGAAACCCTACCCTCCCTCCGTGTAGCCTTTCTGCCAACCCCCCCCCCCCCCCCCCTTGCCCTTGACCGTAGTTTGTGCACGGTCCCTTATGTGTTCTCGGTTAATTTTTTGACAGTATTTGTCTTTTAAAACAAACATTATTATTACTGCATCTAGGAACCCATGAAAAAGCTATTGCAGATGTCCGTACGAAACAACAGATTTTGGTAAATGCAGTCCTGCGCTTTGAAGCGTCTGACCTTGTTCTTTATTAAGGTCATATCAAAGGTTACTTTTTTTGGTAAATTTTTTCTTATTATTTGGAAAGGCACGGTTGGATCAGAATGTCTGAGGTCAATGCGACATATGATCATAGTTTTATCGGAGCGAATGAATTTACCACTGATGATGTACTCGTCTAAGTGAATTGTGATTAGCATTAAGATTTCTCTGTAACATAATAATAACATTTTTCTTTAAAAACAATTTAAATTTAATATATAGATAACGTTTTTGCTTTTAAAGTTTGTAACATGATTTTATATACGTATTTGTTATCTCTGGAATGGCTCTAACCTCATCTCGTAGATGTTTCAAGTACTAGTAAGCCTACTGATGTTAGTTAAGCTTCTCTTTGGTTAAAGCAACGAACAGTGCACTTCAAAATGCCTGGGAAGCCTTCAAAAAAAGTTTAACTTTAACGTTACGCAAAATCTTGTATATTGAACGGAAATCGAAAGATGCCGAGCGAAGAACGGTGACCCAGTTACTTGATATATAAACAAATACAGTTGCAAATTCAACCTTCTCCCTCTTTTTGCATTAGCCACGAGTGTAATCCGTGAATATTCGTTCTTATCGGCAGACGTCCTCAAGGTGGAATTTCCGCATTGGCACTTCTCAGCTAATTTGAAAGTAAGAGCTCGAGTTATGCTAATAATCCTTGAATATGTTGAACATTAACATCTCGTGGAACATCTAATTAGAAGGGTACTACGGAGCAAAGACGGGACGAAATTTTCAGCTACACTTTTGCACTAGGGTCTCAACGCTGTCTGCTAATTAGTTAGATAAATTCAAGATCATCTGAAGTTTCTTATCTGCAAATATACTTTTACGTCGCGTTAGTTAAGTACCGCAATGAAAATACAGATTTGCAAAGGATAAGTTTCAACGTTTAAACAGCTAGTCTTGTGAAAACTGTTCTCTTACTTGTAACGATATTTGTATAAAAACTTTAGGAAAAGTGTTGAGAGCTGAATAAGATTTTGTTTTCCGTATCCGTAACACGAAAACTGCGAATTACGGGATTTCCAAAACAGCCTCGTTCTGAGAGCGCCGTCAACAGTGAACACAAATTATTATAAAAATATACAGTTGATACATTTTTTTAAAAAATCAAAATGTGAAAATAAGGGATCCAATAAATTGTGAGTTCTCCGTTCTAAACTGTTACAGCTCGTTTTACATCACTGTCAAGGTTCACAATTCTCTTTAATCTTATGTCAATTTTCCAGAAAATTCAGACATCTTTTCTTAAAGCTAGAAGGAACCAAGTTTAATCTTCATATGCCAAACGTCTTACATTATATCATATTCAAGAGAATTTGCAAGCAGGTATAGAACATTAATTAATATTTCTACGTATAATTTAAAAATAACTAAAATAATTTCCAGAAGAGTGTGGAAAACGTAGTTCTATTGAGTCAAATGTCAATTAAAAATTAAGTTTCCATACTTTAATGTTCTTCGCAGATATGGGTGTTCCAGAAAAAAAAAATAGATAATGCTCCTGAAATGTCGGGCCACTTTGAACAATTGTTATTATTCAATTCCAGTCAAACAAATTTTCCCCCACAATAGGGCCACTAAGGAACAACAGCTGCCTGTTTTAAAAAAAAATAATAATATATGGCCTTCGGCTTTTTATTGCCATTTAGCCAGCTTCACAACATTTCATTATTAAATCTACTAATGTACAACGATTCTTCAAGTCTACGTCATTTTTGTAACTGAACATGTATTATCTCTCAAATCTTTTTATTCACAATAGTATGGACAACACAAGACAGACGCAACATTTAATTAAAACCACCCATGCCGGAGGCCGGACTCGAACCGGTGACTCCTGCAACTCGAGGCCAACACGCTAGCCGTTACGCTGCCGGGGTCGGCCAGCTGGCTGGTTACTAAGAGCTTGGCATGAATCATAAGAACGAGGAGTCTCAATATGGGCCAGAACCACACTTGGTAATTCTGGAGCATTTAACTCTAGGGGAAGAGTGCGCCTGTTGTCATATGTCTTCGAAACGTGTAACTGATGGCTTTACGCCTCATATACATGGGAGAGGCCCGGGGAAAGGAACGGTAAGTAATTAGGTCGTAGCCTTTTGAAGGAACCATCAGGGATACGCCTAAAGTGATTTGGGGAAATCATGGAAAACCAAATCTGGATGGCCGGGCGGGGATTAGAACCCGCGTCCTCCCAAAATGCGAGGCGAGAGCGTTACCAGTTTAATGTTGAAGGTGTTGCTGATAACAGTAGGGCAGTGTCGGCAAACTGTAGAGGATAAAGAGTCAATTTCACCTTTAAACGCGTTGCGAAAAACCATAGGTCTAGATATATTATAATAAAAAAATTAACATGATTAATTCAGTAATAAATACACCATCATAAATACATATATGTAAATAATATATTAGGAAATAAGTAGTAAGCATTTTAATTAACGAGAACAATGTGCTTGTATTTACTAAGAAAGTCTCACGATGTTAGGTCCGTAGCTTGTGGTTTTTAATTTTAAACACTGATCCTAGTTCTCATTTATTTTTAATAATTTTTCGAGTCACAGATACTAATAATTCAAAATGCAAACTTTTTCAACTCATTATATGAATCCGTCAGACTCTTCAAAGTACTGACGATAGTATCGCCTGTTTTTTTTTTTTTTTTTTTGTAATTTTTTGAGAACAGTTAACATGTCCTTTGAAATCAAAGTGCATTTGTTTCTTTCTATACTCTGAATTACTATTGTCGGTAAAGATGTATGGAAAAAAATATAATCAAAGATCCACACTAATATCTTCGAAGAGCCGCATGTGGCCCCGGAGCCACTGTTCGCTGACCCCTGCAGTCAGGTGTAACAGCCCTCATACCTGAACTAAAGTTTGCTTGAATATAGATCTGGTATGTTTGTTTTGCAATTTCTCGTAAATCAGTGTATATAGACTTTGTTTTATGAAAGGAAATTATTTAAAGGCCATTTAATATGTTTAAGAAACCGAATTGTGCAAGATAATTGCTTAAATGTGTGTAATTCCAAGTATTAATGCAAGTTACGATGTCTACATGACAATTTTCTACAATTTAAAATGATTTCTGTAAATAAGTTTGTGTTTAAGTATATTTAATTTCCATTTCTGACCATTTTGTGTTAAGTGACTATGTATTAATTCTGATTGTTTTTAATATGTTTAATTGTTTGAGTAATTGTTATGTGTTCGAGAAATATCTGGCGGACGCTTTTCAAGAATTCCAGAAATTTCGATTAGAGTCTATATAAAGAAATCAGCAGAAGGACACAGTTAGTTTTATACAGATTTACTTTGGAACTGCCAAAGATTGCGTCAGTAGTATCTCTGGATTGTATCTTTGCATGTAAACAATATCGCTGACAATGTTTTGAAAATAAACAAAAAAAATATTAAACTGAACCTTATGGTGAACTACTTAATTAATTACTATATTAATTAAACAACCGAAGAACCTGACACAGGGTATTAGACTCTTGTCATATTTAACTAATAGTTGCTTTTTGTAATAAGAGTTTCAGGCTAAGCATAAAAATTTATTCACTTACGAAGTAAAGAAATTTTATTCACCCAAATCCGTTCAATGTGTATTGTCACCACCCGCTATTACAAACAAACGACGGTTCGTAGAAAATTTAATACTAAAGTAAAATTTAATAGTTTTGAAGCAGCTGCGCCGATATACGCACATGCGGCAGACTGTATCACCATTGCGTGTGGCCTTGTCGGTCGGCCTGGTCGCCATGCAAGGCGTCCCGCGCTGCCACTCAGCGAGGGAAGACGCCAGGAACTCAATTTTGATGCGGCGTGTCTCTTGCTTTGTGTCCCTTCCTTTGTTGCCACTCTGCCGAGGAAGCGCCCTCATCTCTGTCCTTACGACAGAAGCAGTGTAAACTAGGGCGTCAGCCTTATAGAAGCTCTCGCGTCGCCACCTTTGTAGTGCACACAAAAGCTGGTTTCCAGGAAACCGGTAAGCAGACACAAAAAAAAAGCTGCGTCGCTCGGTCAGCGAGAAGATTATAAAGATTTTCCTGAAAGTTGTCTAAATTGCTGGTCTTGTTCGGTGAGGCCGCTAGGTGGGTATGACGGTGTTCGCTGGCTGGAACACTTATGATCAAAAGGGTTTTCAATAGTCTGGGTTAGTCCAGTAGGTCAGAAGATTTTGTCGTACACTCTTCCTAAAAGCCAGGTTATGTACGGAAGTCGTAGGCTAAACTCCTAATATTTATGCAGTGCTTGTGGGCTGACGACATACAATACTGTTGGAGACTAGCCCTTTGTTTGGATACGTTACACTTGGCAATTATTATGGTATTTTAATGTTGCTTCGATAGCAGGAAGGGAAAGATTGACGAGAGATTTCAGTTATTTTTACATAATGGACTTATACTTGTAACCCCAACCCAAGTGAATGCAATTTATTTTCTAAGGCAGGATGGCTCCTTAGACGTTCATCATCATCATCCTCAACAGTTTCCATCCTTGGCCGAATCTGCTTCATGCACAAGCCTCTCCATATCCTTCTTTCTTCCCACCACCTCTCGGTCACCACTTTGTTCCAGTCCTCTCCTCTGTTCCGTACACACTCCTCCACTCCTTTTAGCCATCCATCTCTTGGTCTTCCTCTGGTTCGTTTACCATGCATCTTAATTTCATGGATTTTTCTTGGGATTCTCTAAGCCTCCATTCTCTTTACATGTCCATACCATCTCAGTCTGATCCTCTCTACCCCTTCCTGTAGAGGTTCCTCTGTTCTGGTGCGTCTAATCCCTTCATTCTTGTCCATTTTAGTGACTCCCATTCTACCTCTTCAAAACTTCATTTAGCTTGCTTGTACTCTGCTGCTGTCCCGCTTTTTCATTGTCCACGTTTCAGCAGCGTAAGTCAAGATAGGCACATAGTATGTATGATAGATTACTCTCTTCCTTCTCTGTGGCACCTCTTTATTCCATATCAGGCTTCTAATGCTCCTTATAAATGCCTCTGCTTGTCTTCCTCTTTCACTTATCTCGCCAGCATTTCCTCCAAATTCCTCTAATATACTCCCCGAGTACTTGAACCTGCTTACCTTCATTAGCTGTTCCCCTGTCACCACCATTCCGTGGGTTAACCTATTTTTCTTTCTGGTTGCAACCATGTACTCATATTTCTTTATATTAAATTTCAGGCCATATTCCTCCACACTGTCTGTCCATACATCCAACTGCCGGTGCACTTACTCTTCATCATCTCCCCAGATCATCAGATCGTCCGAAAAAGCCATCACCTTCATGTTTTCCTCTCCCATCCTCGCTGCCACCTTCTGCATTATTTCATCCATGATTACAATGAAGAGTAGTGGTGATAGGGCACTTCCTTGTTTTAGTCCATTCCTTTGTTCCAGCCAATCTGATCTTCCTTCCCCTATTTTCACATAGCTCACACTTGCTTGGTACAGTTCCGTCACTCTCCTGATAGTTTCTTTGGGAACTCCTCTCTTCTCCAAGGCCTTCCATACCTTACACCTGTTGACACAATCATATGCTTTCTCAATATCGAGAAATTCCAACAGTAGATCCCTTCCATACTCATAATGTTTTTCCTGAAGCTGTATCATAGGAAATATCAGATCCACCGTCAATCTCCTTGATCTGAAGCCATATTACTCTTCACTTAGCCCTTTTTCCACCCTATCACGTATCCTTTTTTCAATGATCTTCTCATGCACTTTGGCACAGTGGCACATAAGTGTAATACCTCTATAGTTTTTAAACACCTTCCTGTCCCCTTTTTTGGATATAGGTATAATTATTCCTTTTTTCCAGTCTTCAGGAGTTGCGCCCTGATTCCATACCTTTCTCATCACATGGTATAGCCACTACTATCCTACTACTCCTGCTACCCTTATCATTTCCACACTCACTTCATCGATGCCTGGTTCCTTTCCAACCTTCATCTTACTCGGAGCTGTTTCCACTTCTTCCCAAGTTAGATCCTTCTCTTTCTCTCCTACATGGCTGTTATTTTCCTGCTTTTCCTGAACAAATGTATCATCCTGTGACCAATCTGTGTTCAGTAAGGCTTCAAAATACAACTTCCACATCCTTTATAGTCTTTCTGAGCTGTTCATTTCGTTTCCATCCTTATCCAGCATGTTGACTTTTCTGTCCGCTCCTTCCTCTTCCTTTTTACCATTCCATATAATACTTTCTTATTTCCTTCCATCATGTTGGTCCATTTCTCCAGCCACTTCCTCCTTTCATCCGTTACTATTTTTTTTTTGCCTTCTTTTTCTTTACATAGTCATCCCATATCTCCTGTGTCCCCTGCATGACGTTACAGAATGAAATTTAATACAGGAAGGAAATCCTACATATAAGGTCGCTGGGTGATACATGTCATCATGACAACTGTCTGGCGCTCACGGCAATGAAAACGTTCCGATCAAATTCAAGCCGAGTGTCCAAGCACCTGACAGCGCAAACACGGCCCAAGACAAAACCTTGGTGTATTATGCTGTTCTTGCCGAACTCGGGTTTAATTTTTCTTCACTCTTCTGCCTGTATAGCGAACGGCAATAAAAGGATTTCTTGCTATACATGAACTCTGATTATGCCTGGTGGTTAATAACGCAATTTTGAAATACTAATATATCGCAACCATTAGTAAGCTCACAATAGTCCCATTATTATTCACGCATAGAGTAAAGCCTTGACTAGTAGGCAATGTGCGGCATGTCAGTCATTTATAAAAGTTGTGGAAATAGTAAGAAATATTGCTAGAGTCTGCTGGAACGAAAATAAGGTAGGCCACATCTAGGCTCAATTTTCATTCTCTCTACCAGTTTTTGGTCGACATGAGGCACGATAAATACTGGTGGTCGTACTTCAGTCTCACTTAGCTCACTGTTTCAATCCGAATCAATTTAGAGTAAGTTGCCACTCAGCGCACCAAGCCAAAATAACATACAGATCACGCTGAATTTCTAAGCAATCGGCCAAATTTCTTACTTCCCTATAAATAACCGCATCATCAGCAAACAATCTAAAAAGGCTTTTCACTTTGTCTCCGAGATCGTTTATACAAATTAGGAAAAGAAGTGGTCCTATTACACTTCCTTGAGGTACACCCGATGTAACATCTAGAATAGTAAAACTTTCTCCTTCAACGACAACATACTGCGACCGACCAGTTAGAAAATCCTTAATCCATTCACAAAGCTGATCCGATATACCGTACGCTCGAAGCTGCGCTAAAAGGCAGTTGTGTGGCACTGAGTCAAAGGCTCTCTGGAAATCTAAAAAAAATTGCATCTACTTGTGAACCTGCATCGATTACTTTCATTACGTCGTGTGTTTCACATGATCTTTTCTTCCGAAATCCGTGTTGATTTGTTGTAAGCAAATTATTATCATCTAGAAAATTCATAATTTTCGAGCATATAATATGCTCCATAACTCTACTACAAACAGATGTTATAGATATGGGACGATAGTTTCCAGGATCACTTCGATCACCTTTTTTGAAAATCGGAGTTACTTGCGCGACTTTCCAGTCTGAAGGTACTTTTCGCTCTTCTAATGATTTACTGAATATATCAGACAGAAATGGCCCGATTTCCGCCGCATACTCTTAAAATACTCTTACTGGAATTCCATCCGGGCCCGGTGCTTTCCCCCACTTCAGGAGCTCTAATTGCTTAATAATACCTGCAGTATCTATTCGTAACCACCGAATCGCCACGGCGAGGGAAAACGGGAATACTATCCTTATGTTCATTTGTAAATAAATTTTTGAACACAGTATTTAGTACGTTAGCTTTATCGAGGATTTCATTAACCTCGGAATCTTCACGAATTAGTGCTGGAATATTGCTGTTGGTACAATTAACTTTTCGTACATACGACCAAAATTTCTTTGAGTTTTCTGTGAGACTCTTAGAGAGTGAGAGTTGGAGTGAAAATCGTTAAAGGCTTCGCGCATTACATTCTTAATACGTCCTCTTAAATCAGCTAAGGTTTCTAAATCGCTGTGACACCCCTTTCTTAGTGAGCGTGCGTGTATTTTCCTTTGTTTTTTGAGTAATCTTTTGACTTCGCAAATAACTGAAACTAACGGCTCCACTGGTAAAATGTGTTGATCCTAGTAAAGATTGAAACGTGGCTTTTTTTTTCGCATCGTCAGCGGTTATATTTGTGCTTGTCCTACTAACTTGGCAGCTCTACTGCTATGTGTAACCTATATTTTAGGGACTCTTTTTATTTGCGCTTTGAGGGGAAAACATTTGTGTGAAAAACCCCTTCAGTTTTCTTATAGAACGTACCAGTGCTACTCAGGCTGGTATATGACACTAAATGGTACTTTGTGTCAGTTTCAGTGCCATGGCATTGTTGCGCCAACGCTATGGTGCCTCTTACCTGTCTCCCTGAGGTTATCGATTCGTTTACAGATCTTCTCCGTTTAGCGGAATATATCTACACGAATGTATTCGATGATAGTCTAATTATGTATTTATGCTATAGAGATGAACCTGGGAGCTCGCAGGATCGTCCTAAGACACTGTCGATGTCGGAGTTTTCCAGAAATGCTTTATTTCCGGAGTGTGGGGAAGCTCTTGCAACGTTGGTTGCATCTCCTTCCAGTTCTTCATTGTGGTTGTCATTGTTGGACCTGCCATCGTCCTATTGAATGTCATCACTGCATTCTTAAATAGTTTGGTGGTGGTGAAATTGTGGTTGTAACATTCTCGGAAGTGGTCATCGCTGCGGATAGAATCGTCTTGTTTTATTTCGTTGTGGTGGAAGAGCCCCTGCGTTGTGTTGATTAACTGCGTGAGGAGCTCGATGATTTTGTCGTCTCGGCTGCTGGGCTGACAGTTTGATTTCGGCTGAAATATACGCTGGTATGTGCGCTGTCTAAGAAGTCACGGCCGCCGTCAGGCGCAGAAGGCCGTGGGTCGCGTCGCGAGGTGTTCTTCTTGGTATCGCTGCTGTGCTGGTAGTGCTGCTTTCTGGCAACCGGAGGAAGCGTATTCTTGCCATGGCACAGTCTCCTGGGAAGGCTTCAGTCGCAGAGCGAGGGAAATTTCTTGCGCGGGTTGCGCGTCTCCTTCCAGTGCTTTGGTGGTTGTCATTAGGTTTGGGGTGTGATATCTGGACTTGCCGGGTCTTGATCTGATAATCAGGTTATGGTTTTGTCATTATTTTTGGTTGTGGTGTTACTTCATTGTGGTCATCTTTGCTGTTCCACAGCCGGGTAGCGAGTGCCGCTGTGAGTTTGGTCGATAAGTCGAAGACCTTGGTAAACTGCGCTGGCAAGGTGCTATCCAGGTTATGGTTCTGGCAGCAGTGGTTGCTCTGTCACCATTTGTGGTTTTCTGGCATCCACCATCTTGGCGGGAGGTAGCAGTCGAGATTCCAGCACTGTTGTAGTAGATTTGTATGTGGCACTGAGAACGGTGTGTAGCAGGATGATCGGTTGTTCGAGTAGTAGCATGAACTATTGTTTGGTGCTGCGTGACACCGTTGAGCCACCAATGATGACGGTGGTAGTCTGTTTGGAGACGTGTGGTAGTGTCGCATCGTTCTTGTCTTGGTTTCCCAGCTGGGTTTGCGTGAGGCGACCGCTTCTTGTGTTCGGCTTGGTGCTGGTGTTACGTGGCTTAATTGCTGGGAGGCTCTTTTAGCAGGCAGCATGAGGGTCGTTACAATTACAATAGACTGGTCCTGTGACATTATTCTCCCCTCCGCATCTGACATATCTTTCCTTTTCTTCACATTCATACGCGTAATGCCCTATTTTCTGACATCTGATACACTGGAAGAACTTTCGTGGAGTCTTCCAGGTCAGCGATGCCGGGTTCTGATTGGTGCCAAGTAAGTGCTTGAAGGTGATATCTTGATTCTGTAGCCAATTTAAGACCATTGTGTGGTCGAGTTGGCATGAAGCGGTGATCTTAAATCCTGTAGAGTCTGGCCAGCAGAACAGAAGCAGTTTGGTGCAGTTCTGCAACTGGGTTAGCACAGCACTCAAGTTGTTATTTCCATTGTTGGGGCTGGTTTATTGCAGGTTTCTGCAACTGTGGAGGTTTCAGAGTGGCAGGTGAAACTGCTATGGCAGGGCTTGGCTCTCTGATACTGGACTCAGCGGTGCAAATATTGGACTCAGCGGTGCAGACAGTTCAGGTAACTCCGTTGTTTCTTGTTTCTGCGGTGAAGACGGGTTGGGTGACTACGGTGAATCCAGCTGTTCAAGCATAGTGGCTTTTAAGAGCAGGGAATTTGAGTTTTCTGTATGATTTTCTTGCAGTGCATGCTTTATTTCTGGTGCTTTCGTTTTATTCTTTCTCTCTCTTTGGATAATCTCTCCTTCGTTTCGTTGCCTTTCTTGATGATGGCACATAGTTGAGTGTCTTCTAGTCTTTGATGCCATGCTGTTTCTTGTTGGCGAACCTTTTCTACACCTCGTTTGATCTCTTCCAGAGATTGGTCCAGTTAGAGGGGATTTTCCTTCTTGGGTTCCGCCATCTCGTTCTGAGGTGCCCCCATGTTCTTATGCATGATAAGGGTGGTTGCGGGTCGTTGCGGGTCCGGGAATGACAGTAGATCTATCTTGTCTCAAGAATACTGGTTCGAACGATCGTTGTCACCATTAGGTATCCATATTCCAGAACAACACTATCTCTCACATGTTCGGGTGATTGCACACGTTGTAAGAATACACAGACTCTTAGTTTTTTTTAAAAAAATAATTAATAATTAATATGTGTGTGTTGCTAAAAGTGTTTTATATCGTGTTATTATTATGTCTTAAGTATTGCATCAAAGTATTTCAAGCATCGTTATTACCAGATGAAAAGTACATTAAAATCTCTGGACAGTACAGGAGGAGGAAGATCTTTGTCGTAAATAGCAGAGAAAGAAGCAGAGATGTATGTAGTACGGCGAAGTTTGGATGTAATTGAGAATTGTGTTGTTAATGTAAAATAACAATAAAAGAAATGAAAGTTTAAAATAATAATAGTAATTTTACACGTGGCGACTGTGACCGCGACACAGAGCTAATTATTTAGCTCGTAATAAAAGAAGTCTGCAATCTTCGGAAAGGTAGGAGAAGAAAAAACCAGTTTTAGATATTGTGAATGGAAGACAAAGTTATTAATTTTGAGTAAAGACTTGCAAGATAAATTTAAAAGAGAGAAATTGATTAAAAGTATAATGTTAAAATATGAGATTTAATTACGCATACAGGTTCTTAAAGATAGTTTTAAAGAATTATGTACAGATAATGTGTGTGCTGTTGGTGTTTGGTTGATAATACGGCGTTGTAAGTCAGAAAAATCTGCGTTAATTGATATTTCTCGTTTTTCGAAATCCACACCGGATTTTTTTTTCTCTCTCTGTGTATGATTTTTGTGAAGTGATGAAAACTTTGTAAATAACAATGGATGGAAAAGATTCGGAATTAGTTGAGGAGCGGGCAGTTACCGAATTGGATGGTGATGATGATTCAACAACTGGCATCGCGGGGAAAAACCCGTGGAACGACGACAGTAATTCTATAAAGGAAATGTTAGCAATGATTATGAGAGAACAAATAGAAACAAAACGCGAAATGCAGAAAATGAATCATAATCACCAACAAACGATAATAGAATGGAGAAAGGAAAGAGCTAATATTTCTCATGAAATTAACTCTCAGATAGACAAAGTACATGAGCATATTTCTCAACGTGAAGATTTAATGGTTAAGAAGGTACAAAAGTTAATACAGATAGAACAGCAGAACCGCGAGGAGTCGGTGAAGATAGCACTGGACGAGCAGAGAGGGATAAACAGTGAATTGGTGAGTGACATTCAAGAAGCCAAACATGAAATATCACTGGTACAAACTAATATGAAAGAATGGGAAAACAGTGACCCGAAAATAAACCAAGAAACCAGGAGGAAGAGTGAAATGCTTTCTACTTTCACGGATAAAGATGAGGGAAATTATGAGTCGGAAACGGAAGAAATGGACGAAATCATTGAAGATGGGGAAGATTGTAAAAATACGGAAGAAAATGAAAAAGAGACAAGCAAGGATGAAGAGAAGGCAGCCTACGAACCTTCGATAGATAGAATGGCGAGTAAGGAAGAATGTGGAGAAGAAGAGGAGGTGAAATGTTTTCTAATACGGAAGAAAGAGGACGGAAGATGTAAGGAAGATGAAGCTACCCAAGGGAAGGTGAAGATGAAGGGGAGAGGATGGTCATACCGTGAAGTGGAAGATGACTTATTAGAAGAAGATGAAAAAGAAGATTGGAGTAAAGAGATAATGCAACCTTTGGTAGAGGTAGGAGTATTTGGAATACTGGAACGAGCATTAGTGGACACAGGAAGCGATGTGACTGCAATTTCTGAATCATTTTTTAACCAGTTAAAGAAAAGGGGAAAGATGACAGAAATGCCAGCAAGTAAAACACAAATTGTCGGTGCCACCGGAAAACTAAGCAAGCTAATTCGCCAACATGTATATGTGACCATGACGATTGGGAAGATGACAGTGGACCATGATATGCTAGTGATACCCGGGCTAAGTGTTAACTGGATCTTGGGGATGGATTGGTTGGGAAGGTATAAGGCAATAATTAACTTCAATGAAGAAAGGATGGAATTTGAGAATGGAGACGTGAAATACGCAGTGCCGTTTGAACGGAAAATAATTAAGAACAAAGAAAGAATGGAAAGACTGAAACTAATAGCAACGATTCAAAGAATTGATTGGGAAGCGGATGAAGAAGATGATGCATTGTATGATCAGAGCCAGGAGGCTGGTCAACAAGAAATAGTAAAAATCGTGGATGCCATAAAACATATATCATACGGTCAAAAGCGGCAATTAGAGGAAATATTGATGGAAAACTCAACAGTGTTTTCCGATTGTCCAGGGCGTGTAAAGGGATTTGAATGCAAACTGAAGGTAAAAGATCATGAACCATTTTTTGTAAAACCTTATTCTGTACCATTGGCAAGCAGGAAAGCGGTGGAAGAGGAATTGGCAAGAATGCTTAAATTAGGGATAATCGAACGAAGTGATAGTAAATACAACAGCCCTTTAGTGGTAGTAGGTAAAGGAAATGAATGAATGTAACTATATATTGAAAATATATTATGGTGAATGAAATTATATCACACAAAAATTTGACAAATTTTGGTGACAAATTGGCCGAGGGGATGTGTAAGAATACACAGACTCTTAGTTTTTTTAAAAAATAATTAATAATTAATATGTGTGTGTTGCTAAAAGTGTTTTATATCGTGTTATTATTATGTCTTAAGTATTGCATCAAAGTATTTCAAGCATCGTTATTACCAGATGAAAAGTACATTAAAATCTCTGGACAGTACAGGAGGAGGAAGATCTTTGTCGTAAATAGCAGAGAAAGAAGCAGAGATCGTGATGAGTACGGCGAAGTTTGGATGTAATTGAGAATTGTATTGTTAATGTAAAATAACAATAAAAGAAATGAAATTATTATATTTAATAATAATAATTTTACAACGTGCAGGCTCTGGCAAGGTAGTACGCTATACCTAGGAGGTCAGCGGAGGGCCACTCTTTCTTTACGCCATTTGCTGCCCATTTCTTCCGTGTGGAGTGGTGGAGTTTTTGGCTTTCGATATTTCCTCCAAGTCTTATTGCTGGTTTGTAGCGTCTGGTTGGATATGTCATAGAGTTTGGCGTAATACATTGACAGATGGTTTGAGGAGTTTACCGTATAATAGAGATAGGTCCTTCATGTGATCCCATTTCTGTTGAATAATTCCCCAGATTCTTGATTAATGGGCTTGTTGAATAGTGTAGTGAATTGTAGAATTTTACGGCAAGCTCCCTGAACTTTTCTTGTAGTATTGGTAATTCTGTTACTTTATGAATGGCTGGTGTCGGGAACCTGCAGTCAAGATGTAACGGTCTCTTCAGAGCACGGGTTTGGATAACTTGGAGTCGTTTAAGGTTTTTTTTTTTTTTGTCTTTGTGTTCCCACGCAAGGCAGGCATATTCCAAGATTGGCCTTACTAAGGTGCAGTAGTTCCGTACTCCTAAAGGTGCGGAGAGCTTACTTTCCCTGTTTAGCACGGGGTATAATACTTGAAGTCTGACACTGGCTCTTCTGTGGAGGTCTTTGATGTGGGCCCTCGAGGGCAAGCTTGAATCAAGCGTAATTCCAAGGTAGCGTACAGATTTAGCCCACGGTATTATGTTGTTATGAATTTTTAGCTGTGGATATGTCTGCGGTCGTCGACGTGGGCCCATCCTTTAAGATAAAAATATAGCTTGTGTCTTGGTTGGGTTTGCTTCTAAGCGCCAACTCCTTGCACAGGCCTCGGTCTTTAGTAGGATCTCCTGCAGGCTACGGGTGACGATTTGCTTTGCTATGGCTGCGAGGGAAGTGAGTGGTGTCATCCGCATACATGGCGGTGTGAATTCCATTTTGTGTAGTTACATTTGCTGTATATAAGGAGTATAGCAGGGGTTCCAGGGTCGAGCCCTGTGGTACTCAAAACTGGATTCCTCACCTAAAGGAGAAGATGTTTCCAATTCTGACTTTGAAGGTGCGATCTTCCAGGTATGATTTTAGCAGCCTTCAAAGTCAGAATTGGAAACGTCTTCTCCTTTAGGTGAGGAATCCCCTTTGTCGTATAGTCTGAGCAGCATCCCGATATTCCACACCAAGTCAAAGGTCCGGGAGACGTCTAGCAGTACTAGGCCTAGAGTACTCTTTAAAGTTGAAGGCCGTCATAGCAGTCTCGACCGTCTTCATCAACTGTTGGGTGGTCGAGTGTCCCCGGTGGATCCCAAGTTGGTGCCTTCCGATGTGGTGATTTAGGTGTTTGAGCAAAAGGCGCTCAAACAGCTTGCTGACTGGCTGTAGCAGACTGATGGGCCGGTAGTTTTGCGGTATAGAGGAGTTCTTCCCGCTCTTATGAATTGATACGACTTGTCTCAAATGGCTGGGAAAGGTCTTCATGTCGACTATAATGTTGAATAGCTTCTCGAGGTGATCGACTGAGGTGTGATTCCATGTAAGACTAAAGTGGAAAATAATTTGTGTTAGATGAGACAAGTGGTGATAGTCTGAAGCCTTTGGAGCATTTACTCATAGCTTAATTAATGTCTGTATGCATGCTCTTAAATTTTTTCTGAGATGTTCCTCAGATGGAATAATCAATAGAGTTCCATTCAATTCAATAAATAAGCTTCTCAATCAATTTTTTCTTGTTAATTTATTTATTGTTATTCGTGCCCAATAGTTCATATTTCCGATAAACATAAAAGAACATAAAAAATCAACCATTTCCTTCCCGGTTCTCCATGATGATAACACAATCCAAAAAAAAAAGAAAGATGAACGCTGACAATAATAAAAAGACAAGTGATTTAGCTTTCAGACGAGGCGACAACAACGCTGTGTAGCGGTGACTGGGTCACGTGACCCCCACAGTAGCGCGCGCTATTTACAATGAGAATTGAACATGTTCAAATCTAATCGCTGCTACGTTTGATAGCTGCTAGTCGAGTCAGCAGCAGCGATTACTTTGTCACACAAAGCGATTAATCGCTGAGATTCAAGTAGCAGCGATAAAAATCGCCCCGTGTTACCAGGACTTAAGCAACTGAACACAGAGCGAGTCAGTTGAGTTACGTTCAGCGAATGGGGGAATAAGGAGCGAGACGCGGCGACCTTGTTTACTTCCTACACATCTGAGAAACCATCAACAAGTAATTTTTAAAATTTCTCAATAACCGGACATTTTGAGTCCGGTCGCATATAGTGAAGCGAACAGTCCGGTCGAAAACCGGAAGGTTGGCAACTCTACGGTAGGTGTAGCAAAAAGCGGATGTTGAGCGGAAAACGAACAGCCACAACAATGTACTACGGCGTCGCGGTCCCGCGCGTCTCTGCTCGCTGGTGCGCATGCGCAGTGGGAGCGATGGCGGTGGTGGTAGAGGCTCCGCCGGCCCGCGTGCAGCAACATGGTTCGCTGTCGCGGGCACGTCGCCGCCACGCTGATTGTCGTCTTCAGTGAGTCGAAACCACAACACAACACGTCAGTCAGACAATGAAATAAATAACTCACCGCACTGCGTTGATCTGGGTTTAGAAACAATGGCTTTATAGTACAGCCGCTTTCATCACGCTACAGAGAAGTTTTAGGGCCTTATTACACTAGGCGACTTGGCGGCGCAACCAGCCGTGCCACTGGTGTCTCTGTTGGCGACGCAACCAGGAATCTGGTGGCGCCGCCAGCCAGCCACTCGTTTCCATTCTCGCACAGCCATGCAGCTGTCTACCGTTCCTTGCATTGTACGCGAACTGTGTAGTTCAGTATGTCCAGTGAACTACAGAATGCCACTGTGGAAATGAGTGCAGAGAATACAAAAGGGAAAAGCAAAAAGCAAGAAGAAGCCCTGAATCAGTGCCAGAAGTTATTGGACACAAAAGTGAATACTGAAGATTTCATTTGTGCAACTGAACAACAATCCGCAAATTGGGATGCCAGTTCCGAAGCTTACAGTAATAAGCAAGTAAAACTGAATGCTTGGAATGAAATTATTTGTACATTCCTACCGGATTTCAACCAGCGGTCCTTGGCTGAGAGGAATAACATCAGTAAGTAATTAAAAATTATATTATTCTTTGGTAAAGTCGAAGTTTTAATATATCAAGTTCTAACTAAAACTGTAATTTTTTGTGATGGCTTTGCTTCATCTGTCTATATGATTCTAGCTTTCAAATAAAAAACTGCAGCTTAAGTGTAAGAAGTACAGAAATAATTTTTATTATGTATGTTGACAATTTAAAAATTAGTAAAAAGAAGGTTAACATAAAAAAAAGTGTCAGTTTAATGTTTTTGACAAACATTCACATGGTTTTAGTTGGAATACAACAAAATTAAAAAAAAGACAAGTAGTCTATATCCACTAACGAAAATAGTACATGTTTTTGCTTCAGCAGTTGTGCTATTGAGTTCATTTATTTAGATTCTGTCCATTTGCCAAGGTAAAGCTCCTGCTTCACTGACAAAATAATCACAAAACCTGTCTCTGAGCTGTGCTGCTTTTTTTTTGTTGGTGGTTGACAGTCTTCACTCAAATCATATAAACCTTCGACGGACAAGGTATCTTCAATTTCGAAACCATCACGTTCTCTGACAAAGTTATGTAAAACACAGCACACTCGTATTATGGATTCGCACAAAGGAAGGTCAACATTCAATAGTCGATGAATAATTCTCCATTTATTGGCCAAGATTCCAAACGTACACTCTATATTCCTGCGTGCTCTGCTGAGTCTGTAGTTGTATACACGTTTTTTTACATTCAAACATTTACCTGCGTAAGGTCTGAGAAGCTTAGTTGTCAAACCGAAAGCTTCATCCCCAACAATTACAAAGGGCATAGGCTCATCAAAGCCCTGGTAAGAAGATTCAGCTTCAGGAATATTTAATGATCCCGCATCAAGTTTTTTCTTAAAGACACTATTCTTAAATACCGCGGAATCAGCAGACTTACCATACGCACCTACATCCACGAAAATAAATTTGTAGTTTGCATCACACATAGCGAGTAGCAATATTGAGAAAAAGTTTTTGTAATTATAATACAATGAACCACTTTCAGTTGGCTTGATTACTCGTATATGTTTACCATCAATGGCTACAATGCAGTGTGGGAAGTTCGTTTTTTCGTAAAACTCAGCAGCCGTCTTAAGCTAAAAATCTGCAGTAAATTCTGGAAAACATTCTTGTCTCACGTTTTTCCAGATGGCATCTAAAACCTGTCTTATTAACACTGAGATCGTAGGTTGGCTTATTCTGTATTGGTAATGAAGATCTTGCATCGAAGTTCCCGTTGCCAGATATCTGAGGGGGGAAAAAAAAAACCGTCAACTTATCAGCGGCAGTTTCCAGAGAGGATGGCGGGCAATTCATGTCGCGACCCTTTTTTTTTTATTTTTTAGTTCAACCACACTCAGACGGTGAAAATGGGTAACGAGGAGGCGACAGGTGACAATTGGGGTGACGACAATCGAGCCGACAGCGACACTCGGGGTGGCTATATACAATCGGGTAGGGGGCGTCGACAATGGGGACGGCAAAATAAGTTCGAAGGGGCGGCAATTTTGTCTCGTATCAGAAAATTCCTAGATCCACCGTATTAGCCCTGGATGCAATATTTAGAAACACGTCCCTGAACATATCTAACACATCAGTTTCACGTACAATAATTTAACTATGTATACAGCGTGATAAAAACGACTATTCTCTCTCTCTTTATCTCTCCCTCCATTATACTATCATTTGTTTTCGTTTCAGTGACACTCATTCAGAAGAAGTGGAAATCCATCCGATCATGTTACTCGAGAGAACTTCTACGGTTAAAGGGCAACAAAAGTGATTCAGCTGCAATCAGGAGGAAACAGTACACGTATTTTGAACATCTGCGTTTTCTAGAAACTGCAATGAAGAAAACAACTACAAATATGGGCGAAGAAGACATAGTGAATGAAGAAAATGAAAGTTCAGTTTCGTTTGATTGTGGGTCTACATGTAGTACCTCTCAAAATAAATCTAGAAAACGAACGAGTAACGACCATGAGCTAATTGAAGTTCTAAAGAAAAAGATTGCATCAGAAGAGAAGTCTCGCACTTTCGATGAAACAGATGAGGATAAGTTGTTTCTCCTCTCTATGTTAACCGAGATTCATAAAGTACCTGCTGAAAAAAAATTAAAACTCCGGGCAGATATGATTTCTCTCGTAGCTGCTGCCCAAACACCTGTACAGCAAGGATGGCAGCATGTGGGTTATACTGGAACCTGTTGTCCTATGCCACCACCATCAATGCTACAGTATCCTCTGCAGTCACAGCCTATGCAAATACAGCACATGCAACAACAGTATATGCAACATCCTCCGATGGAACAGCATCCTATGCAGCAGCAGACAATGCCTCAACCAGGACAAGCGAATCAACAACAACAAATTCATTTTTTCCAGACTCAATTTCAGCAACGCCACGATGCAAACAGTCCCTTACAATCTCCTCCATCTGCAGACATTTCAGTCACATCAAATGATGACTCTGATACACAAATGAGTGAACCTTTGCTGCTCAATATGTAGCCTCCATACATACGGTAGTCAATAGATGTAAAACAATTTATCTTTTTTAACTATTTTTTTTTTTTTTTGAAACATTGTATCAATTTCCTTTGACATTATAGGATAAGTTTGGCATTAATATCAATATTTCTTGATAAACAGTTTGATTAATATTTTTTATTTTCTGTATCCTAATGCAATAAAATTAATAACTTAATACAAGTTATTGGTTTTCTTACCTTAAAGTGACGACGAGTTTCTCTTCTGGTGAGATGCACTTTCTCATTTTCCCGGTAATATCAACCTTTATTAATGACAGTAATTCAAAGAAAGACGATTTCGACATTCTTAAGTAGTTAAAAAACTTGCTGTCATCTGAACACAATTCATCAAAAAGAGTATAGTATAACCCTTTAGATTCCCTTAACGATAAAATAGGGTGTACATGCATCTTTCTCTCCTTCGCCTTCTCCTTTTCATTAAAAGTGCAAGAAGGAGCATATGTGTATACTTGTTATCAGACATTTTATCTCGTCACTAATGAACAGTAGACTGAACACTGGCCAAAACGAGTGGGGGCGAGACTGGCTGCGTCGCCAGGCGAGGTATGGAACAATGCCCCGCCACGACTTTCCCATTTTTGTGTCTTTCCCGGTAATATCAACCTTTATTAGGACAATAATTAGGAGAAAGACGATTTAGACATTCTTAAGTAATTGAAAAACTTGTTGTCGTCTGAATACAGTTCATCAAAAAGAGTATAGATTCCCTTAGCAATAGAATATGATGCACATACATCTTTCTCTCCCTTCATCTTCTCTTTTTCATTTTAATTATTTTTAATTAATTATTAATTTAATTGCGATGGAGCTAACACTCTAGTAGCAATTTTCCTAGCCATCTAATTTCCCCCTTATGTATATATTTAATTTTTCTTTTATAGTTTAGTCTTTTTTTGTTAAATACCTTCCCCATTTACTTTTCCGATTTATAATTTTTAATTTCAAAATCCTTAAGCGTTTGGGTTGTTTTTTTTGTAAATTATGACCATGACCACAAGCCCAAGCTTGCGGTCATGGTCGCCTTTCTCCTTCCATGCACTATTCCTATTCTTTTACCAATATCCCTGCAAGCCCCATCACCAACATATGCCCTGCACATTCCCAGCACTCTCTTCACCCTCCTCCTTTCCTCCAATGAGTCCCAATCCAGCTCCTATATCATATCAGTTGCTGACTAGGTCCTGCGATAATTTCCACAAATCAAGCTGCTCTTCGTTGCACACCTTCCAACTTATCTATTTGATCACCAAAATGTGGTACCAAACTACACCACCATATTCAACAAATGGTCTGACTAAAGTTTTGTAACCCAACTCCCTAACTTCTCTGGTACATCCTCTCATCACCCTCTCCAGCAAATGAAGGATTTTGTAACCTTTTTCTACCACCTGCTCAATTAAGTTTGTTATCAAACGTTATGCCAAGAATTTACACTTCATCAAGCTAATCTGACCCCACTCTATAATCATAATTAACCTTTAGATCTATTTATCTAACTACCTTATAAGCCGACTATTCTTGGCATTTATCTTCATTCCATGCTGACCTACCCATTTAGATATTCTATCCAGATCATCCTGCAACTGTTCAGTCTTCACCTGTTTTGATCCTATTGTATACCATTGTATCATTTGCAAAATACCTAGATTCTGACCGTAATACAGTCATTCATTAGAATAATGAACAGCAACTGCAATATTTACTTCCACTTGTTTTGATAATGTATTTCCCACTCTAAACCTTTGCTTTCTGACTTTTAAGAATTCCTGTGCCCAGCAAGTAACTTTTTCATCCAATTCAATACATTTCAGTTTATTTAAAACCATTTTATGGCTCACTCTGTCAAATGCCTTAAAAAGATCTAGTGCCACACTATCAACTTGTCCTCCCATTTCCAATTGATTTGAAATATCTTGCATATAGCCCACTATCTGAGATTCAAATGAATATCCTTACCGAGCGTGGCGGTGAAACGGTTAGCGTTCTCGCCTCGCATTCGGGAGGACGGCGGTTCGAATCCCCGTCCGGGCATCCAGATTTGGGTTTTCCATGGTTTCCCAAATCACTCCAGGCAAATGCCGGGATGCTTCCTACAAAAGGCCATGGCCGAATTCCTTCCAATTCCTTGCCCCCCATCCTTTCCCGTCTCTAAAGACCTCGCTGTTGAGAGACGTAAAGCAGTTAAAAAAAAATATCCTTGCCTAAAGCCATGTTGTCGATCTGAAAACGCGTTTCTTTCTTCACAGACATTTCTGATATACTTGCATATCAATCTCTCCATCATTCTGCCTATCACTGATGACAAACTAATTGACCAGGAATTTTCACCATATTTTTAACCCTTCCTTTATGATCTGGTACTACTATCGGTCTTTTCCAATCCTCTGGTAAGCAGCAAGTCTCCAAACTCATTTTAAACAAAATTTTAAGGTAAGGTATAATATCGTATCCTACAATCTTTAATAAATCTGTAGTAATATTACCCACACCAGTTTTAGCTTTCTGAGTTACTTCGCAATTTCCTGAGAATTTATTTCAAGTTTTGTAGGTTCGTCATTTATACTCTCCTCTGATTCATTCCCTCCCATCACCCCACCAAACCTGTCACTCAGTATCTTTGCAATTTTAAAATTGTAAAGTAGGAAGGGGCATATGAACAGTAGACTGAACGCGTGGTGGCGAGTCTGGCGGCGCCGCCAGGTGTCCTAGTGTAATAAGCTACGTAAGATACAATGCCCCGCCACGACTCTCGGCCACCAGTGGTTGCCCGTCTGGTCGCCGGGCAGGGCAGCCAGCCGGCCGCCAGTTTCTGGCGGCGCCACTGGCTGCCCTAGTGTAATAAGCTCCATAAGACCCTGTGCCCAGCGACGAGCAGAGCCACCAGTGGCCCGGCTGGTTGCGCCGCCAAGTCGCCTAGTGTAATAAGGCCCTTATACAGGCGTCATAGACACTCTGGTACAGTTACAAGAACAACATCCGGGCTACATTAGCTCTTTATATCACAGTATTCATTAAATAGTACCCCAAACACTTGTTCACACTCTTTTTCTGTTGCGGCGGAAAAACCTATTAAACAACTTTGTCGTGATTGACGACAAAAATATTTATTCAAGGATATTTGTAACTACAAAATTATTTAACTACATTTCTTTTCTCTTACTCGGTTATTATTACTGAAATTTTCCCACTGTTTCATTTTTGCAGACCTTTCTGAGAGCGTAATAACGGATATTGCCTTATGTTTTTCTTCTAGAAGTAATACTTTATTGTTTGTAATGTGAAATTTTTTATAATCTTTACGGCAAATTAAATTCTCCAATTTAATTTCACTGCAGAGCTAATCTTTGATGTAACGGTTTCGGTAACGGTGTCCATGTATTCTGTCGTAGTATGTTTCACAAAACTAAAGAAATAAATAACTAAACAAAAAAAAAACAAAAAAAACAAAAAAAAACAAGATAATAAACAAACAAATTAATAGAACCAGGGAATCTACGTTGTTTTCCGACTTTGTGTGCGTATCTCGTAAATGAGTGTTCATCTGCTATGCAATATGATCTGTGGCACCTTTCAGCAAATTATAATTTCTTGTTCCATTCCACGGTCACATAGTAATAAGTAGGGTTCCGATCTTTATGACAAGTCATATTTTTCTCTTACCTTCTTAAACACTGATTGAATGTATCTGATTGTTTGTAAATGTATTTTACATAGCATATAAATGCATATTCGAGCCATTTTCCTAGTATTGATCGGATTTCAATAATATTTATGGCTATAATTTGAGGAAAAATCTGGTAATTTTTTTTAATAGTACCAGAAATTTAGTAGAAGTTGTAGATGAAAAGAAAGTAAGAAAATTATTCACATACATGTACTCCTATTATACATTTGAGGGGAAAAAAACTAGTAAACACTGAATTGGTCAGAATTCAGCAGACAGTAATTATATACGTTATTGCCTTCCTCTAAGGGGCTATCCACAAATTACGTCACACGAATTTCATTATTTTGGACCTCTCCCTCCCCCCATGTCACAGGTTGTCACATTTGAGGGACCCCCTCCCCCCTCCCCTGGTGTGACGTCACATATTTTGCAATTTTAAATTTATGAATTAAAACAGAACTTCCAAAATGATTTGTGTATTTCTAGTTAAAAAATCATTTCAACAATAAATCAATCATTTAACAAAATATAAAACTGGAATTAGTGATACAAAATTGACTCATCATGTGTCCATGGATTTTGAACCCATTCCTTGATATTGTTTATTATTAGCATAATAGTCACTTCATTCTTGATTTCGATAGTGTTGAAACAAATTGCTACTGCTATGTTCTTATGGCGGCCGAACGTCACACGGTGGAAAGGCGGTCCACAGGAGACGGTCAGGAGCAACCCGAAGCAAGTCCAAGGAGCAGGCCGAACGTAATCCAAAGACGCGCACTGGCAGAGTCCGACGTGTGGTTCACAGAGTCCAAAGAGAGTATCGTAACGTAGCCGAGACGAGCACTGTCAAGAGTCCGAGAGGCGATTCACAGTAAGACGGAGACAAGACCGAGGCGCAGTGAACACCGAATTGTCGAGTGGAGCCGCGCTGGCTTTATTTATATGCGACGGGTCGCCTCCGATTGGCCGCGGCGGAAACTATGACGCGGTGGCACTGGTTGGTCAGCTGCCAGCGCCGTCTATATGTTGTCCACATCCATGCCCTCTACTGGGCATGCGGCGATGTCGGGACGGGATACCAGAGCTACCATACATGAAATCTTTTAATTTTTAAATTTACTAGAGAGAGAATATCAAGCAAAAAACACAGGTGCATGGCGGTGAACAATGGAATTTATTTTAGAAGTGACATCACTTGTAGAAATTTCATGCTAATCTTGCAACAGTTCCGGAACGCTTTGTGACCTTTTAGTTGGAATTTTTACGTGACGATACAACTGCAGGTTACCTTCCTGACATAACTGCGTCTATTAGGCGGTATTTACTTTTAATGTGTAAGTTATTTTCATTTTTTTAAAAAAAACTTTTTCGGTGTGCAAGTAAACTCCAATTTCCTTTTTGAAATCTTCTTTGCTTGTTTCAAACGGTTGTAATTCACTTTTTATCCAAATAGTTGTGAAGCCTTCAGAAAAAAGAAAAGAAAAATTAAATTGGTGTTTTGGTGGATTTTCTGGAAAAAAATGATTAGGCGATGCAATCAACAGCAACTAGTATCCAAAGAAAATGACAAAAGAAAATAAATTGAACATAATCCGAAGCGAGGATCGAACATTAGGACCTTAACCCTAATAATTCTCGCCTTAAACAACATATGACATTTAACTCTACGAAACTGCGGTGTAAATGAGCTTCACAGAAAATCGTAAGTGACTTAGTCGCAATATCAAATTGAAGTTGTTGCATTTTTAAGCTCCACAGAATAAAACTCAATGGTTGTTTCTGAAGCTAGCCCCACAAATGAGGCGTCTACTTTCAATATTTTTCCGCTGTAGGCTTTTACAAATTGTTTTCGATTTTATATTCAAAACGAACTTTCATTAATAACAAGAAATATCCAGCAACAAACAATAAAAAATAGTTGAAAACTTGAGTAATAGGAAACGCTCCATTCCCAACGGCAGGATTTACAGACGTGTGACGTCACCACTGTCGTTGCACGCGCCGGGCAGCAAATGAGCGTTTTGGCGGGCTTTTAAATTCTTTAAATTGTAACTTTTACGCAAAATAATGCACTTTTGTCAAAAAATCTCTTCACTCGGTGAATAAGGTGTACCAATAAACAATTTAAAACCATTTTCAAGAAGTAGTCAAATACCCTATTATCATTTCTTGTTGTTTTCACCACTCACGTGAACTTATAAAATCATCATTATTATCATCTAGGGCAGCTTCCAGCCGCTGGCCGGGTCTGCTGGAAACAATAGCCTCGCCAGCGCTTCCCGTCCTACCACCATCTCTCTTCTTCCAATGTCGCCCAATTTCCTCCTCTTTCTTTCACACATTTCTTAACACCTGTAACCCATCTGCCCCTCGGTCTTCCTCCGCGCCTCTTCCCTTTCAGCTCCATGTCCAGCATCTTCCTTGGTTACTTCTCTCCTCGCATTTGTTTTACTTGGCCGTACCACTGTAACCTAGATTATTCAATTCTGTGTTGTATCGGTTCTTCCTTTATCATCTCCCTGATTCACCCATTACTTATTCTATCCCTTCTTGTTAGTACAACTCTGAAATTTCATTTCAACAGACTGTACTCTCGCTTTCCCTCTCCTCCATCACCCACGTTTCCGACACACATGTTAAAATTGGCACAAAATATATTTTATAGATTGCCTCTTTGCTCTTTTGCGGAACATCCGTACTCCATACCAGACTTCTGATACTCTTAAAAAAATCCGTCTTTCATTTATCTCCATTATGTTCCTCCATTTTCTTCAATCCAGCTTCCAAAATATTTGAAACATAGTTGCTCTCCTCCAAGTGATATAGCTATGTCTACCCTGTTCTTTATTCAGTGCTGCCATTTCTACGGATTTATCCGTAGATATACGGATTTTATGAAAATTTAGGATTTTCGGATTTTGTTAAAATATCTACGGATTTTTGACACTTTTTATCATTTGTTTATTTTTCCTTATATTGGTGTTTTGTTAAACTTTGAGCGTATAGTGTTAATGCATAACAGAATTGTCAATAACCTTGAATTGATTCCTTGCAACCGGTCGTGTGAACCAACGATTGAAATATAGCTCATATTTTGTTTGATTACAATTTTTATAGATCGTAAAAGACCGTAACACACGACTATCGCCGCACTCTTTATGCACGGTGACACGCTCGTCGGCACGGCATTACAAAGCAGTGCCTTCCAAGAAGGCTTAATCATTATCCGAGAATCAAATGGGCAGCAGTTTATAATATTTCTTGTTACAGAAGATATGCTAAGTTTAATGTCAACAATGAAAAAGTATGGTCACTATGGAAAAATAATAAAAAAAACTACTAGGCATAGCAGCAGCTCTGATAAAAAGACGAACTATAAAATATGTTCAGAGATATTTCTTATTTTCAATGTAGAACATTATTTTTTTAATTTTAAAGACCTGGAAGTAAAAAGTATTCTTAATTTTGATTCTCTCTTCAGTAATTATTATTTCAGTCTTTCAGTTAGCGAGTCTCCGGATTTTTGTACCAAATCTACGGAACTTGATGCCATAGGTTGTAACTACTCTCTCCCACACATCCAGCTGATCCTGCTGAATCATAAGTTATACCTCAGATTTTAGGCTTCACCATAATCTTTCAAACTGTCGAAACCCCATTCAAATTGTTGGGGTAGTGCCTGCGTAAAACTACATACAGTCGCAGTATTGCCCCGCCAATTGATACACGCGAACCAGATGAAAGGTCGCCGCCGTTTGTGAATAATCATAAATTCTCTGTCATTTGAAAACTTATAAAACCCAAATTAAAAATCAAATTATCTGTAATGGTGTCGCGTGTTGACTGAGCGAGTGTCGACACTTAGCCACTGGCGGCTCCGCCCTAGCCCTCTCTTACTATCAGCTGAGGTTTCAATTGTCCAGTCGGCATCTGTAAGTACCTGGCTAGGAAAAGAGTCACACACAAAGACTCAATTTACTTAGAATCAGGACGTAGGTACTCCTTGGAACGATTTAGAGAGTTGTGACTACTTGATTTATTATAGGAAACTGTTGCATGGTATTGTTACATAGACAGATACCATTGATATGCAACCACATCAGAAATGTATGTGAGGAACGTAAGTGGGTTCAGGCAAGGATATTCATTCGATTCTCAGTTGGTGGGATATATGCAAGATATTTCAGATGAAATGGACAAGGTAGACCAAATTGATAGTGTAGCACTAGATCTGTCAAAGGCGTTTGACACAGTAAGCCATAAAATGGTAGTAAAGAAGGTAAAAACAATTGTAGTGGATGAGAAAGTGATTTGCTGGGTAGAAGAAATTTTAAAAGGTAGAAAACAGAAAGTTATGGTAGGAAATGTAGTATCAAAAGAAATAGAAGTGAAAATGGGTGTACGACAGGGTAGCGTATTGGGACCATTGCTATTCATTATTCTAATGAATAATTGTGTTGATTGTTTACTATCTGAAATTAGATTGTTTGCAGATGACATAATGCTGTATAAAAGAATCAAAATGATAGAGGATTGTAAACAGTTGCAGGGTGATCTGGGCAGGATATCTAGTTGGGTTTGTAAACATGGGATGAAGAAAATGCAAAGAAGAGTCAGCTTATTAGATACACAAATGAAAAGCAAAAGGTTAATTATGAATATAAGGTGGGGAAAGAATTGCTTGCTGAAGACTTGAAATGTAAATATCTTGGCATTACTTTTGATAACAAGCTTAACTCGGCTGGACACATTGGACAGGTGGTAGGAAAAGGTTTCAAAGTTCTGCACTTGTTGGAGAGAGTGATGAGGGGATGTACGGAAGAAGTAAAGGAATTGGGTTACAAAACTTTGGTCAGACCATTGCTCTAATATGGTAGTGTAGTATGGGACCCTCATTTTACGTATCAAATACAGGAGTTGGAGAGGGTGCAAAAAAGGGCTGCTAGATTTGTTTCTGGAAATTATCGCAGAATGCAATCAGTGACGGATATGATAAAGGAGCTGAAATGGGATTCATTGCAAGACAGGAGGAGGATGAGGAGGGTCATGGGAGTGTACAGGGCATATACTGGCGATGAGGCATGGAAAGATATTGCAATAGGTATGAAAAGTAGTGCATGGAAGGGAAAAGATGACCATGACCACAAGCTGGCACTCGATTTCAGGCACAAGGGTGTGGGAAGATTCTCTTTTTTTAGGTAAGGGTGTCAGGGATTGGAATGAGTTACCAAGAGAAATGATGAATAATTTACCGAAAACTTTGAAAGAATTTAAAGATAAAATTTGTAGAGGGCAAATGTAGGTGGGTGCAGGATAGGGGGAAGATGAGTGTGTAGGGAAATTGCCACCGGAGCCTGTGTTCCATAGCAATTAAATTAAAGATACACAAATCGGAGGTTTTCCAATGCTGGAAATTGTGGCTCTTAGGATCCAAAGAAATGGCTAATGCTTTCTGAGCCAGCGGAGAGGAGAGTGATGGAAAAATGCCTAAAACGGCCAATTTGGTTCGTAATATGTCTGGCCTATGAAATTTCACATCGCGAACTGGCCTAGAGACTCCAGCGCCAATAAGGGTCCCCGGCTCTGAAAGTGGGGAATCCGCTTCTCTCATTGGCTGAATATCATGCCGTTTGGGCGTGTACTACACGTGCTAACTAGCTGGGTCCCTCGTGGACAGGAGTTGACTGTCGAGTGCTCACAGTAAGGACTGCAAAGTCAGTAGCCTTGACACTGGTGTCATATAGAGGCTGTGTAGTCTCACACTGTTGTGCTGGCTTGAAAATAAAGTGCCTATCTTACTGCTAAGCTCTATACTACCAAATTTTATTTTACAAATTGCTGCGACAAGGGAAAGAATAAATAAAGAAGGACCGCTGTAGGCTCTCAGGGACCTTTGTCAGCCAATTTAATCTGAGGGAATAAGGAATGGCTACGGCCTTCTAAAAGAACCATCCCGGCAATCATCTGGAGTGATTTCGGGAAACCATGGAAAACCGAGCGATTTGACCCTCCGACGTTCCGAATGCCTGTCAGAGCGATATTGCTCACCCACCTGGCTCAGCCATAATGTTGTATAGCAACATTCTCTTAGAAGGATTATGTAGTATACTGAATATTCAGATATTATCTTGGGAACTAAGTATGAACGAACATTGTGAATCAGATTGGCGGAAAGTAGTAGCTCAGCCCAAATCGTTACAACTGTGACAATACGACGTTTAGAATAATTGTAAATCATAACAAGTTTTGCACAGCTATTTGTTACAGAGATGGGCGTGCACTATTCTTCAACCGGCTCGCGGAGACTATACACACCTGCAATGTTTTCAGCCAAAGACCTTAAATCCGTTACTTTTTTTATTATTTAATTGGCCTTTAGTGTTACATGACACCATAAAACCATCAGCAATTTACCTAAATAAGCACAATGTAGCACAATGTAGCACAAACGTTGAAAATGTAAGAGATAAAATTGATCTACATCATCAATTGTGGTTTTATCACAAATAGTACATATACATTTACAACATAAAGAATTAAGCTGTAGTTAAAATCATGTGTACAATTAGTACGGAGTACAAGATTAAACATATGTACACAAATACACTAACAGTCATTAAAAATAATTTATTTACATCGACTGTTTCTGAATTGTTACATTAAAAAAAAAAAAAACGGTATTTCTAAGTTTTAATAGGAGTAGGTATAGTGGAAAGACTGAAACTCATTTTAACAATAAAATTGAGAAGTGCTCTAGGCCAGTAGCGGATTCGGAGGGGGGGGGGGGGGCTAGGGGCTGAAGCCCCCACCCCAAAAAAAAAGCACACATACACTCTTTTGTTACTGGTTATTGCCCTCACATTGTTTACCACAGGATACCTAAACACTAATCCCTAATAACAGTTTATTGGTGTCGATTAACGGTGATGTGTTTTATGTTGCAGCTACCCGGACCAGCAGAGGTGAAACCCATTGATAGCTGCGTGCTGAGACATCTGGCGGCGGGCTCCCGAGTTACTCCACCATGCACAAGCCTTCCTGGTCAGTTCAGAGCTCTGGAAACCCACGTTCCAGTGCTGCCACCCACTTGGCTTTGAATATCCGTAGATTGCCGCTAAAATTTCCGTAGATTTGGTACAAAAATCCGGATACTCGCTAACTGAAAGACCGGAACAATAATTACTGAAGAGAGAATCAAAATTAAGAATACTTTTTATTTCCAGGTCTTTAAAATTAGAAAAATAATATTCTACATTGAAAGTAAGAAATATCTCTGAACATATTTTATAGATCGTCAACTTCATCAGTGCTGGTGCTATGCCTAGTAGTTTTTTTTATTTTTCCATAGTGACCATACTTTTTCTCTGTTGACATTAAATTTAGCATGTCTTCTGTAACAAGAAATATTAAAAACTGCTGCCCATTTGATTCTCGGATTATGGTTAAGAGTTCTCGGATGGCACTGCTTTGTAATGCCGTGCCAACGAGCGTGTCACCGTGCATCAAGTGTGCGGCGATAGTCGTGTGTTACGGTCTTTTATGATCTATAAAAATTGTAATCAAACAAAATATGAGCTGTATTTCAATCGTTTGTTCACACGAGCGGTTGCAAGCAAACGATTCACGGTTATTGACAATTCTGTAATGCATTAACACTATACGCTCAAAGTTTAACAAAACACCAATATAAGAAAAAATCAACAAATGATAAGAAGTATAAAAAATCCGTAAATATTTTTAAAAAAAATCCGAAAATCCTAAATTTTCATAAAAATCCGTAGATCTACGGATAAATCCGTAGAAATGGCAGCAAAATTCATGTCGCAGAGAAAGTTGTTGTATTCATATTATGTGGATTGAAACGTACATGTTGCCGAAGAATTTAAATGATAAAGTGCACAGAGGCTTATAACCTCTATAGAGAAAGGTCACCGAGGTCAGAGCAATTGAAGCGAGAACATTAACTGATTAAACGGAGAAGTAGTTGATCGATTTAAAAAAAAAATTACGCACACTTGATTAATTTCAAACTTGGCTGTAAATATACTTCTTCATCATTTAAAGGATACCCAGTGATATAATAGTAGTGTAACCTATAAGAATATATCAAACGCTGGACGTTAGGTAGCAACAGCTGACTGTGCTGATTAAGAGATCCAAATTTCGATTAGCTTCTTTTTCATTCTGTGAAGCGTAGACAGCGGAAACACTACGTCTCATATGGGCTACAGAAGTGATGCAGCACAATGGCTTCATTGAGAATACGGACTTCAGTTCCAATCATCCAGAAAAAGACTTCCAATTGCAATACTTATTTAACTTGCTTATCGAAATTCTTATAGTAATTAATTCTTATTTAATTTTAATGTTTCTAATATTAATTTAACTGCACGGGATCGAGAAATGGAGGATCCCTAACTAGGTAACAAGCTGCATTTAATCTTCAAATTAAAAAGTGACATGTAAAACAAAACAAAAAATGATTATACACACACATATATTTATCTCGTTACCAATTTCAATATTACTTACACTTGTTCAAGATAATCGTATTCAGAATGTTCGGCTTTTTCTTCAAAATTTCAGAAATATTAATTTAGCCTTTCTTTGCCATAGTTGAAATCGCATGTTCCATCAAAATTACCATACATATAAATTGAAATTTTCCATTCATGCTGTAGGGGAGACCAGGATGGTTGGCACAGGTTTTCACATTTTGATTTTTATAGCTGATTCTGTGAACACAGTAACAATTTTGAACAGGGTTAGATGGGGCTATTTGGACCATTTCAAGATTGAAGTCATATACTGTCTCACCAGTGCACGTTATCAGATTTAATGTAATATAGAAATTTAGCTCTGAGTGTTGTGCAACTAATAAAGTCACGAGAAAACTTAATAGCAAATGCAGGTATCAGAAAAAAAATTATTTATCGAAACACTGCATAAGAACGAAATTTCAAAAAGTGTGGGGCTATTTGGATTTCGTAATTTGCTGCTTCATAGTGCGCATATTAGGCTTATAGAGTCTTTAAAAGTCACCAAAAAAGTTTTAAACACATTTACATTGCAACTTACATTCAACTACCAGGAGGAATTCCATGCTTATATTCTACCGCCATTCTTTTCTCTTCGAAGATAATAAATGGGCGAATAAATACCCCACTGGCACTGCAAAGGACAGTTGCTGTTCCGTTTATTCCTCGTTCTAGATTTGTTAGCGATGTAACTTCTCTCTTGCCCATTTCACTAACCACTTCCTATGGCCTGTTGTTAATTGAAAACCCACTTCGTCAACGTTATGGATACTCTGAGGTTGGCCTTGAATATTTAACTCAACGTAAACAACCCTCAGGATATAGTAGAAACTGTCCACAACCTCACTGTTGTGCTTTCGAAAGATAATAATAATAATAATATTTAATTAAATTGCAATGGAGCGCATGCTCCAATGGCAATTTCCCCACACATCCATCTTCCTCCTTTCCTGCACCCACCTACATTTGCCCTTTACAAATTTTGATTTTCAATTCATTCAACGTTTTTGGTAAATTATTCATTTCCCTTGGCAATTTATTCCAGTCCCTGACACCCATACCTAGAAAGGAGAATCTTCCCACACCCTTCTGCCTGAAATCGAGTGCCAGCTTGTGGTAATGGCCATCTTTTCCCTTCCATGCACTACTTTTCATACCTACACCAAAATCTTTCCATGCCTCATCGCCAGTATACGCCTTGTACACTCCAGTGACCCTCTTCACCCTCCTTCCGACTTCCAACGAGTCCCATTCCAGCTCTTTTATCATATCTGTTACTGATTGCATTCTGCGATAATTTCCAGAAACAAATCTAGCAGCCCTTTTTTGAACCCTCTCCAACTCCTGTATTTGATACGCAAAATGTGGGTCCCATACTACACTACCATATTAGAGCAATGGTCTGACCAAAGTTTTTTAACCCAATTCCTTTACTTCTTTCGTATATTCCCTCATCACTCTCTCCAACAAGTGCAGAGTTTTGAAACACTTTCCTACCACCTGTCCAATATGTCCTGCACATTTAAGCTTGTTATCAAGTGTAATGCCAAGATATTCTTCTGCTTTTCTCAAGTAAATGGAATTTCTACGTCTCTCCATACAAAAAAAGAAAATCAGTCTTTCCTAGACATCTTTGTTTCATCACTCCATGGAGTGTTATGAACTTTGTATATGGTACGTTCAAAAGCGAACCCTTGCACTTCAATTACTACTAAGTTACTTACAACTTTCATTACTTTTTGCACGAGTCATTCTTTCCTCGATCAAGTTTGGTGTTATATGTGAAAAAAATAAAAATAAAAAAAATATGCAATATAAATGTAAATAAATTAGTATTTGATTATTATTCTAAAAGCCCCATCGAAATTGGTTCAAATAACCCCACATGAGCAAATTTAGTTTAGCTTTAATAGTCTGGTATAAAAGCAATAAATGCAGCTAACAGTCATACAGAACTGTTAAGCAGTTCTTGCAGGCCACATTCATATAAAATACGCACAAATTAGCAATCGCTTTTCACATCAGATCTTAAATTTCAAGCGTTGGAAACTACATCCGCGTTATTTCTGCTCAGGTAGCACTTACCGCAGCTGTTTCAAATATACTTCGCGTGAGACTCGTTGAAGATATTTACTCAACTCTTCTCGTGCTTTCTTCTACAACACCACACACAAGCTACAACACTGCAAATGACGTCCAGGATGCGCGCAAAAGTTGCGCAAAGAACAATTTACTTATTTTGATACAAATAGCCCCATGGCCCAAACAGCCCCACCTTACCCAATATTACTGTAATCGATTTCTATTAGGTTTCATTTCTGTATTTTTTTACAATCAGAATATTAAACAGTATAACTGCAGGAAATCACCAATCAGTAAAGTCGTGGTTGACCAACCAACTCCACACCCGGGGTTAGTTGGCACGGAGAATACGGTTAGTTCGCGTAGCCCTCGTCAAACGTTTGAAAAAATCTGTTGAAAGAGAGAGCGAAAAGAAAACAAACCATGTATTTGTGGTAATGCTTTAAGTTAACAAAAATAGATCATTGTAACTTATTGCAAATATTTTAATTTTTTTTTTCTTTCGACCGGTTTGATGCAATCCTCCATCCCTTCCTATCCTGTGTTAACCTCTTCATTTCTACATACCCCTTAAAATCCACGTCCTCAATTATCTGCTTCATATGTTATAATCTCTGTCCTCCTCTACAATTCTTACCTTCGACTGTTCCCTCCACATTAACAAAATAACTAATCCAGCATGTCTCAAAATATGACCTACCAGCATGTCTCTTCTTTCTGTAAGTTTCTCCCATAAACTTCTTTTCTCACCCATCATCTCCAAAACTCGTTCATTTCTTAATTTGTCTGTCCACCTAATTTTCAGCATTCTTCTGTAGCACCACATTTCAAGTGCTTCAATTTTATTTATTTCCGGTATTCCTAAAGTCCATGTTTCGCTACCGTAAAGGGCTGTGCTCCACCCATAGAATTTTAAAAAGTTCTTTCTAATTCCTAGATCAATATTTGAAACTAAAAGGTTTCTCTTTTTCATGAAGGCTTTTGTGCTAGTGCTATTCTGCTTTTAACATCATTCCTGCTTCGGCCATCAGTTGTAATTTTGCTTCCCAAGTAACAGAATTCACTTAATTCTCCTATTGCATCCGATCCTATTTTTATACTTAATCTACTAGTATTGGTATCATTACTGCTACATTTAATCACTTTTGTCTTGCTTTGATTTATATTCAGTCCAAAATCTTCCTTCAGTATTTTGTTCATGCCATTCAGTAACTTCTCAATATCCTCAGCCTTCTCTGCTAACAAGGCAATGTCATCAGCAAATCGTAGCATACTGATTTTTTATACCTGAAAACTTATGTCATACGGAAATTTTTCTTTGACTTTCTTCATTGCTTAAAAAAAAATATAGAAGGTAGAAAGCATGCATGAGAAATTAGAAGAAACGAGGTACCGTAAACATGTCAATTAAAATCAACTAAGCTTCTTGTCGACGAGGTAGTTTTGTTGATATTGATCCATTAGTTGTGGCTCACGTGCTTTTCTCACATTCTAATATTTGCACCAAATTTCATCTACTTTTTTTAGACCACATCTAAAACCTACCATAGTTTACCATTTCTTAACTAAAACATCATATTCGTCCAAAGATGGATGTTGCGATTCCTGTATACTGAGTACTATCGTAGGTGACCACTACCATTTGTGCTAGAGCTGAGTTACTTTAGCTCATCGGCTTTTGACTTCACCATTATCGTCTTCTGGAGAGTTGTTAACTGGGCTAGATAGCCCTACCTCCTACCCACGGAGTGTCTACGGTCTGGCCCATTCTCATTACTGTCGTGTAAAAGTAGATGTTCATCAAAGTTACATTCTGTGTCAGCGTAACAATTAGGCTCTCCTCCTCACTTGAAATCATAATATAGATTTTCCACTTTGTACTTAATTTCTTCGTTTTCCCCACTTTTGGCAATGTGCCAACCAACGGCGAACACACATGGCCAACCTGACCCAAACACGTTTTTATAACAAAGATGGCAGTATTAACAACTACCGTAATCACAACGGATATTTTAACAGTGTAAAACATAGCCCTTAGTTCAATGATTCAAATGGACTACACAAGTCAAGCCTACCCCATGGAGCCTGTGGTACAGAAAACGAACAACATAGTTTAGAAAAATTACTTATTGAATGAAATTTAGTTGATGCTATAAAGGTCCCGTTGTCAGCAGGTAGCGCTTCCACAGAGAAAATTAGAAGCTGATGTCCAACCTGCCCCCTACGCCAACCAGCCCCGGTCTCTCCTACTATAAAATCATTTTCGCCTCAAAATCACATGAAAAAGCTATAATTATGTCGACTATCAAACAACACCAAAACACTGACTGCATCTGAGTCTTTATGTAGAGTAATAAAATTATTGGTAAGGGCGTGTTACGGTTTCCCTACTGCTCGAGAAAGTCATTATTCGTGAAAATACGTTGAACAGGTAAAATGATGTGGCTTAACGTAAACTTGGTGAGCGCAGAATGCGGCTGCAAAACCCGAGATGCCTATCGCTTCCCACGTCGATCTGCCTAACCAAAGCATGTGAGCAAATGGATACGGTAAATGCGCATACCGGTACTAAGCACAGGCAGAACCCAGACCGCTGCGCTTTAATCGAATTTGTTTGATGGAATGTTGAATGCGACGATTAAACAAAATGCGCTGGGAATTTTAGGAAGCAATTGTAGACTAGTATCAGAAACTATTTAGATACATACAAGATAAGTTCATCCAGTTTGCCGCTTATGTTCAGTCATACCAGGCAGCAGAAAAAAATAAATAACATGACTACTGGGCAGCCAGTAGATCATACGTCTAGCCAGTTTCGCGTTCAAGAACAGAATGGTTATAAAATGGCCGACATTTAGTTTCCATACAGTTTCGTTCTGCTTACTTGTCCAAAATTACAATAGCCAATCCTTTTGAAACACCGAGCCCTTGGGTGCTTTTCATTGGTTGAGCTCGTCTCAGCAAATTCCTACGCGCAGGATGGGACCTTTCTCCCGCCAACAAAGGATATCTGGCGCCGCAAAGTCGTGAATAACAGCATCGGCTCAATTGACCTTTCCAAACGATCTACCCGTTCGATACTTTGAGAACTTTAGGATGTATGTTCCCAGCTCCTATTAATAATTAATAAGTATAAATTGTCCTTATCGTTAAATGTAATGTGGACCATTACACAATGGTTGTCCGTACCACATCTGATCGAGGAGGGTGAAGAGGGTCATGGGAGTGTACAAGTCGTATATTGGTGATGAGGCGTGGAAAGATATTGGTGTAACAATTAAAAGCAATGGATGAAAGATGACCATGACCACAAGCTGGCACTCGATTTCAGGCACCAGGGTGTAGGAAGAAGCTCTTTTTTAGGTAGAGGGGTCAGGGATTGGAGCAAGTTACCAAGAGAAATGATGAATAATTTACCAAAACGTTAAAAGAAATTAAAGTTGAAATTTGTAGAAGGCAAATGTAGATGGGTGCAGGAAAAGAGGAAAATGGTGTGTAGGGAACCTGCCACCGGAGCGTGCGCTCCATTACAATTAACATTAAATTAAATTAAATGTCTTCAAGCAGACTTCAGTTCAGTTTCTCTGTAACACTTTCACATAATTGATGTGATTATTGTAGGCCATTTCTTCCACAGTTGCTTGTTAAACTAATAATTATTATTTAATAAATACGCCAATACTTTTGTTGTTGGATATTATTTATTTCACGAACTTGTTTCATATCTCATCGAGGAATCTTTAGTATATACAGTTTTTCTGTAATATGTGATTATTTTTAACTTTTGAACACAATGTTGTTTATATGTATATATATATATATATGGAACTATTTTTTACGTACGAAGCATAATGTGATTTACATTTACATCTCAGTTTTTGAATTACCGCGCAGAAAGTTTTGTTTATATAGGTATAATAAGATAAAATTTATATTGTAATTTAAATTTTCATTTCCGTTTTGAGGTGTGGTTGTTGGTCGTCTGTGCACTTAAATATGTAAATATAAGTCTCATTATGCTTCCTGTATATAAGCATAGTTTCGGCAGATTTTAAAAGAAAGGTTCAAAATTTGAAACTAATCACATATTAGAGAAAAACAGTATACGCTGAAGATTCCTCGACGAGATGCGAAAAAATAATATCCAACAACAGTCGTATTGGAGTATTTATTAAATAATAATTATTTGTTTAACGTAGTTGTTTAGTTTTAAGGTTCACACACGAAGAAGCAAATTTCCATGGATTAATCATTCGCCATATACAGGTACGTTTCAGTAATCGCAAAGAATGAAATGATTTTCCGTGCCGTTTATTGTGGTACTTTTTTTTTTTTTAAATTTAAAGTGGCATTCGGCCTTGTAGCCATTCAGTCAGCAACTGTGTTTCTATCATTCTTCAACAGTGTTCATAGTATCTTCTCATATTATTGATTATCACAAGTGACAGGACAATACAGGACAAACACAACACTTAATTAAAACCACCCATGCCCTGGGCCGGACTCGAACCGGCGACCCCTACAACGTGAAGCCAGCTCGCTAGCCCCGCGCTACCGGGGTCGGCTTGTGGTACTTACATGAAGCAACGGTACCTGGTAGAGTAGATAGATAAGGGCGGAGTGAGCTCAGTTTTTAATTGATGTTAATTGATTTTAATTGAATTGCGTGGGGTCCTTAATTGATTTTAATTAATGTTAATTGATTTTAATTAATGCTAATTGATTTTAATTGATTTTAATTGATTTTAATTAATTTTAATTGATTTTAATTGAGGCTAATTGATTTTAATTGAGGCTAATTGATTTGCGGGGGAGCCCTAATTGATTTTAATTGAGGCTAATTGACTCACGCCTTGGAGCGGAGGGGAGCCGAGGAACTAGGGGAGTTTAATTGAATGCGGGTTCGTAATTGAATGTGCACAGCTGCGGCACACCCGGAAGCCATCAATTATCGCTCCCCACGCAGCTGCAGGATGCGGGTCCGTAATTGAATGCGCCACACCCGGAAGCCATCAATTATCGCTCCCCACGCAGCTGCATGATGCGGGTCCGTAATTGAATGCGCCACACCCGGAAGCCATCAATTATCGCTCCCCACGCAGCTGCAGGATGCGGGTTCGTAATTGAATGAGCACAGCTGCACCACACTCGAATTATCGCTCCCCTCGCAGCTGCATGATGCGGGTTCGTAATTGAATGTGCACAGCTGCGCCACCACATTCATCATCGTGGGCGCAGTCTTCCCACACCAATTCTCCATGGCTCCAGACGCGTGTATAAATAGGGCTGAGACCCCCCTTCTGCCATCCAGTCTTCTCTGAGTCGTCGAGCTGAAAACTTCAATCATCGCAATGTCTTCTGAGGATCTTAGCTTATTCAGCGATATTGGTAAGTAAATTATTGTTATTTAACTTGTTTTCTGGCTGTTTTAAATTCTTTCACATATACTGATGAGCTTTTTTTTCTGCTTCAGACATTGATGAAATTCTCGCTGAGGATGATTTCGGTAATGATAATATTTTTTTAACGTAACTATATTTATGAAAATGTATAGTGCTGAAGCAGTAGTCTATATTATTAATTTATTTGTTCGCAGGTGATTTGGATATTTCATTCAGCGACCTTTTTTATTTCAGTACGTATTTATCTATAGATTATTTTTTTTCCATGTCTTTATAACTATTGCTAATACATTTTTTTTCTTTTTCAGATGAAGCATCACGCCCAGAGAAGCGTAAGGGAAATTCTCAAGAAATAAGTAGCCCAAAAAAGAGCTTGTGATTCCTCACAATGGAGCATGCTCCCTAATATTGACGTGGATGTGCCGCAGAGCATGTCACCACCACATAGCATGCCGCCAACTCCGCCACCACAATGGGTTCTTCCACAACCACCAGCACACTGGAATATCGGTAAGTCCAGTACATCAGTAATTTACCTATATTATTTTATGCTTACAAAATTATGTTTTTCATGATACTAAAACATTTTTCTTCTTTTTATGTTTCAGAGGGGGCGGTCGGACACCAGGACAACGAGGCAGTTCCGCCACCAATATGGCGACCATGGGAGACGTCAGGACTTAGCCGACCGCCCGCCACAGCAGCAGCACCTCGCCTGTCCAGCCGCCCACAGCCGGGGCCCAGCCGACAGTATGCCGGTCCATCGCCGGGGCCCAGCCGGCACTTCAACAACCCACAGCCGGGACCCAGCCGACAGTATGCCGGTCCATCGCCGGGACCCAGCCGGCACTTCAACAACCCACAGCCGGGACCCAGCCGACAGTATGCCGGTCCATCGCCGGGGCCCAGCCGCCAGTCCGCCGACCCATCGCCGGGACCCAGCCGCCCATCGCCCGGCCCAAGTCGGCAGTATGCTGGTGCAGGGGCAGCCTTATGCAGTCATGATCATTCAGCAACGATGGTGAGTCAGCAGTATCGCGCTTAGTCCTTGAAGACAGGCTTAGTGCATTTAAAAATAGAATTTATTCCGGGACAATTTCAAATTCTCAAAATTTTATTGATCCAATGAATTTCATTGATGCTTGCTTTAAACTCGTTGCCGGTAAAGTTCGCGAAATTGTGGATAATCGGTCCTCCCCATCTGTAAAGGTGCAGGTTGGACTGATTAACACATATAAAATACAGAAGGAAATGATTTTAGAAACCGCCCGTATGTGCTTTTTAACTAAAATGCGGGAAGTCACAACCAGCACTTGCCTGTCGGATTGGTATGAAAAATATGTGAAGTCGGAGCTCAGAGTAAAATTGTGTGAATTTCAAGAAAGGACAAGTGGCAAAACTCTCGATAGAATAGAATCCCTCGACATTAGCATTTCTAATTTTCAACCTTTCTATCGTGGGTCTTCCTATGTTGCTCTGCCACTTGATATCTGTAGAAAGAAGGCCGTCATCAATGTTGAAAACAAGAATGACGAGTTGTGCTTTCTATGGACAATTCTTGCATATCACGTAAAGGCGCTTAAAAAAATGGTGACAGGGTTAGCATATATAAGAAAGTACGTTCACTCTACCCCCTCGATTTTTCAGGTATTGAGTTTCCGGTAAAACTCTCTGACATTTCTAAATTTGAGAGGCAAAATCAGACTATTCTGTAAATGTTTTCGGTCTGGATGAAGTTAAAGGTAAACATGTAGTTTCCGGGGCCCTCCATCACACTGCAGACAAACGCGTTCACCACATAAACATGTTGTTGATTACCGACGGCAGTGGGAAAAAATTCCATTACTGTTGGATTCACAACTTGTCGGCGTTAGTCAGATCTTCTTTAAGTTTGCATGGCATATTTTTATTTGTGACAGATGTCTGCAACATTTTGGACGCAAAGATCTCCTGGACCGCCACGAGATTGACTGTGCAAGGGTTGATCCTGTAAGAGTGGATTTACCCGGCGACGACGATAAAACCTTAAAGTTTAAGGATTTTGTGCACCAACAGCGTGTACCCGTCGTCGTTTACGCGGACTTTGAAAGTTTATTGCTACCTTATGATTCTTGCAGTCCCCCACCCAACGCCTCTCACACTACTTTAGTCCAGAAACATCTCCCTTTCGCTGCCGCATACCAGGTCGTTTGTCCACGCGTCCTAGTCTGTCGCGTTTCAACTCCTTCAGGGGAAAAAATCCTGAAAAATGGCTTGTTGATGAACTCGTCAAACTTGCCAAGAAAGTTGATAAAATTTACAAGAGGTGCATTCCTCTTGTAATGACAGACGAGCAAGAAGCAAAGTTTGCTGATGCTACGGTATGCCACATCTGCGAGAAAGACATTGAACCGGGGACGTCAAGGTCCGCGATCATTGTCATATCACAGGTGAATTTAGGGGGGCTGCACATAATGATTGCAATTTGCAGTATAAGACTAAAAAGTACATACCCATTTTCTTTCACAATCTTTCTGGGTATGATGCTCATTTCATTGTAATGGCATTATCAAAACTCGATTCGAAGGAATGGACGTGCTTCCCATCAACACAGAACGTTATATTTCTTTTTCGAAAAAGATTGAATACACTTCAATCACGTTAAGGTTTCTGGACTCATACCGGTTCATGCAGCTCCCATTAGAAAACTGGTTGGAACCCTTGAGGACGACGACATGGCATTACTAGTGCTCATTTCACCGACCCCGAGAAGTTCCAATTAGTTAAACGGAAAGGTGTCTTCCCTTACGAATACATGGATTCGTGGGATAAGCTCACCGAGGCCACGCTTCCTCCAAAATCAAAATTCTACAGTTCGTTGTCGGAGTCACACATTTCTGATGAAGATTACGAACACGCGACAAAGGTGTGGCGGACCTTCCAGATCAAGACTTTGGGCGAATATGCAAGTCTGTACATGGACACAGATGTGCGGTTACTTGCAGATCTGTTTGAGAAATTTAGGAGTGTATGTTTGGGGAAGTACACCCTGGACCCCGCCCACTATTTCACATCCCCAGGCCTTTCGTGGCAGGCTATGTTAAGGAGCACGCGTGTCGAACTGGACCTTCTGACGGATATCGACATGCTGCTCTTTTTCGAACGAGGTATTCGCGGAGGTATTTGCCAGTGCGTCCACAGGTATGCGAAGGCAAATAACCGGTACATGCCGGAGTACAACCGCGAGGCGTCTGAAGATTTTATAATGTACTTCGACGTAAACAATCTTTACGGCTGGGCCATGTCGGAGTATCTACCCTCTGGTGGGTTTCAATGGCTTTCGGCTAAAGAGATTGCTAGCATAGATTTCATGAGCGTTGCAGCTGACTCACCTAGGGGGTTCGTATTGGAGGTAGACCTTACGATTCCTCAGGATAAACACGACGTTTTAGCAGACCTGCCGCCATGTCCAGACCACAAAGCCCCAGAAGGTTCTACCCTCCCCAAGCTGATGACCACACTGGAGAACAAGGTACGGTATGTTCTCCATTACCGAGTCCTCCAGCAATGTGTAGGCTTGGGGCTGCAGGTGACCGAAATACACCGGGTAATATCTTTCAATCAGTCACCGTGGTTGAAAGAATACATATCTCTCAATACGTGTTCTCGCCGTGACGCCAAAACAGATTTCGAGAGAGATTTTTACAAACTGATGAACAATTCAATTTTCGGCAAGACTATGGAGAACATTCGAAAACACCGCGACGTGAAATTGTGTACAGCATGGGTGGGCCGCCGCGGTGCCCGCAAACACATAGCTTCACCACACTTTAAGCAAGTAACAGTTTTCAACAAGGACTTTGTGGCCGTGGAGATGGCGAAAGCTAGGATAGTTTTTAATAAACCCGTGTATGTCGGAATGTGCATTCTTGACCTGTCTAAACTGAGGATGTACAGATTTCATTATGAATTTGCCATTCCTCAGTTTAGAAGCCCTAAATTGCTATATATGGATACAGACAGCTTCATCTACTTGGTGCGGAACTGCGATCCATATGAAGTGATGCGACGCAACAGGGAGGAGTTCGACACGTCTGGTATAGCACCGGCAACCGTTATGGGATAGAGTCCCACAATGAAAAGGTTGTCGGTGTTATGAAGGACGAAGCGAATGGCACCCTGATTGCGGAGTTTGCGGGGTTAAGGGCAAAAATGTATGCATTCCGGCTCGAGACAGACCAGACCTCTAGACGGGCTAAAGGTTTGGCTGGCTCAGTCACTAGAAAGCTGCAGATGGTACCTGGGTGTTTCACCATGGAGGCAATTTATGTAATCCTCCATCTGCAGCTTTCTAGTGACTGAGCCAGCCAAACCTTTAGCCCGTCTAGAGGTCTGGTCTGTCTCGAGCCGGAATGCATACATTTTTGCCCTTAACCCCGCAAACTCCGCAATCAGGGTGCCATTCGCTTCGTCCTTCATAACACCGACAACCTTTTCATTGTGGGACTCTATCCCATAACGGTTGCCGGTGCTATACCAGACGTGTCGAACTCCCCCTGTTGCGTCGCATCACTTCATATGGATCGCAGTTCCGCACCAAGTAGATGAAGCTGTCTGTATCCATATATAGCAATTTAGGGCTTCTAAACTGAGGAATGGCAAATTCATAATGAAATCTGTACATCCTCAGTTTAGACAGGTCAAGAATGCACATTCCGACATACACGGGTTTATTAAAAACTATCCTAGCTTTCGCCATCTCCACGGCCACAAAGTCCTTGTTGAAAACTGTTACTTGCTTAAAGTGTGGTGAAGCTATGTGTTTGCGGGCACCGCGGCGGCCCACCCACCTGTACACAATTTCACGTCGCGGTGTTTTCGAATGTTCTCCATAGTCTTGCCGAAAATTGAATTGTTCATCAGTTTGTAAAAATCTCTCTCGAAATCTGTTTTGGCGTCACGGCGAGAACACGTATTGAGAGATATGTATTCTTTCAACCACGGTGACTGATTGAAAGATATTACCCGGTGTATTTCGGTCACCTGCAGCCCCAAGCCTACACATTGCTGGAGGACTCGGTAATGGAGAACATACCGTACCTTGTTCTCCAGTGTGGTCATCAGCTTGGGGAGGGTAGAACCTTCTGGGGCTTTGTGGTCTGGACATGGCGGCAGGTCTGCTAAAACGTCGTGTTTATCCTGAGGAATCGTAAGGTCTACCTCCAATACGAACCCCCTAGGTGAGTCAGCTGCAACGCTCATGAAATCTATGCTAGCAATCTCTTTAGCCGAAGCCATTGAAACCCACCAGAGGGTAGATACTCCGACATGGCCCAGCCGTAAAGATTGTTTACGTCGAAGTACATTATAAAATCTTCAGACGCCTCGCGGTTGTACTCCGGCATGTACCGGTTATTTGCCTTCGCATACCTGTGGACGCACTGGCAAATACCTCCGCGAATACCTCGTTCGAAAAAGAGCAGCATGTCGATATCCGTCAGAAGGTCCAGTTCGACACGCGTGCTCCTTAACATAGCCTGCCACGAAAGGCCTGGGGATGTGAAATAGTGGGCGGGGTCCAGGGTGTACTTCCCCAAACATACACTCCTAAATTTCTCAAACAGATCTGCAAGTAACCGCACATCTGTGTCCATGTACAGACTTGCATATTCGCCCAAAGTCTTGATCTGGAAGGTCCGCCACACCTTTGTCGCGTGTTCGTAATCTTCATCAGAAATGTGTGACTCCGACAACGAACTGTAGAATTTTGATTTTGGAGGAAGCGTGGCCTCGGTGAGCTTATCCCACGAATCCATGTATTCGTAAGGGAAGACACCTTTCCGTTTAACTAATTGGAACTTCTCGGGGTCGGTGAAATGAGCACTAGTAATGTCCATGTCGTCGTCCTCAAGGGTTCCAACCAGTTTATCTAATGGGAGCTGCATGAACCGGTATGAGTCCAGAAACCTTAACGTGATTGAAGTGTATTCAATCTTTTTCGAAAAAGAAATATAACGTTCTGTGTTGATGGGAAGCACGTCCATTCCTTCGAATCGAGTTTTGATAATGCCATTACAATGAAATGAGCATCATACCCAGAAAGATTGTGAAAGAAAATGGGTATGTACTTTTTAGTCTTATACTGCAAATTGCAATCATTATGTGCAGCCCCCCTAAATTCACCTGTGATATGACAATGATCGCGGACCTTGACGGTCCCCGGTTCAATGTCTTTCTCGCAGATGTGGCATACCGTAGCATCAGCAAACTTTGCTTCTTGCTCGTCTGTCATTACAAGAGGAATGCACCTCTTGTAAATTTTATCAACTTTCTTGGCAAGTTTGACGAGTTCATCAACAAGCCATTTTTCAGGATTTTTTCCCCTGAAGGAGTTGAAACGCGACAGACTAGGTACGAGTGGACAAACGACCTGGTATGCGGCAGCGAAAGGGAGATGTTTCTGGACAAAGTAGTGTGAGAGGCGTTGGGGGGGGACTGCAAGAATCATAAGGTAGCAATAAACTTTCAAAGTCCGCGTAAACGACGACGGGTACACGCTGTTGGTGCACAAAATCCTTAAACTTTAAGGTTTTATCGTCGTCGCCGGGTAAATCCACTCTTACAGGATCAACCCTTGCACAGTCAATCTCGTGGCGGTCCAGGAGATCTTTGCGTCCAAAATGTTGCAGACATCTGTCACAATAAAAATAGTAGCTCATGCAAACTTAAAGAAGATTGACTAACGCCGACAAGTTGTGAATCCAACAGTAATGGAATTTTTTCCCACTGCCGTCGGTAATCAACAACATGTTTATGTGGTGAACGCGTTTGTCTGCAGTGTGATGGAGGGCCCCGGAAACTACATGTTTACCTTTAACTTCATCCAGACCGAAAACATTTACAGAATAGTCTGGATTTTGCCTCTCAAATTTAGAAATGTCAGAGAGTTTTACCGGAAACTCAATACCTGAAAAATCGAGGGGGTAGAGTGAACGTACTTTTATATATGCTAACCCTGTCACCATTTTTTTAAGCGCCTTTACGTGATATGCAAGAATTGTCCATAGAAAGCACAACTCGTCATTCTTGTTTTCAACATTGATGACGGCCTTCTTTCTACAGATATCAAGTGGCAGAGCAACATAGGAAGACCCACGATAGAAAGGTTGAAAATAGAAATGCTAATGTCGAGGGATTCTATTCTATCGAGAGTTTTGCCACTTGTCCTTTCTTGAAACTCACACAATTTTACTCTGAGCTCCGACTTCACATATTTTTCATACCAATCCGACAGGCAAGTGCTGGTTGTGACTTCACGCATTTTAGTTAAAAAGCACATACGGGCGGTTTCCAAAATCATTTCCTTCTGTATTTTATATGTGTTAATCAGTCCAACCTGCACCTTTACAGATGGGGAGGACCGATTATCCACAATTTCGCGAACTTTACCGGCAACAAGTTTAAAGCAAGCATCAATGAAATTCATTGGATCAATAAAATTTTGAGAATTTGAAATTGTCCCGGAATAAATTCTATTTTTAAATGCACTAAGCCTGTCTTCAAGGACTAAGCGCGATACTGCTGACTCACCCATCGTTGCTGCATGATCATGACTGCATAAGGCTGCCCCTGCACCAGCATACTGCCGACTTGGGCCGGGCGATGGGCGGCTGGAGTCCCGGGCGATGGGTCGGCGGACTGGCGGCTGGGCCCCGGCGATGGACCGGCATACTGTCGGCTGGGTCCCGGCGGTGGGTTGTTGAAGTGCCGGCTGGGTCCCGGCGATGGACCGGCATACTGTCGGCTGGGTCCCGGCTGTGGGTTGTTGAAGTGTCCGGCTGGGTCCCGGCGATGGACCGGCATACTGTCGGCTGGGCCCCGGCTGTGGGCGGCTGGACAGGCGAGGTGCTGCTGCTGTGGCGGGCGGTCGGCTAAGTCCTGACGTCTCCCATGGTCGCCATATTGGTGGCGGAACTGCCTCGTTGTCCTGGTGTCCGACCGCCCCCCTCTGAAACATAAAAAGAAGAAAAATGTTTTAGTATCATGAAAAACATAATTTTGTAAGCATAAAATAATATAGGTAAATTACTGATGTACTGGACTTACCGATATTCCAGTGTGCTGGTGGTTGTGGAAGAACCCATTGTGGTGGCGGAGTTGGCGGCATGCTATGTGGTGGTGACATGCTCTGCGGCACATCCACGTCAATATTTGGGAGCATGCTCCATTGTGAGGAATCACAAGCTCTTTTTGGGCTACTTATTTCTTGAGAATTTCCCTTACGCTTCTCTGGGCGTGATGAAAAAGAAAAAAAAATGTATTAGCAATAGTTATAAAGACATGGAAAAAAAATAATCTATAGATAAATACGTACTGAAATAAAAAAGGTCGCTGAATGAAATATCCAAATCACCTGCGAACAAATAAATTAATAATATAGACTACTGCTTCAGCACTATACATTTTCATAAATATAGTTACGTTAAAAAAATATTATCATTACCGAAATCATCCTCAGCGAGAATTTCATCAATGTCTGAAGCAGAAAAAAAAAAAAAGCTCATCAGTATATGTGAAAGAATTTAAAACAGCCAGAAAACAAGTTAAATAACAATAATTTACTTACCAATATCGCTGAATAAGCTAAGATCCTCAGAAGACATTGCGATGATTGAAGTTTTCAGCTCGACGACTCAGAGAAGACTGGATGGCAGAAGGGGGTCTCAGCCCTATTTATACACGCGTCTGGAGCCATGGAGAATTGGTGTGGGAAGACTGCGCCCACGATGATGAATGTGGTGGCGCAGCTGTGCACATTCAATTACGAACCCGCATCCTGCAGCTGCGAGGGGAGCGATAATTCGAGTGTGGTGCAGCTGTGCTCATTCAATTACGAACCCGCATCATGCAGCTGCGTGGGGAGCGATAATTGATGGCTTGGGTGTGCGCATTCAATTACGGACCCGCATCATGCAGCTGCGAGGGGAGCGATAATTGATGGTTCGGGTGTGGCGCATTCAATTACGGACCCGCATCTGCAGCTGCGTGGGGAGCGATAATTGATGGCTTCGGGTGTGCCGCAGCTGTGCACATTCAATTACGAACCCGCATTCATTAAACTCCCCTAGTTCCTCGGCTCCCCTCCGCCCCAAGGCGTGAGTCAATTAGCCTCAATTAAAATCAATTAGGGTCCCCGCAAATCAATTAAAATCAATTAGCCTCAATTAAAATCAATTAAAATTAATTAAAATCAATTAGCCTCAATTAAATCAATTAAAATTAATTAAAATCAATAAAATCAATTAGCATTAATTAAATCAATTAACATTAATTAAAATCAATTAAGGACCCCACGCAATTCAATTAAAATCAATTAACATCAATTAAAAAACTGAGCTCACTCCGCCCTTTCTATCTATGCTGGCAGGGAATCTAACAAAGTCTTCTCTCTAATGCCAGGCCCATATTTAATGACATTGGCACAAAGCTTTATTATTATATTAATTTTAATTGCGATTAAGCTAACACTCTGGTGACAATTACCCTAGTCATCTAAACTATCCCTTTTTTTAAATTATCTTTTATAATTGGAGAGTAAATTCTCCCCTATTTACTTTTCCTATTGCGAATTTATTATTAAATTCCTTAAGCGTTATTTGTAAATTATTTATCACTTTTTTGGTAATTTGCCCCAATTCTTTAGCAACAAAGGAAAATTTTCCCACCCATTATGCATGATATCGAGCTCCAGCTTGTGGTCATGGTCCTCTTTCCCCATGTACAATCACTACCTGCGTTCAGGTTAGGCTGTTCGAATGAATGCACAAATACAGAAGGAACATTTAACACCCGTGAAGAAATGACATTTAAAAGGTTCCGAGAAAAACGCTAAGAAGCAGTTGGCTTGGTGTACAGCGGGAGTGTATGACCGGGGTGTCTGGAAGGGCGAGCACACGTGGCTGCCTGCCAGTCCAGTTGTAATCGTGCGGAAGGAATGCGCGCAGCACTTACAGTAATTACACACTGCCGCGGCCCTGTCG
>JARYHS010008075.1:172920757-172998395 GCA_031002005.1 Vandiemenella viatica | reverse complement strand
AAGGACTGCGCAAACAGCTATGGAAAGGTCAATTCTAGGTTTGACTAGAAAATACAAGAAAAGAGCAACCGACATTAGGTCAGTTGCTAAGGTCATCTTAGAAAAGACAGCATTCTTGAAGTGGCAGTGGACCGAATTACGCGGAGGAAAGACCAAAGATGGAAAAAAAAATGTTAGAGTGGAGCCCCAGAGATCACCACACACCGAGAGGAAGACACCAGACCGATGGGACAACTATATACACAGAGTTGTCGGAGTTAACTGGCAGAGGAACGGCCAAGATCGTTCGACCAAGAGGAGACTGCTCAAGCTCTACCTGAACCCATGAATCACAGAACCAACGTTAGTAAATGATTGAACTGGCTGATAATGACAATGAATTAGCTTATGCGACAAACAGTAACATCGGGGATGTCAGATCGAGCTTGGTGGGTTAGCGGTAACGCTATGGCCTCGCATTCGGGAGAACCGTTTCTAATACGCTTCTGGCAATCCAAATTTGGGTTTTCAATGGTTTCTCCAAATCACGCATCTAGTATGGTTCATCCAAAATTTCAATGCCGTATTCGTCCGATTCATTGTCTTCAGTCCTTTCCGACCCCTAACGACCTCGACATCGACTAAGCCTAAAGACATAAGCAAAAAAAAAAACGTGGACCTGAGAATAGTGTGAGAGCAGTTTTTGCGCTGATACGCGTCCACTGGACGGTCAGCTTGACGAATTCACAGAAAGCGTACAGAGTACTAAAATCACGAGTAATCTGAGATATTTCCGTAGAGACGAAGAAAATCTAACGTGGCTACTACCAGTACTAGAAGTATATTTAATTAACGGTTTTCATTTCTTCGAAAGCACACAAAAAATGTGAAGAAACGAACAATTGGTGAGTGCGCCAGGGCATATTCGAGCAAAACAGCGTATGAAGAACCTCCAAAGAGAAGAAGAAGGCATTCGACACCACCGACAGCGGCGGGGCAACCACCCGATGGGGCAACCACCCGATCACGGGCAGTTGAACATGTGGGGCGAGGCTACGACCAGATGTCAGGAGATATCAGGAGACCACGAGGAAGACGCCGGGAATCGAGCAGATGCTGTCTGAGTCCCGCAGGGCAACGAAACTTCTCCATTTACCTTCATTAGAGCTTCAATTCCCCACTTTCATTTGTACTTATGACTCTTCTTTGGAAGGTTTTAGACTAAATATAAACGAAAGCAAGATAAAATTAATGAAATATAGTGTGTACCCTGCCATTAAAATTTTAATTAATCCTGGCTGTCAATAAAATGCTTCAGCAGAAAATCGCCTGTTATAAACTTCTCAATTACTGGTGACTTCGTACTACAAATCTCTGAATGGTTTTTTGGCCCTTAAACACTGTATCTCGAGCACGCATCTAGTATGGAGATTACGCTACAATTAACCGTCAATTCTAGCATGAGGTCAGGTGGATACTTTTAATTAATTATTAATGCACTGATGAAAATTCACTATGATTGGCTTTAATGTCAAACAGAACCATTAAACATACACTCCAAATACAAAAATAACTAATGCCGCAGCATTCATCGTATATCGCACGAGCTTTATATATCATGGAGGAAAGAAATATATGGAGACGACGCGCAAGGGACCTTCACCACGCATTGAAGTGACGCCGGGCGGAGAGGAGTGGGGAGGCGTGACCGCCATATTACCTATCCGTACAGACACGGGGAATATGTACTCTAGGATAAACGTAAAGCCGCAATCTGATGATGGGAATTATTATGAAACTCGATGAGACAAATAAAAAAATAAAGAATAAAATTTTTCGATATCTCGCCAGTTCTCGAGATATACTTTCTCAAAAGTGAGGTGTCTTGAGTTGAAATTCAGAAGAAACATTTCACAAAAGTCAAATTTGATGATGGATTCTTATTGAACTCTACTAGGCAAATCGAAAGTAACGAATAACATTTTTTGATATCTCGCTTAGTTTTCTAGATATACTGTCTCAAAAGACTGCATTTGGGGTAATAACATAGTTAGCTTCATCAAGATTCCTAGATTGCATAGCATAATTTTTACACATTTAATTTCATAAAACACTGTCAGTTTAAACTGCAACTTGACGAAACAAAGCGCAATACTAAATTCACTGAATCGCAATGTAAAAATCACCCCTTTAAATCTCATTTTCAACACTCGTTAAAAAGTAATTATGTGCAAAATAGCAAGGTATGCTGATTTTCTACACTACACCAACAAAAATTTGAGAACAAATTCATCCCATTCATATTTATAGACAGGCACCAAACTTGCCAATACCGACTGCACACTTCAAGAACAATAATTACAATGCAACTTACTTATGAAATGATATTCCAGGTTCTTTCCTATTTGGCCTATTTGTGCAACCGTATGCAGCACTAGATGGCATCATAAAGAACTTATAAATATTAGAAAATGAAATAATCACAGCATCAAATACAATGTGAACGTAACAACTGTATGGATACGTAATATGGCCGCCGCTGCCGCACATGCGCAATATCTGCCGAGAGTTTAGAGGCGGCGTCGCAGAATAAGCGGTATTTCGTCTCCATATATTTCTTTCCTCCATGTTATATATCGTCAGAGATATACGTCCTCACTCTCACATAGCGCAACTTAAACACTTACTCTGGCCGCGCTAGTGGACCAAAGATTCTAGTATGACATTTTTTACAGATCTAACTTAAAAATCGCTCATGACATAAAGTCTGTGGAATTCGTGACCAATTACATTATACATGTCATTAAATTTTCATTAATATTATAAACTGGCCATATGAACAGTATCTTTTATAAGAACAATACTCTTGTACAATTGGGGTGGTAGCATATGCCACAAGTGGAAACGATAGCAATAACTGAAGATTAAGCCTTCGCTGATGACACAGCAAATGTCTCAGTTTAGAAACTATACTCGAACATATAACCTTTCTGAAAAGTCAGACTTCAGATCTCTTTTGAGAAGACTAAACTCATGACCAAATTTTTGGATTCACCCACAGTACTCAACACAGACTACGGAAACAAATTTAAATAGCTAAAGTAATGAGCGTTGTAAGGAAATAAACAAATCAAGGGCAAGAAAATTGTAACCAATGAACCAACTGACCAATGATACATAGTATCTCTCAAGGAAAACTAACATCAAACAATAGGGGTTCTCTACGCTTCAGAATACATGTTCCCTATGAAATCTGGAGATTGAGAAAAAGGTACGGAAAAATCTGAATGAAAATTAGGAGACTTCTGGAAGTTAAAAAAAGGAGAAATAAATATCTACACAAGGAAGAAGAAAATTAAGAGGAGATTCAGTTGTTTTGACCACATGTTGAGAGTGCATAACAGCAGACCTACAAAAGAATTTTCAACCACGTGGATCACTGGATCCAACAACAGAGAGCGGAATAACAGAAGATATAACACAAGTTTGAGAAACTTTCAGAAGATTGATCCAAAACTTCTGGGATTTCTACGACAAGGCTAGGAGGAAATTTAACAACACAGAGACCCATGACAAGAGGAAACAGCAAAGTGAAGGGATCAAGAACGATTGGAAATCAAGAAAAGAAGTATAGAAATGAATGCCAGGATTACTTTCGTGGCACTTAGATCACCTAAATCGATGAGAAGAAGAACAGTAGATTGAACAAAAAAAAAAAGATCGGATGCAAGAGGAGAAGTAAGCAAATGCTTAGGAAATAAAATTACAACCGACGGCCGAGCGGGGATGGTATTAAAAGCAGAATTGGACCACCGAGAAGAACTTCCTTGGGAAAGAAAAATTTTTCTGTTTCAAATAGATCTATGATTCAGAAAGAACTTTTTAAAACTACGTGTGGAGCACAGCTCTTTATGGTAGCGAGGAATGGACTTTAGGAATGCTAGAATGAAGGAAAAATGAAACATTTGAAATTTGGTGATATAGAAGGATGCTGAAAATGAGTACGGAATTAACCTTTAATGATGGATGTAGGAAAGAAGTCTGAAACAGGATCGTAGGTCACGTTTTAAGACATGCGGAAGTGATTAATTTGGTGGAAAAGGAAACGGTACAAGGTAAGAACCGTAGAGGAAGACAGGTATTACAATATATGAATCTCATTATTGAAGATGTATGTCTTAAGGAGTATGCCGAGATGAACAGTTTACGGCAAGATAGAAAGAGATGGAAGATTGTATCAAACAAGTCGAGAGACTGATGCCACCAAAAAAAAAATCCTTTTTCAATTACATCCCTGGGAAATACCGTATATTTTGTTTTTATTTTCCTTTCTTTATTATTGTAAGAAAGTTTTCTTTCTCATTCGTTAATGATGTTCGCGTTTACGCTGGACCGGTTGCTTGGTGTTATGTTATACCTCCCGCAACCTTCGAAAAACGAATGTGACTTACAATTAACAACGAGGATCTATGGATTCCTTATCAAATTAATACATTTCACCTTCTTGTTCATCTCTAACTGTTTTTTGCGTATGTTCTACAACAGTTCCCGTTTTTAGAGTAAAAGATGTAAGTCCATAACCACGTTTTGGGTATGGTCGCGGGTCTAGAATACAATTCGTTTACAGGTACAGGGTTGACATCATTTGACTATGATACGAACTTGAATTTTCACATTAAATTCAATGAAATAAAAAAGACTTCATTTAGAATGCCCTTTGTTAATATCTAAATACGAGGGGGTGCCCAGAAATAACCGGAATAGCATTGCCGTGTGCGGAGCATGTGTAGTACGCGTTTCTGCCGCTAGGCGTTTATAGCGCAACTCATTGTCAGTTCAGTGCCGCCTGTGTTGTCGACCTGGCTTGTTCTGCAGTGATTGTTTCTGCTAGTGCTGTTTTGTTATTGTTTCGTTTTTGATGATGGCAAGTTTAAGTGAACAACGTGCAGCTGTGAAATTTTGTTTTCTACTCAGTTAAATGCAGCTGAAACTATTTTAATGTTGAATGCTTACAAAGATAACGCTATGGGAAAAACTCAAGTGTACGAGTGGTTCGCTTGGTTTAAAAATGGCGATACTTCGATTGATGATAAACCTCGTTCTGGACGTCCATCAACTGCCCGAATCGGCGAAAATGTTGAAAAAATTCGAGAGCTTGTGCTCTCAGACCGTCCACAGAAAATTGATCAACTGTCAGAGATTAGTGGGTTATCTTGGAGCTCGGTTCAGCGAAAGACTTGGGAATGAAAACTATTGCGGCCAAGTTTGTTCCTCGGGCTCTCACTGACAATCAAAAAGAACGTCGAGTTGAAACATGTAGTGCTTTGAAACAACAGCTTCAAATTGATCCAGATTTTCTGCCAAAGATCATTACTGCTGATGACTCATGGTGCAATGGTTACTATCCAGAAACAGAGCAACAATCAAGCAAACCGAAGACGTCATTGTCACGCAGCCCCAAAAAAAAGTCGTCAAGTCAAATCAAACATCAAAACAACACTCATTTGTTTTTTTCTATTCCAGGGGCGTAGCTCGCTCAGAGTTTGTGTTCCCACATCTGAACATTAACCAAACCTTTTATGTAGAAGTTTTAAGAAGATTACACAACAATGTTTGTCAAAAAAGACCCGATTTGGGGCAGACAGGAGACTGGTTTATTCCACCATCATAATGCACCTGCACACACACAGTTGTCTCTGCTAGGCATTTTTTGGCTAAAAATGACATGGTTCCGCTGCCCCACTCACCATACTCACCTGACCTGGTTGCGTGCGACTTTTTCTTATTTCCACACATGAAAAGTGGCATGAAAGGATACCGATTTGGCAACATTGAAGAGGTCAAGAAAAAAACGAAGGAGGAGCTATCAGCCATTTCTAAAGATGATTACAAAAAATGTTTCCAACTTTGGAGACAGCGGTAGGGCAAATGTATTAGTTGTATGTTGTATTGATGGGTATTTTGAAGGGTTAAGATTGTTTTGTAAAAAAATTTGAAAATATATAGCTTCTAAAAAATCCATATTTTTTTTTTTTTTTTGTACTACGTCGTACATAAATCTGCAGAGTGCCGTGACAGTAGTGGCTGAAATAACGCTCATAACTTAGATTTTAAAGTAACATCTTTGGCCGGTGTTATTCAACCAAGAAAAGCCGTGCGCGTGACTTCAGCATTCTGTGACGTCACCATGTGCAGTAATGTAGATTCAGAAAAGGATCGGATCTGGCTGATTTACGAACTTGACATGGATTTTACACGCAGGGTGCGCTCTCGTAAATTAGCAGACTGTCTGTTAAGCCAGCAGGATTTATTGTGTTTGGTGGCAGACACCGGCCTAGTTAGCGCAGTATCTGTGGAGGCGACGGGACTCACCCTTCTCCCCGTCGTTGGTGATGGTGATTCGCTGGGGCACCGAGTCGTACCCCGGCCACTCCAGAGGGTCGCCGCACAGCGACTCACACGCGTCGGAGCACACGTTCACGGGAGAGCGGCAGTCCACGTCTGCAACAGGAGGGGCACCCAATGTGCACGAAAAAACTATGCGAACTGAGAGAGAACAATTAGTTGACTATAATGTTATATAAAGCTTAAGATATTAATTCCTAAATTTCCGTACTATTAAGTTCCAAGATTCGAAGCAAGTCAAAAATGACGTCGTTGAAAAAAGTATTCTGGCAAATCATTTCTTGGCAGTTTCTTTGCTATACAGAATTTTTATAAAATAACGTTCATAATGGACACCTCGAAACCGCATGAAAACATAGCGATCATAAACAAAATAGTGGTGTGTGTCATTTCCAAGCAGAATTCCGCACTTATCTGCTAGCGCCATTAAATAGCCATGAAAAGTGCCTATTGTTGTGTGATTCCTGGTCAGGTCATATTGATTGTACCCATCTAGATGCAACTTTTCCAAACAATAATGTTATGCTGAAAACATTGCCACCGAAAACGACAAAATACTGCCAACCCTTTGATGTTTACTTCTTTCGGTAGTATAAGCTCTATATCAGAAGGATTACTGATTTTGTAAGACTACAATGTGCCAAACCACAAGTGAAGATACATGATCGTTATTTCATCATGAAACTTCACTCTGTGATTTACAATCGATTTGCTGCACCTACGTATAAGCTTATGTTCCAATATGCTAGGAGAAAGCCAGTTTATGACATTGACGTACCAACATCATCATTTGAAAATGTAATTAGTGTGGCTTTTGATATTGGACTGAGTCAATTTGAAAGCGAATTGAAATGTGGTACCGTGGCTTTAGTGAGGTGTGAACATTGTTCTCGTCCACTTTGTATTAACCACTTCATCGAAATCCAGCATCTGCACTTTGAGGACTAATATAAGCACTATCACTTGTGTGGTACTCCTGTATATGCGTGTTTTGCGCTATGTTAAATACATTAAGCAGAGAGTTTTTGGCACTGTTGATTGAAAATGTAATGATTAACTGACGTCACTCAATTATGTATAATTTCCTCCGTATGGTATTGGTATCTTGTTACTTTGTTTCTCTCTATGAAAAAGTTACTTGAGGTAGAATGCAACGTTTTGCATGGAAATGACACACACCACTGTTTGTTTATGATTGCGTGTTATTCTAAGCATGTTTTCGTGCGCTTCCGAGCTTTAGAGATGAAAAGTCCCCCTTGTCAGCGCAATTCTCAAAAGATTCTGTTGTCATCCTTGACCAAACTGTATTTTTATCTTATCCCAAACTGCGCTGATATTTCCGCTAGAAAATCAAGCTTCAATCACACGCGCATAATTGTGTTATACCTATTGATATTAGTTTTAATAGTGGTTCAGGCCGCATAGATCATCATCAATGTGAAACTATTTTCATTAAAACGAAGTAATGATTTCATATCAAGGCGCTCACGAAAGCAACTAAAATATTTTAAAGACATTTGAACAACTCATTCCTTTTTGCTGACGAACGCTAATATTTGTGATTGGAAATGAAAGTTTATACTGCACGCGCTGGAATGCATTCACTGCATCGCGAGATAAACGTTGTTCCATGTTTCTTAGCTTACTATATCAGCGATCAGAGAATAGAAAGGAAACAACTACATCGAACTAACATAAATAAACAAAAAGAAACTAATACGTTAATTTATACAAAATGCAGGGTACCTACTTCTCTTATAGTGTTCCGTCTATCATTTCTTAGCTGTTGCTTAATTAAATAAATTGTTGTGAAGTAGCGCGAATATCCTCGATTTGGTGGTAGTATCCCTGACTGTTGTTACTTCAGCAACGAACAGGGTGCGTGACGTATGCGCTACGGATACGATGATACACTGACCAAGCACAGCCTTTTATTAATATCGATATTAGTATTGATTTTGTTGTTACCACATGTATTTTGTACATTGTTCGTCAATTTTTCGGCTAAATTGCTACCTAAAAGCAATAAAATGGCTATAAAGAACGATTTACATTCTAATTTATTTATGAATTCTTTTTGCAGTTTCGTTTCGATTTTTAATCGACGAAAAATTTAAGTTTTTATTTACTAAACTTAATTAATATTCGAATCTCTTCTTGCAATTCTTTTGCGTAAAATTTGTTATGAATGATTGTTTTGTGCTGATTTTAGTTTCAGATTCCTTTGCAGTTAGTGTTTGCACGGTCAAATAATTTAACAATATCCCTCTATCCAACGTAATGTCTGCCTAAAATCGAAACTGAAAACAAGTTTCACATTTTATTTTCTTAAATGCCTAAACAGTATTCGGTTGAATAACCGTGTTTCAGAACTCGATGTTGTGTTTGTGTGTTTGTTGGTAGTACTGACCTCTGGGTTTGGGCGGTGGACATGGGCAGCTCTCCCCACACTCGCCGCAGATGATTTCACACAAGACGTACACTGTCGACAAAAACAACTGCATCACACACTGGTCACCAACTACTCAAGTACGTCGCAGCTGAACTGGAACTAAGTATTCGGGTCATATGCTTTGGCTTCTAAACATATTTGCTAATGTAACTAAGAAAAATCAATGACTGCTAAGATAAGTTAATACAATTTACCCTTGATGGTGAAGTTAATTAAATTAGTATTTTTTTTTTAATAGCGATGGAGCCAATATTCAGGTGAAAACTCCACTAGTCATCTAATTACACCTTTAAATATAGATAACTAGGGTATATATATATGATTATCTGTTTATATTATATTTTTTATCTCTGTACCTAATAAGCTGACTCTTCTTGGCATTTATCTTCATTCCATGCTGACCTATCCATTTAGATATTCTATCCAGGTCACCCTGCAGCTGTTCACAGTCTTCACGTGTGTTGATTCTATTGTATATCATTATATCATTTGCAAAATACCTAGATTCTGACCGAAACACATCAACGAACTGCATAATTTCTAGAATATAATCAAATCTACAGCGAAGAATTTATGTGCATTACAAAAAAGTAATGCATGTTAGTTGAAGCCGACAACATTCTCATATGTTGTCCTTTTTCTTATTTCCGTTGCTATAGTACGTGATTCTTTCACAGTATGTGCGTAATCATCTTACTTTGTGCTCTCAGACTTATTTCAAACGAGGGAAACAGTTAAGATGAATGCGCAGTATTCTCTATTAGGCCTAGTTCGCACCAGACTTGTAATTTAGTTGAGTGGTGAGTATTTTAATAGCTAAAATAATATCTACTGCTCAAATATCGTTCGCACTATGGTCGAGTAGAGTACATCAGTTTCGTAGAATTTTGCAAGATGAACAACGAAGTGAATGAGGGGGCGTCAATTAATTAAGTGAGGTGAAATAGGGGGGCGGGGGTTCCGGCGAAATCTCACTGAACCTCACCAAGGGGGATGGGGGGGTCAACGGAAATCTCACGTGAGGTTTTGAAATTCTTGGAGAATGGTAGAGCTAAAAAAAGAGAAAAAAAAAGATATCAAAAAGTTGCGAGCTCCATTCGTAGGGGGGAGGGGGGGTCTCCGTCAAATGTCACGTCATTTTACCGGGGAGGGGGGGTCCGACCAAATCTCACCAGAGGAGGGTGAGAGGTCCAACCAAATCTCACGAAGTCTCATCAGGGGGTGGGGGTCCGGAATTCCGTAAAAAACACATCACGTAACTAATGGACGCCCCCTGAGCTGATAAAGCGGAAGAAGAATAAAAAAGCAATGGGTATGAAAATGGATTAACATTGGACTAAACTAGGAGCTACAAATGGTCTTCTGGAGAAATAAGCATTAGAAGATCAAAGAATACTTCAATAGTTTGAGAATGTCCGAAAGCTGTGTAAATTTTGTGTTAATGAAAATGCAGTCGCCCATTCTAGAAGTGCAATTCCGGAAATTACAAAATTACAGGCAGTTCTCTATTTTATTGCCACCAGATGTACTGTAGTTTAAGGACAATCGCACATATATTTACATTCGTAAAAAAACTATTTTCTAATTCATCACAGAAGTCTGTGAAGCAATCTATGAAACATTAAAGGAAGGTATTGAAGTAATGTTTCGTAGGAATGCATCCAGTAAACTTAACCATTTTTCCTAAGGAATGTAAACTGTGTCAGTCCTTGCACCTGAATTTATGGACTCATTTATTTTTTAAACTCCTGTGAGTAGATCGATATTAAAACATGTTTATCGCGATAGGTAGTACTTCTAATATCAACAGTAATAATAAGATCTTATTGTATACTCTAGATGCTATGGTAATAAAATAATTAATAAAATTTAACCCGATGTTTTTAATTTTCAATTTAATTTATTTTTCTTCAAATCCAGATTTGTTCATTGTATTTTCCAAATTCATGTATGCAGATTGCTTCATTTGTTTGTTTTTATAATGTGGGTACTTAATATTCCACAAGCACTCATGTTCTACATATCTAGAAGCAAATTTTAAAGTTGTTTCTTCCCTTCAGCGAAACTACATTTGAAAGGCGGCTAATGAACTCACCTAAATGACAGGTTCAGACTTGTTTAGACGATGAACTAGTAATCAGTGAAGCGTAGTGGGGGCGCTACACACCTGATAAAATGGACGACTAGACTAAATCACTAGCTAAACTGCTCGGCTAAATTTTCGTTGTTCAGACACGTTTAATTACTAAATTCTGCGCTGCTCGACTAAATTATTAGTCTAGTGCGAACCAATCTTTAGTACCAACACAAACAGGACTCGACGCGATGCATGCTTCTCGGGTTTTCCATCGATAGACGTATTTTGTACTTTACCTTTTGTAGGAGCCTTTTTTGTGCTAGTTTAATACAATGATCCAGTATTTAGGGGATACGAACTCGACACAGTGTAACTTCTTATAGACGTTTCTACAGTAAAGTCAGAAATATGCTTTAGATTTTGCAAGGGTACAAAGACTTTTATGTTGTTGGGCTAAATTTTGAATACTGATTTGGAGCCCACAGTCACTTTCTTAGAAACACAAATAAGTTCATTAAACAGATAAAAAAGGTTCTTATGCCGCGGTCGCCAGGTTTAGGTAAATTTCGAGCGTTGGGTTCACTAAATAAAAAGAACAGTTCAACAGTTTATATGCAACTTCACACAAAGTGACTTTATTGTAATAATTAAGATGCAGCTATCTCACCCAACGGAAAAATACCACCACCAAATATGAGATTTTAGATAAACAATCGAACTTCGCCGAAAATTACAAGTTCGTAGGATAAAGAGTTTCTACAACAAAATGATCTACCACATTGATTAAAGTTCCTCTCACCACATGTAGCCACTTTAAGAAAAAAATGTTCTCTTCCAAATCACAAATTCTAGTCATCACACGCTTACATAAATCACTTTACTACTTTACGTGAGTCTGTAACAATTTCCAAACTGTTAGACCGAAATGTGCCTCTGCGCGAACAATCTCGTTCGGCGGTCAGAGACAGACTGACTTACTATTACTCAAAGATAATACATCGTTAACAAGCGTCGTCTGCTGCAGACACCTGGCGCAGACGCTTGTTATGTTACAATTTCCTACTCACTAAGGGAGGACGAAGCCGAATCTGTGTCGCTCTCTGAGTGGGTCGTTAACCTGACGGTGTAGCGCAGAGGTGGAAACTCAGGCTGAAAAGACTTAGGAGGACAAAGTGTTTTGGTCCGGGTAACGGCCGGAAGAAAAGGTTTTAAAACCAAAGAGTAAAGGAGCAGTGAGACATGGAGGAAGGAATCCCCCTTGCAGTGAGAGTGCTAAAGCGGATAGATTAAGAAAGTTGTGAGGAGTGGCGCGACTGGTGCAATCAGACAGTCTTTGATGTGCCAAGGCTTGAGACGTTACGTGAGACAAAGGAAAATTGAGATTGGCACATTTTGAGCGATAAAGCAACCGTTCGACTTGTTACTTTAGTATTAATAATTTATTCCAGATTTCGGGTTGGGAAAAGCGTATTGTACTTGTCATGTGTATTAGTGGTCAGTGGTGATGGAGGGGAGAAAATGTTTTCTTGTGACGATCCGAAATGACATTACAAAAATTCGTGGACTGGCGAGCTCAATGTTGGGCCAATGTTAGTGCAGGAGAAAATAAGAAGCGATTATCGTATTCAGTTTCGACCTAACAAGTTGGTTCAGTAAACCCTTATTTAAATTTAATTGAATCCAATTTGAGGCGTATTATATAAAATCTTAAAAGTTTTATTCTTGCTTTAATTTCTATAAATTATGTCTATAGGACTTTATACATCATATAAATAAATAATTTCTATAAATTATGTCTATATGACTTTATACATCATATAAATATACGTATAAAATAACGAGAGCAATACTAAGAACATTCTAGATAATTTTACTGCAGCCAATCCATTAGTAACTCCTGTACATATTCAACCTGGCATGATAAGTGTTAGTTATGTTCAAAATTTTAAAGAAGTCAGGTTTAAAGTATCGAGATAGAAGAATACTCTATAAACTATATAAGAATCAAGTGGATGTAATAAAAGTAGAGAATCACGAGAGACATGCATCAGTTAAAAAGGGTGTGAGACAAGGTTGTAGTCTACCCCCTTTAATATTTAACTTGTATGTAGAAGAAGCAATGAAGAAAGTCAAAGAAAAATTTCCATGTGGCATAAGTTTCAGGGAGAAAAAATCAGTATGCTACGATTTGCTGACGACATTGTCTTATTAGCAGAGAGGGCTGAGGATATTGAAAAGTTATTGAATGGCATAAACAAAATACTGAAGGAAGATTTTGGACTGAATATAAATCAAAGTAAAACAAAAGTGATGAAATGTAGCAGAAATGATACCAATACTAGCAGATTAAATATAAAAATAGGATCTGATGCAATAGGAGAAGTGAGTGAGTTCTGTTACTTGGGAAGCAAAATTACAACCGATGGCCGAAGCAGGAATGATGTTAAAAGCAGAATAGCACTAGGAAAAAGAGCCTTCATGAAAAAGAGAAACCTTTTAGTTTCAAATATCGATCTAGGAATTAGAAAGAACTTCTTAAAACTCTATGTGTGGAGCACAGCACTTTACGGTAGCGAAACATGGACTTTAGGAATACCGGAAAGAAAGGAACTTGAAGCATTTGAAATGTGGTGCTACAGAAGAATGCTGAAAATTAGGTGGATAGACAAAGTAAGAAATGAACGAGTTTTGGAAATGATGGGTGAGAAAAGAAGTTTATGGAAGAAGCTTACAGGAAGAAGAGACAGGCTGGTAGGTCATATTTTGAGACATGTTGGATTGGTTAATTTGTTAGTGGAGGGACCAGTCGAAGGTAAGAACTGTAGAGGTAGACAGAGATTAGAATATATGAAGCAGATAATTGAGGACGTGGGTTGTAAGGGGTATGTAGAAATGAAGAGGTTAGCACAGGATAGGAAGGGATGGAGGATTGCATCAAACCAGTCTAAAGACTGACGACAGCAAAAAAAAAAAAGTGTAATATTTAAAGAATTACATTCAGTTGTTTTATGTTAAACTAACTTCTTATCTATTTATACTTTTTATCAAGAAAGAGGTAAAATTTAAGCCTTTGGAACATTAGTAATAATGTATGCAATAGTTACGATTGAACCTGATTTGCAGTTAATAAAGCCACATTAAATCGATTCTTTACATTTCACTTTGTTTTACCATTCATTATTGCTGCAATAACTATAGGCTTAATTCATTTATTTTTTGCGTAAGAGCAGCAATTGTGTTAATATTTAATAAAAAAATATTTTCATTAAATCAGATCATAAGATCAAAAATGAAAAAATGTATTAAATTCATAATTTATATTAGACTTTTATCACTTGGTGGACTTCCCCTGTTGTAGACTTACTTCTATTTGTTTTAATACACTCCTGGAAATTGAAATAAGAACACCGTGAATTCATTGTCCCAGGAATGGGAAACTTTATATACACATTCCTGGGGTCAGATACAACACATGATCGCACAGACAGAACCATAGGCACATAGACACAGGCAACATAGCATGCACAATGTCGGCACTAGTACCGTGTATATCCTCCTTTCGCAGCAATGCAGGTTGCAATTCTCCCATGGAGACGATCGTAGAGGTGCTGGATGTAGTCATGTGGAACGGCATACCACGCCATTTCCACCTGGCGCCTCAGCTGGACTAGCGTTCGTGCTGGACGTGCAGACCGCGTAAGACGACGTTTCATCCAGTCCCAAACATGCTCAATGGGGGACAGATCCGAAGATCTCGCTGGCCAGGATAGTTGACTTACACCTTCTAGAGCACGTTGGGTGGCACGGGATACATATGGACGTGCATTGTCCTGTTGGAACAGCATGTTCCCTTGCCGGTCTAGGAATGGTAGAACGATGGGTTCGATGACGGTTTGAATGTACCGTGCACTGTTCATGTCCCCTCGACGATCACCAGAGGTGTACGGCCAGTGTAGGAGATCGCTCCCCACACCATGATGCTGGGTGTTGGCCCTGTGTGCCTCGGTCGTATGCAGTCCTGATTGTGGCGCTCACCTGCACGGCACCAAACACGCATACAACCATCATTGGCACCAAGGCAGAAGCGACTCTCATCACTGAAGACGACACGTCTCCATTCGTCCCTCCATACACGCCTGTCGCGACACCACTGGAGGCGGGCTGCACGATGTTGGGGCGTGAGCGGAAGATGACCTAACGGTGCGCGGGACCGTACCCCAGCTTCATGGAGACGGTTGCGAATGGTCCTCTCTGATACCCCAGGAGCAACAGTGTCCCTAATTTGCCGGGAAGTGGCGGTGCGGTCCCCTACGGCACTGCGTAGGATGCGATGGTCTTGGCGTGCGTCCGTGCGTCGCTGCTGTCCGGACCCAGGTCGACGGGCACGTGCACCTTCCGCCGACCACTGGCGACAACATCTATGTACTGTGGAGACCTCGCGCCCCACATGTTGAGCATTTCGGCGGTACGTCCACCCGGCCTCCCGCATGCCCACTATACGCCCTCGCTCAAAGTCCGTCAACTGCACATACGGTTCACGTACACGCTGTCGCGGCATGCTACCAGTGTTAAAGACTGAGATGGAGCTCCGTATGCCACGGCAAACTGGCTGACACTGACTGCGGCGGTGCCCAACCGCTGCGCAGCTAGCGCCCTTCGACGGCCAACACTGCTGTTCCTGGTGGGTCAGCTGTGCCGTGCGTTTGATCATTGCTTGTACAGCCCTCTCGTAGTGTCCGGAGCAAGTATGGCGGGTCTTACACACCGGCGTCAATGTGTTCTTATTTCAATTTCCAGGAGTGTATTTCCAATTTCTGTTCGTGTTCGTTTGCCAGGATTTTATTCAAAGGATTTAATTCTTGAATTTAGGAAGTCGTAAATGAACTATATACATCAAGCACTTGGTAACTATAAACTTATTCCACACACCGCCAACAATAGGCATATTATCACAGTACTGAACAGTCAAGGAAACTATAAGTTTGCGAAAGTTCCTTAAAATCCTTCACTCGCTAATGATTTCGTAATTTTTCACACTATGACAAGGAACAATTTCCCAACATGTCAACCATTATTTCACAACAACGGGATGATTGGGGCTGCAACATGACCGAGTTCTGGCGTCTTGCACGCGACTCACCCTTTGTCGTCATTGCTCTCTTCCCCACTTTTTCTTACCTAGTTTACTGCTTTGAGAATTGTTATAATTCATTCTATTAACAGACTCACAATTAATGTTCATATTGTTATTAATTATTGTTCACTTGACAAATGTCTCGTCTGCCACATGTAATGTTATAATGCAGTGTGCTTACTGAACATGATGGCCCCGACCACCAGCAGCAGAGTGTCTGCACATGGTACCAGGCACCAGCAGTCCACCTCTGGAGGGCGTAAGTCGTCTGCGAAACAAAAAACGTCATCAGCTTGTAGAAATCGGAAGGCTCTAAAACACAATGAAGCTTTGAGACAGAAATATCGTTAGTAACAGTAGTGTTGACTGTCAATACATGTAAAAGACAGTGTTCTGTTGATGGTCTCCGCACGTTTGGGAATACGCTGCTTCTCCACGGACTGGTCAGCGAAATTCTGTTTCCATCTAAGAAGGCCACGGATTGTCAGATAACTGGATAAGTAAGTTTCTTGCTAGTAATCATAAACACAATGTGATATTAAACAAGCCAATATTTAAATTTTCTAACCTACGTGACCAAATTTTCGCTGGAGAGAGTTGATGTATTCCCATAATCTCTACATAAATTATCTAAATCTTTTAGCGCTCTGTGTCTGTTGCTATGAACTGGCATCACACCAAAGCTACCTGATCGATTCGGAAGTTTATGGTCCGGTTTAAAATTTGCGGCGTATCTTTTATGAATCTTCGTCACTGGGGGACGGAGCAAGAAATGATAAGTCTTTCATAACGAGAACAGACAGAAACCAAAGTTTATTAATACAATCATGGCCAGAGATTGTTTATAACATCAAAAATAGAAACCTGCACTATGCCTAGAAAGTTTAGGATTTGATTTAAAATCTGCTCAGCGACTTTCAAACACTAATATTAGTTTACTAGAACCATTTGCTGGGACGACTTCAAAAAATTTCTAAAATCCTGAGTAGAGATTGTATTCTTCCCCAGCAATATCGTCATTTTTGTTTGTTTGGTTGTACGTTACTTAAATAACAAAACGTTTCACTATACCATCTAGAAAGAGATCTAAATTACATTCCTATGGCAAATTATTTTTTGTGCCACTATTCGTTGATTTTGGTACTAAAAATAATATTTAAAACCTCATGAAACTGTAATTTTTATTTACGTTTGAGAATTTTGAATAATGATTTGAGAGATTAAAGAATTTACAGTAGTAATTCAGGAGATACTATTCGTTCTTCGAGGCATTTCTATAGAACTTTCACTGTATGAAAGTTTCGGTTTTGACCAAAAAATTGGTGCAGTAGTTCTTACCTTGATATTTGTATTCCTCAGGTGATAAAAATTTCTCCTCAAACATCTATCTCAGTGTGGGTGAAACTACAAGGAAATGATAGTACTTTATACAGTAAGTAAGTATATAAGATAGTCCGTTGAACGAACAACGTTTGAGTCAATAATGAATATGGAATACTACAATGCAATTAGCTTATCATCAACGAAATTTTGACGGCCAACATGTTTTCTTCCTAGATATTTATGGAACGGTGTTCTGTCGGCCGTCATATAGAGTTGAGATATTCTCCACCTTTCTGAACTATTTTTACACTATTGTGGTGAACGACCGGTTTTAGAAATTATTGGGAATTGTAACAACTATCACAGAGTGCTATAGAAGCTAGTTCAGTTGCGACAGGGAATGTAAACACGCGCGGGCGAAGGAATGCATACACTCGCAAGGCAAGGAGCCTCTCAGTAGGACAAAACACTCAGGATTTTGCATACAATCGACGAGTAATCAAGCCAAGATTACCGCATCGGGGCGGGCGCTGGTTGGCTAGGAGTCATAACCTCCTAGAAAAATGTAATAGGGAGAGGTGATCAAAACCCGGGAACCATCGTTGGAACGAGGTTGAACTATCGGCCAGGGTCACAGAGCTGCCAGAAAAGGATGAGCCAGGGACAGCGTCGCCAACAACAGCCTCAGACGACGAGACATGGCGTAGTCACAATAACTACAAGTGGGAATGAACCTGCTTAGACGCCGTTAGCTACTTTGGGATGTCATAGCCTAATGGTAAGCCAAGGGAGATGTTAGTCTCGGGCATAATGAATAACCTACCGAAAACGTTAAAAGAATTTAAAGTTAAAATTTGTAGAGGGCAAATGTAGGTGAGTGTAGGATAGGGGGAAGTTGGGTGTGTAGGGAAATTGCCACCGAAGCATGTGCTCCATTGCAATTAAATTAAATTTAATTTAATTAGTTGCAAAGCTATAACTGACCTGGTTGGAATACGGCAATGGAAGGCCAAATGGTTTGTTAAAATGGTTATTATGAACTTACTTGAATAAATGTAAATATTGGACATTACCAACTGGAGAGTTATTGACTAGATCTACTGCTCACATGACATAGAGCTTGTACCCAAATGTAAATGTTCCTCGGGGGGGGGGGGGGTGACAATGCCAAAATAATAATAAAGTCAATCCACCACACTATTAAGTAGACAAAATACACTACAGTTTGTGTAAAATAGCAATAGCCACAAAGGATGTTCTGAATCATTGCAAAATTAGAGGATATGTAGAACAGTGGAATCATAATGAGTGAGTAGATAGCATAGAGATGGCTTACACATAGGTGCATCAGCGCTTTCTTTCGTGTAACCAAACACGTCAATGTTACGCCGCAATCGGTTAGTGCAAAGCCATCAAATGAAGAGGAAATGTGCAAGGAGAGCCGAAATGACTCGTCGGCGTCAAAGGGCGTAAAATCAGCATGTGAGTTAATTCGAATGTGGCAGAATGATTGGTTCGTACACAGTGACGAGCGGGTACTGGATCACTCAGGGTGACCGCATTGTGGGATGACCGCCATCTTGTTTGCTTGGCCGTAACTGTGCCAGTTGGCTCGTCGTAGGTGCACTGAAACAGGTGAGGAGATGTCTGCATCGATGGTCCGACATCGTCTGTTGAAGACTATACTGGTGGAACGCCTGTCATTGCGTCAGCTTCCGTTAGTCAGAAACCACGAACTCCTCACACAACAATTGGCATGTGCTCGTTGCCACTGGCGTGCAGAGTGGCTAAAGGTAGTGTTATTGGACGACTACTGCTTCGATTGGCCCTCAGTGATGACCGAGTACGTGTTACACGCTGAGTGTGAACTAAGGCTTTCCCGGCTTATCGCTGCAATATAATCTTCGCGAGATTCGCTGCCGGATTGTTTAGGTGAAAGACGAGTGCTCTGGTCGTCACAACGTGAGCACCAGACCTGAAAATGGTGGCAGAGTTCTTCGCCAAAAGCTCGTCTTTCACATACACAATCAGGCGGCTAACCCGCGAAGATTATATTTCAGACGCTAGAGTGCTAAACACGATTAGACAGACTGTATTGTTGAGCGTCATAGCTGACAAATTCCAGGTGTGATGGTTTTTGGGTTTTATTGGCTAAGACATGCCATCTCGCCTCCTACGTATCGGGGGCAATCTGAACAACAACGGATACATAAGGGAGGCTTTAGAACCCCAGATACCGCTCCTGCTGCAGACAGCTGCACATGCGTATTTCAACAGGACAATGCCCAGCCGCGTGTGACAAGAAATGAGCAAGCCTTTTTCGAAGAACGGCGGGTACCACTACTTTCGTGGCATGCACGTTCGACCATCGAACATGTCATATGGTCCATCAACAACTGGTTCCATCTCGCTTGGCAGTGTGTTCCCCAGCACCATATCTAGCCTGTTTTTGATTCCATGCCATTTCATACCACGACGTTTAGAGGCTGTGAATGCAGAAGTGGTGGATTTACACCATACTGAATTCTCAAGTGCATGTATAGTTATAATTCTGATCATTTGTATACTGTCCCTAATAAATCGAATAAATTTGACTATAATCACATGTCTCCTTCTTAATGTTGCAATTTTGACAAACGGTAGTGTAAAAAAATCAGGAATCCTCTTTCCTTCACTCACTCGCTGGAAGCCAGATTGCTACTTTATTGCCATCTGGCGAGTTTAAAGACACACTCAATAAGAAAGAAACTGTTGTTAAGAATGGAGAATACTGTTATGATCGACATGTTGACTTCTTTTCCGTAAGCCCAGTCTATACTGGATTTCCACAGTTCACGCAGTGGGAAATCAGCCTATGGGCAAGGCGAAGGTGGCGGTGTACCGTATGCCACTGTTGTAAACGTTACGTTGACGGTGCCATAGAGAAATATGTTACCGAGTCTCTTATCATGCGCTACGATGGTTCTCTGCAATCTTGGACGAATTTCTGGGCAGCTGTACCCATCAGTGGCGGACATGCCCGGAATGCCGGTTGGGTACAGTGGAACGTGCACTAGGAGCGTGCCCCATAGTATGCTCATCAGTGACGCTTTGCGCTGCTGCGTTCGGGGATGATACGTCGTCCTGCTGGCGCGGTGGATGCTGGGGGGCCTTCTTGCACGGCTCTCGGTCGCTACGGATCCGCCGGCCCTGCGGGGTTAGGGTGGGGCTGGGGGCTTCGTGTGGGAACCACAGAGAGGCATTGTTATACGGCCAGGTTTTGGAAAGGTCTTCGGCCTGGTTCGTGGCGGGCGCTAGCTCCGCACGCTACCCCGTGGGCACCCTATCAGAGGGTGGCGAAAGCGCCCTGCCTCACCGTCCCCGCTGTAATGGCGGGTGATTCGGAAGATTCCAATTCCGCGGCGGGGGCGTAATGAAGTGGTATGATAGCACGGTGTGGTACATCTGCACTTATGTTGGTTGGGCGACAGTCCCGTCGCTCCCGGTTTGAGGCTGGGGGTTCAGAGGGGATCGCGTCCCCTGCTGGACGGAAGCCTTGTGGGTAGTCAGGCTGCATCTAGGAGCAATGCGGTGTCCAAGTGCAGTGTGCAGCCTTGCCCTGACTGCTCCAGTGTTTGGGGTGTCCTGGTGAACGAATACCAAGTACCCCAGAGGCTTAGTGCACCGCTGTTGCCAGCGCAGCATAGATCCCGGAGTCGAATGAAGGGACCAGTACCACGGCCTTGGGGGCTGTTCTTGGATGTGGCTGCCGCCACTGGGTTCGGCCCCTGGGGCTCAGGGTTAGCATCCTTGCTGGTGGGAGCTGTCTCTAATGCTGCCACAATAGATCCTCTACATAAGTGTGGATCGGTAGTGTACTGGCTTGACCTGGTGTGGGGTAGCGGGATCGTGCTCTGTGGAGTTTGGCGAGTGTGTGGGAACTCTTGGTAGCACTGGGCACAAGTGTCAGGTGGGTGGGGGGGGGGGAAGCGCACTAGGAGCGCGTCATAGTGCGGAAGCTAAGTCAGTGACGATACGTTCGGTCGGCTGGCGTGGTGGATCATGCGAAGGGGCACTCTTGCGCGGCGCCCGGTCGCTACGGCTTCCGCCTTGGCCCTACGGGTGGGGCCCGATGTCTCGCGCCGGAAACACAGAGAGACCTTAGCTATACGGCCATGTTTTGGAAGGGTCTTCGGCCTGGTTCGTGGCGGTCACCACCTTCACGTTGGTTCCCCGAGGGCACCCATAAGGGGTGGCGAAAGGTGCTTGGCCTCACCGTTCCTGCTGTAATGGCCAGTAATTCGGAAGAGTCCAGTTCCGCGGCGGGGCGTTGTGAAGTAGTATGATGGTGTGGTGTGGTCGGGGTGGCAGTTTGAGGGCTTCGGCCCAGTTGCTGCACTACACCTCAATCCGGTCGCTGGACCAAACATCTGAACTCATGTCGGTTTGGCGCGGTGGAAGGTGACCAAGGGCAGGTCTTCATTGTCCTCAGTCGCTGCGGCTTCCGCCTTGTCTCCGTGAGGGGGCGGGTGACATCAGGCGCACGTGGGACTAGCAGTGGGGTTGAATCTATACGGTCAGGTTTTGTAAGGGTCTTCGGCCTGGTCCGTGGTGGACGCTGCGACCGAGTCACACCCCATGGGCACCCATAATGGGTGGCGAAACTTGCACTGCCTCACCATTCCCGCTGTAATGGTGGGTAGTTCTTCCGGGTCCTTTTCCTGCCGGAGGCTTTCGCTGGGTGAGGTCGTGAGCGGTTGTTAGAGCGCAGAGCTAGGGGAACCCCCACTTGTAGCGATTCCTCCATTGCCCAACAAACGCCTTGAGGTAACGTGGGAGCGCTTCGTCCTTTCCCTTTGGTAGCACAAGCAATACTGCACTGGTATTGTACTTCAGGAACGTGTTGTTTCTGATGTGGTGCCTTTGCCAGCTTCGGCTATGTCTACCTTGCGGCTTTGATGGCTGGGCTTACAGACTGGTTCAAGGAGGTGGCGAGAAATTAAAGAACAGAAACACCCCGACTGGTAGATGCTGGTTGACTTGACTTATTGGAATCAAAGTCAGGTGAAGTAGTGCCTCCTGTTCCGCGGCCTCCATTGCAGAGGGGCCGGGTATATTTTTTAATTCTTTTCGTGGGTCTGCCGGCTTCACTGGGGGGCCCTTTCAAGTGACTTGGATGGACAAGTTTTAAAACAAACCACCCATGTGCATGTCTAGCGAGTAGCTCCTTGTGGCTTTGCTGAAATTTTTCTTCTGGTCCAAGCCGTATTTCAACCTAACCACATCAATTTTGAGATACGATATCTCGAGAACTAAGCAAGAATACATTTTGTTTTCACATTCGATAAGAATCCATCGTCAGATTTCGGCGCTACAAATACCTTAGAATCCTCGTGAGAGTGGGTGTAAAACTTGGACAGTATATCATCACTGCAGCGAAAGGGAAATGACTCACGGATAGTGTACGCAGGAATTGCTATATCCATCCATCCATCCTTGATTAGCGCAGACTACTGTCTGCAGTGCTGTCCATACCACCAGGATAATTCCTATGGCTAATGTCTAAGTCTAGGTTTTGAACATGATGTCCTGTCTTTATCATATGTTGAAAAATTATTGGACTGTGAGAACTTTATTATTATTTTAAATATATATATTTTTTAATCCCTACATTAGGAGGTGGTGGACTGGCAGTTGCCTTAACGCTGCCGAGGAGGAGATTTTCTGGGTGACGCTGGTTGTATACATTTTCATGTCTGCTGGTTGCTCGTTTGTGCTAGTGCTGCTACTACTGCGGCAGCCACCTGGGCGGGAACCTTTCGAATGGCGCGCAGAAGCGCGTCTCGGTCGGCTGCTTGGTCGCAACAGTTGGCCTGGCGCGTTGGTGGGGGCGCGTGTCGCTCTCCGCCTTCGCGCCGCTCGGTGGTTTGGCGCCTCGTGCGCCGGTTGACCTGCTCAGTCACAGTGGGCCGCTTGCGCGGTCCGTTACGCAGTCGGGCCGGGCATCCACCCCAGCTGGCTCCGTGGGTTGTTGCCTTGCAGCAACGAGGAGAGTCTCGTGGTTGTGGGCAGTTTGTCAGGTGGTGATTTTCACCACAGCGCACACATCTCTGTGGCCCAGTGCAGTCCTGGGCAAGATGCCCGAAGAAGTTGCACCGGAAACATTGGGAGAGGGCGAGTGGTGGTTTCTTCTTGGTTTCCACTTTCACCTTTCACCCAAGCAGCGTGGTAGGGCGCCTCGCCAATGGAATCCGCTCGGCCGGTTGGACAGTGAAGAGCGGGAGTCGCTCCTCTGTGCCCGGTATTCTCATTTGATGGACTTCAATGGTGAGGATCCCGCAGTCGTTGAACTCCGCGGCGACCTGCCGCTCGAGTGTATCGGCGGGAAGGCCGCGGACCACAAGTTTCGTGGGCTTCCTTGGTAGCTGAGGGACGTGGTGGATATTGTTGGCCTCCAAGAATTTGTGTAGTCGATGCAACTGGTCCGGGTGCTGTGGCTGGAATCTCAGTCCTCCCCTCGTTGGGAAGACGAGGACGTGGTCAGAAGTTTCCTTGTGGAACTCGACCAGCAGCTCCACGAAACTGCCATCAAACTGTGCCGCCAGAGGGAGGACCGGTCCTTGTTCCGGCCCCTCCTCCCACAGTTGTGTCTCTTCCTCAGCGCAGTTGGTAGCCATCTCCGCCGACGTGGCTGGCGGCTGCGGGTCGGGCGATTCTGGTGAGTCCAACTGCATTACTGGCGGTGGTGGTGTAGCAGGAACGTGTGTTGTGCACGTTTATTGCACTGGTGTGATGTCTGTGAGACTTGGTTCTTTGGTTGTAGCCTGTTTTCTCCTTTGGCGCTTTATTCTTCCGTTTATTTTCCTGAAGAATTTCTTTTTACAGAAATTCTCAGCAAATACAAGCAGTAAGTTGTTTAACTCTTCAGGCCGCATCTGTCCGGCATCTGCTGCTCCATCCTGGAAGAAGTAGGCTTGCTCTTTGAAGGATTCTCCCCTCAGAAAAGCCTTGAGACTTTTGGGATCGTCGGGAAGTCTCCATTCGTAAATAAGGCCTGCATGGCGGACGGCGAGACATCTGTTTTCGTACTCCGTCATTCGCTCTCCATTGTAGATTTCCTTCAATGTGTCTTCTGGAGACCTATACCATGGCACGCGTCGTTCCGTATAAGTAAGCGATGCGGTCGGCGATATATCACAAATCAAATTTTAATTCGTCTATGAGCCCAACATAATCGGTCTAAAACATAGCCCAGGAGAGAAGGCCCCACTCAAGGTATTCGGGAGACGATGTTATCAAGCACAAATTAGAACCAGTTCACCGTATTCTGTCTTTTTTTGGTGAATTTGAAGCGTTAACTGGTGATGAGACTTGGATGGATATTGGTAGAAAAACAACGAATGGTATATGTAACGGATAAGATGACCATGATCTCAGGCTCGTACTCAGTTGAGAACTAAGGAAGTGGGAAAATTTTGTTTTGTGGGTTCAGGCATTGGAATAAATTGCCAGTGGAATTTACTGATTGTAATTCTCTTGAAACTCAGTGACAATTTAAAATTAAAATTTATAAACCGTAAAAGTAGGTGTATGCATATAAGGAAACATCGTCCATTGCAATTAAATTAAATCAAATGGCTGAACAATACTTTTGATTATTTTCCGAAGATAAGTGCCAAGTGCAAGTCGAGTCTTACACAGATGGATTTCGGAATTATAACGGTTTTCACTGATTTGTATGGGAGAGGCCAGAAGGCAGACGCTTGACGGAAAAATCAACTGTTTAGGTTAGGTATCAAATTCCACAACTCTGAAATACCACGTGACATTACTTCAGGCACAGCTAATGCAACGGTTAAAACCGAATAATATTTACTACAGGTAATACCCATCCCGCCCATTAAGAAGAAATACCACTTTCAATAGAATTCTTTGAAATATGACAAAGAGATCACAAAAATCTTTTCTTTCCAACGTATCGAGTCTGCAGAGCGAACGACATCGCTGTAACCTCGCATTCAGGAAAACGCGAGTTCAAATATTCGTCCGGCTATCCAGACATCGGTTTCCATGGTTCTCGATATCACTTCTGGAAAAATCCTTCAAAACCCGACTGCAAATTCCTTCTCTCTCCTCATTGCCAATCCTATCCTGCATCTAATCACATCGAGGTCAATAAGGTGTAAAGTCATTACGAAAAAAAAAAAAAAAAAAAACCTTTTCCACGCAACTAACAGACTGCATCAGTTGGAAGTACATTTATCATTTTTTTTTCTAAATACAAGTATATGATTAATATTTGGAACAAATTTCGAGTTTATATTGCGGTATATGACGTCACAAACATGTGATACTTCGCGTGTGATTGTATGATTTCTTAGCGGTAATATTTGAGTTTTTGTAGTTGTTGAAATGCAGCCTGGACCAGAATGGCAATTGACTGCCGTTGTTACAGCATAAGCCATGAGTAATTTTGTTTTTATTACTACACAGACGGAAAAAAAAATCCCAACACCAAGAAAAAATTATTGTAGAGTAATGAAATTTGGACAATGCATTTGTCAAGTTAACATGTTTAATTGATTAAATTTTCAAGATCACAGGTTAATTTAAGCTCAAGAAAATGCATTTCAAATGTGAAATACTGTTAAATTAATAGCCGGTGTAACCTCCAGAATTTTGAATGCAAGCCTGCAAACGTGAATGCATTGTGTCATACAGGTTTCGAATGTCACTTTGTGGTATGGAGTTCCATGCTTGTTGTACTTGTGCTGTCAATACTGGGACGGTCAGTGCTGGCTGTGGATGATGCTGGAGTTGTCGTCCAATGATATCCCATACGTGTTCAATTGGAGACAGATCTGGTGATCTCGCAGGCCAAGGTAACATGTCGACACTCTGTAGAGCACGTTGCGAGACAACAGCGGTATGAGGGCGAGCGTTATCCTGTTGAAAAACTCCCCCTTGAATGCTGTTCATGAATGGCAGCACTACAGGTTGAATTACCAGACTGACGTACAAATTTGCAGTCAGTGTGTTTGGTATAACCACAAGAGTGCTCCTGCTGTCATAGCTCCAGCCATGCAGCCCTGTAGCGTGCATTCCACTGACTACAAGCCATCGCCGTTTGCGACTCCAGTGGTGTCAAGCCAGAGCTCATTGGAGGACGGAGTGGAGATCTGTTGTGTTTTCTGATGAAAGCAGGTTCTGCCTTGGTGCCAGTGATGGCCGAGTGTTGGTCAGAAGGAGGCCAGGGGAACGCCTGCAACCAAACTGTCTGCGGCCTAGACACACTGGACCTACACCTGGAGTCATGGTCTGGGGAGCAATTTCCTATGACAGCAGGAGCACTCTTGTGGTTATACCAAACACACTGATTGCAAATTTGTACGCAGTCTGGTAATTCAACCTGTAGTGCTGCCATTCATGAACAGCATTCAAGGGGGAGTTTTTTCAACAGGATAACGCTCGCCCTCATACCGCTGTTGTCTCGCAACGTGCTCTACAGAGTGTCGACATGTTACCTTGGCCTGCGAGATCACCAGATCTGTCTCCAATTGAACACGTATGGGATATCATTGGACGACAACTCCAGCATCATCCACAGCCAGCACTGACCGTCCCAGTATTGACAGCACAAGTACAACAAGCATGGAACTCCATACCACAAAGTGACATTCGAAACCTGTATGACACAATGCATTCACGTTTGCAGGCTTGCATTCAAAATTCTGGAGGTTACACCGGCTATTAATTTAACAGTATTTCACATTTGAAATGCATTTTCTTGAGCTTAAATTAACCTGTGATCTTGAAAATTTAATCAATTAAACATGTTAACTTGACAAATGCATTGTCCAAATTTCATTACTCTACAATAATTTTTTCTTGTGTTGGGATTTTTTTTTCCGTCTGTGTAATTTAAACTCTTTTCATGAGCGCCATGTTGGTGATGTCATGTATAACTTATTCCGGTTAAGAGTTGCAAGCCTGTGGCAAATGAATATACAACGGATAGTGTTTGGGGACGAGGAACGGGAAATAATTCGGTCATGGACTTTTGAATTAACCATTCCGGCATTGGCGTAGGTCCCAAGAAGGAAATGTGCTATCGGTATGAAATTTGCTGCACACTTTCCTGAAGACATATTATTTCCTAAACATTGCATGTGAAGCCATCGAAATTATGAAATATGTATAAAGTTGTTTGAAATGTGGGTGGGTTGTTACCAAGTTATCACGCAATAAATATGCCTTATTACCTGTTTCTGTTCATTTCAGATGTATCTTACGATTTAGTCCTGTAGAGAAAGCTGCATTCTGTATCATTATAAAACGTATTTTCCTAAAGAAGAATTAACGACACGGGTAATGATACGAAACATTCAGTTTGGCAGGCATATTTGCACTGACATTTTTATATTCGTATCGGTTAGGTATGGCAAAAATATTGAGATAAGATGTTAATATCCTCATTGCTGCCAACTTCTCATGGCGAAGTGATTTTTAGGAGGCAATGTTTCTGCTCGCCATCTACGCTCGGTGTTCACGTGAAAATACATTCTAGACCAGGGGTCCCCAAAGTGGTCGATAAGAGATCCTCCTGGGGTCGATTAATACAGAGGGGTCGATTAATAGTAAAGGGGATCAATTAAACTTTACAGGAAAAAATAGGAATGTTCTACTAAAAATCAGGTCAATAAATAAAAGTAAAGCTCATCCTCTCAATTCTCGTCTGTTTGCGAAGTTATGTGAACTAAATGATGAAACTTTCAACCAATTACTTTTGCACATTGAGGTAAGGTGGTTGTCAACAGGTGATAGTTGCAGAGGCTCATCCGAAGAATGCCTTAGGAAGGTGGATCCATAGCTATGTGACAAGTTAAAACAGTGCAACAACCATCTGTTCTTTTTGGCAGGTCTTTATTTGAAATTTATTCCATCTATCCACAGTTTTGTTCCTATTTTTTGATATTATAATAATAGTGGAAAGTATCTTGTTTTTCTATTAATTTTATTGGGTGGATTATGTAAATTATTTCGTTGAGTTGTTATGCAGCCCTCATTATTTCTTAGCATCAGAAATGCCAAAAATGATTTAATGTTTTTATTAAATACTTGTGGGGGTCGGTAAGAAGGCAAATATCGTATCAAGGGGTGGACGGGGTAAAAAGTTTGGGGACCGCCGTTCTAGACCAAGCAGTAAAATTATAAATCTATGGCAATGGCGCATATATTTTTTCGATTGGTACCAAAAGAAACCGTGTTAGCGTTTACGTGGAAATGAGGCCTGGACTAAGCTGTAAAATAATGCATTCTTTGCAATGGTGCATACGTATTTTCGAACCGTACCAAAAGAATGCGTTATCTTTGTTGTTTTGTTGGGTTACGTTGCCATTCGTATTTCTCAGACGAACAATGAGAGCTGCAATCGCTTCAATGTTCAGTTGTTAATTGCGTCGCTGAAGCTGTTTGCGGGATAGTAGGCTAACTAGGGTTGCCTCTTTTTTTTATTGGAAATAAAGTACATTGGTTATTATAGGTAAGAAAAAAAGTACATAGTGTCAAAATAAAGTACAATTTATTTTTCATTATTATTATGTTTAAAAACATATTTTTTATTGCTTTACGCAACTTTTATCAAATTATTATCACAACTAAACAATTGCACAGCATCTTTTCAGTCTATATTTAAGTTAAAGTAAATAATCAATTCGTTTTTTATCGGATTCAGAGACGCTTTGTTTCTTTCGTCTCTCCATTTTCTATTCATTACAGAAAAAACTCTCTCTGTGAATGCTGACGTGGCGGAATAGAGAGTAAAAATGAAATTACTTTATACAAGTTAAAAAAATTATCATCAGTCTTATTAAATACTTGCTGCCATTTTTGTGCATTAAATAATTCCGAAAAACCTTTAGAACTATATATCTGGTCATAAAGTTTGTTTAATAAAGCAATTTCTCCATAAAGGTCATCCATACCTATATTAAGTTTTTGCGGTTTTAAATTTTCTATTATGTTAACAATATCATCAAATTCATCATTGCTTTTTAAATTTATATTGCCAAGTGTAAATCACCAGTTTGTGTCATTAAAATCAAACCATTCACTTGAGTATTCTAAGGCTTTGTCAATAAATAATAAAAAAAATTCATGTGAATTTCCCTATTCAGTTCCGGTGAAGACAACAGTTTAATTTTTTTGCCTGTTTCATAGCCAAAAAAGAGATCTTGATTCCTTTGTGCTAATCCATATCTAAGATTAACCATAATCCCATAAATATCTATAATTGTAATGCAATTGCCTTCTAGACATTTTATGGCTGTCTTAAATAAATTTAACATGTGGCTACAAAAATTTAATTAATTTTCAATCATGTCATTTTTAGTGTTGTTGAGCAACAATAAATTTTGTAAAACCATTGGACAGTTGTCTAAACTTACAAAATAACTTCTAATAGGTGACCAATTTAATAATAATGAATCAATGCATGGCAATAGAGAGAGACATCTTGTTCCCACATGGCGTTTTACTTCATGAAAGTCTCCATCTACTGATGCTACAAATCTTTTCAGCTCCTCTCTACAGCAAAATATGAAATATGAGCATAAATTTTCAATATCAAATTTTCTATGTCATATCATAAACTCATGGCATGTCTCACGCAATTATGCACTATGTGTGCGTGACAATTTCCTTTAATCAAATCTGGCACCATATCTCTCATATTTTTTAATAAAGAACAATTGACACCAAAATTAGCCTTTGTATTGTAAGCACTGAGCACATAATTTGTTTTGCTCCAATAACTTTTGAATTGCTTCAAACATGCCATCAGCAGATTCGCTGCTATTTTCATAAAAAAATAATAACTTATTTTTAATGTCATTTTTGGCCGTAAAATATTGTATCACTAATGGAAACAGTTTTATATTTTTTTTGTTAGAAGCATCTGTTTGTAAGCAGTAAAATAAATTATCTGCTTTAATATCATCTATTACATTTTGTATAACATATGGGCCCAACACCTCTGTAACCAGCGCTTCCATTTTTGTTCTAGCTGTACTTGAATTGACATAAATAATTTTATTCAATTTTACAGTACAAACCATGCTATTGTAGGACAAATTATGTTTTACAGTGTGATATGCAACAACATTTTCTTTATCACTGCAGAATGAACTTTTAGACAATGTGGAAGCAGAAGAAGAGTCAAGAAATTTTTCAAGTAGTCCAGATGTTCTCTTCATTTCTAATTTTGATTTGTGCTGTTTTGTTTGCAGGTGTTGTTTAACCTGAAAATAATAAGAATAATCCCTTCAACTTACCCATCAATCACCACTAGTCCCATTTTTCAGGCTTTTTTTCGTGGTATTAATTTTGTAACAAAAATAAATATAAAATGATAATAATAATGTTGGAAATTTTTCGCACAGCATCATCTAGCCCCATGGTAAGGAGAGCTTGTAAATACACACACATTATAGATAGAAAACACCCAAACCCAGAATCTCTCGACCTTCGACACTCATCATATCACAAACACACACACAAACAAAAAAGATTTTTCTACTTACTTGTCCTATTCCAGCTGAAGCAATTGTAAATGTAAAGCCACACAATTTGCATTTTCCATTATATTCGTTTCGTGGATCATTAATTAACCAATCACCATGTATTTCACATTGATTTTTATACTTCTGCAATCGTTTCTTTTTCGAGGTATCTTTTTGGGTTTTTTTACGCATTTTTCCGGCTTAACATATTCACTATCTATTTGATCCGTTTCGCTATCAAAATTACGTTTTGTAGGTGTACATGGAGTAGTTTGTTTACTGAAATTTTCCTTGTCCATGTTTTACTGTACCATAAATCTATAAAACCAATAAATTGTATTCTTATTGCTCTCAAACCGTTTTACACAAAACAAACAAACAAAAAGTTTGGACACGACATTGACATTGTTAACATCTGAGGTTTGGTTGCGTTCAAAAATTATCAAAAACGATTGTTCAAGTGGCGCTAATTCGGATGAGATTAGAACATTGCGCTATCCCCAGCGATGTCTATACAGAGTGGGAGTCATGGAATCACCACTGTGCGATGCAGACCAGGAAGACGAGGCAGATTTAAATCACATATTCCTAGGATGCAGTAAATACGCGACCAATAGCAAAATCTGCTAACTAAATTATTAGCGCTACAGGTAACTCTCCCAACAACGATTCTCCTTGCGTCTGGTCGACCGAAGATATACAGAGCTCTGATAAACTTCATACGCGCTGCTCAAATTAACATCTAGACGAAACTAATCCAAGTAAAAGGACAAACATACCAAAACATTGTGTAAAATAAGTAATATGAAAAATTTACATAAGTCAATATGTAATACATTAGATATGAACGACACGTAAATAATATGTAAATAATGTTTAAATAATGTGTAAATATGTAAATTATATGTAAGTATGTAAATTATATGTAAATAATGTAAAATATGTAATATGTTAGATTTGAAAGATACTCAACAAGTAAAATGTTCCAGTCAACTGTAATATATAAAATGTAGTAGGATGGCTGGTGTAATGGTCTTGCGACTAGAAACCAATAAATAAATAAATAATAATAAAGTGGCGCTGGCGATCCATCGATTCGACACCAATCGATAATGTACCTTTTTACGCAAAAATGCTTACGACCAAACTTTTTTAAATCCCTCAGAAATCAAATCGTGCGAAACAAAGTATTTTCACGTACTTTATTGTTTTAATAAAGTATTGAGCACAATTACCAGAAATGACGTACAATACTTTATTATAAAGTACGGGTGGCAACCATAATAATAGTAACGTAGATTTTTTTTTCTACGAATCTGTATTACTATTACTATTACAATTACTCCGCGATTCACTAAAAGTGTTTGGCGGAGGGTGCATTGCACCTATCAGGAAGGGTAATGGTTTGGAAGGGATATACGGGATATGGCAGGTGGCGCCCATGGGCTATTGTGAGGAACCATCCCAGCATTCGCCTGGAGTGATCTAGGGAAACCATGGAAAACCCAGATCAGGATTCCTCGATGCTAATGACCCCTTCGTCGACGCGCCCTAAAGCAACAACAACAACTGTGTTCCTCGATTTTCCTGGCAATATCTTATTTTGTGATGTGTGCCAAGAAACGTTTCGAACAAAATTAGTGGCCGATTTTGACGTTTGAGATATAGCAACATACCTACTACAGAAAGGTTTTTTTTTTTTTTCTTTACTTATGGCGTTTCGCCTCGTCGACGTCGAGGTCATTAGAGGCGGGATAGGATTGGGGACAAGGAACGGGAAGGAATTCGGCCATGGCCTTTTTGAAGGAAGCTTCCCGGCATTCTCCTGGAGTGATTTGAGGAAACCATGGAAAACCCAAATCTGGATGCCCGGATGGGGATTCGAACCGCCGTCCTCCCGAATGCGAGGCCTGAGCGGCAGAAAGGTAAGCCTTTGCTGTAATGATAAATTCAGTGTCAAATTATTTCTACATTATGTGCTGTCAATTTACATACAACGTTTTATGAAAACGTGTGTAGTAAATTTCAGACCGATAGTACATTTCCTTTTGGCGTTGCGCTCGAACCCCGCATTCACTTGGAGTGATTTTGTAAAACTACAAAAAAACCGAAACCTTAGTGGCCGGACGGGGATTCGGATATTTGGACTTTGTTTCCCATAATTTACGGAAACCTATAAATAGACAAACCAAATTACAACATCCATACTGCCCAAAACCAATGTAGATGAAAGATATAGCTGACTGCTCAGACACTTGTCAATCCAGTGCGTGGCGTTTCATTAAGAACAGAAGAAGCTGCTGCCATAAATACTCATGCGGACGAGAGATATCAAGCAGGTCCAAATATTTTGTTTTGAGAGGTTACAGGACTCCTTGCATTGTGCCATAAAACGCATAAATGATGTGAGCATGAACTACATCTTGTTTACCACTCATGGTAGGTGAATAGTAAGGGATGTGAAATTCCTGTCTACACAATATTGTTTGTGCAGATTTGACCCACTATACCATAAATTGGTTCTAGCAGCCGCTCATTACTACTAGGAGTCTGCATGAGTGCTACGATGATTTCGGCTTAATGATTCGTACGGTTCAAGGACACAAGGAGTAATTCAGTCGAATTCTTACCTGGGCATTCTTCATCCATCACGCATCGCTGACCTCCTGTAGGGAAATATCCCAACTGCTTCTCAGAGTCAAATGAACAATTTACAATAAATATTGCTAATTCAAATTTAAAGGCCTCATTGGCGTGTAACTAATGAATATTTCGTTTCTATGGTGATTTAGGCAATAACAGGCAATAATCAACCACAAAGAACAGTAGCATCAAATGTTTATTCAGCTCGCGGCAGGTCTATCATGGCCGTAGCTCCTCAAGTCGACGCGATAAATCGAAAGTGAATACATTTTCTTTTTGGAATATATTTCGCTTAGTTTTCAAGCTATAGACTCTCAAAAGTTTTATTATAGGTACAGTTCCTCGTATTTTTTTACTTATGGATTTATGCCTCGTCGATGTAAAGATCGTGGGAGGCCGGATGGGTCTGGGTTCAAGGAAAGGGAAGGAATTCGGCCTTGGCCTTTTGCATTCCGGCATTGTGTGATTTGGGGAAGCCAAGAAAACCAAAATCTGGATGCCCGAATGCCCGAATGCGAGGCGAGAGAGTTAACCGCTCTCCGAAGACGCTCGGTCAGTTCCTTGTACCTGTGCCGACGTCTTTCTTCTGGTAGGCCGCATTTCAACCTAATATTAGGAGAGCTGGTAGAAATTTTTGGGTAGGTATTTAAGGCACCTTGAAAATTTGTTTAACACTTCCTTTGTATTATCTAAGCACAAAATCTAAAAGTAAGACGTGGCTTATGGGTAGCAGATAATAGTAGAGTATTAAACCTGAAAACTTTTATTTTCTTTCAAAATTCTGATCCTTAAATATTGAAAGAAATTTGAAAGAAAATAAAAGTTTCCACGGTTAATATCCGAGTATTACACGCTAGCCATCAGCCAGATCTACGATTTTGCACGATCTACGATTTAAAAGAAGTGTTAAACAAATTTTCATGGTGCCACAAATACCTTCCCAAAAATATCTGCCAGCTTTCGAACTATAAGCACAACCGATAGAAAGAAAACAAAACATCCACTGTACATATTCAGCCTGTTGTTCCTTGTGGCTGTAAAGAATTTTTAGTTCCAGGCTACATTTCAACCCAATTCCTTCAATTTTGATATAGTATGCCTATATCTCGAAAATTAAGATATTGAAAGATTTCATCCTTAACTTTCGATTTGTCTTGTCGAGTTAGATAAGAATTTATCATCAAATTTGTCTTTAGTGAAACTTTTATCCTGGTCCAGGTCGCTTTTCAACCTTAGCACCTCTCACTTTTGAGTTGCTATATCTCGAGAACTAAGCGATATATCCAAAAACTTTATTCATCGCTTTCGATTTGTTTCATCGAGTTTCATAAGAATCCATCATCAAATTGAGGCACCACGCTAATAGTAGAATCCCCCAGATGGTTATGTCTTCTGAAGTGTTGTAATTAGATGCTAACAATTAAAAATTAATTCCAAGATCCCCTATGCTTGGTCAAACCCTCCATTCATCCTCCAATAACATGTTTATCTTTAAACATCGATTATGACCTATGTGCTGTTTTATCTGCTTTATCTTGGCTTATATGCTGTGGGGTAACTAGGTTAACAAGAGCCACGGTGCAAAAAATATTTTGGGCCCTCAGGCCAGATGGGCGACCTTTTTTATGTAACTCTGCTTGTGAGGTATGCTCGCAGGGGGCCCGGCAGAGCTGAGCTTGGACCCCCTGAACTTGGGGGCCCCAGTGCACGGCACCGCCTAGCCCTCCGATAGCTACGCTCCGGTCTATATTTCTGTTACTTCACAGAGAACTAAATCAACTGGTGAACCAGTCTGGGCTGAATCAACGGCGGCATGGCTTACTCTTTTCTTGAAGCCATTCGTGCCATTTTTTGTATCTTAATATCTTTGATTTGCATGACACTACATGTCTTAAATTTCTACTATGCATATCTATCAGCAAGTTTAGCAAACTCATTAAATTTTGTTTCGTATCTGTTCTTAGTTCGTAAATAATTCACAAGCAAATTTCGGACACACATTTATTGATAAGACTTGATTTTAAAACGTCCTTATTTTCAAATAGAAACGGTATATTTTAGCGATAACTCAGAATAAGCGATCAACGACAAAAATAAATCCCACAAAAACAATTGTTGTAAAAGTAAGTCCAAAAAAAATTAGTGACTTGTCGGTTATGCATGTTATCTTGTAGTCAGTACCGCATTAGCCACGTAGAAGGAGTTAGCAAATGCTACGGGACCCACGCCTTCTGGAGAGCCCCGTGCCTCCTAGTATATATATATATATATATATATATTAAAGTGAAACTTACTCTATCGCCTCAAATTTTTCCGTCCATCTATTGCATGTCGCATTACAGCCGGCCAGGCACATGCGCGCAGGTATGTCGTGAACTAGTGCGGAGGCCTCATCACAAGGGGAGGTTTTCTGTGTGGAAATCGAAATCGTAGAACGAACAAGTCTGGGAAATAGTATGTCACCCCTGGTTTCTAGCCCTAAAGCAGTTCTGCTGGTGGGACTCCGTTTAAGAGAAATCGGGGATTAAAAAGTGCTTAAATTGTATATAAATGAGCTATACTTGTACAGAAGACCGTTAGTTTATAATGTCTATGTAGCCGTTCTCGTTGAGGCGGTGTGATCAGGTGCGAATTTTTTTTTTTCAGTTTGTATTTTTTTATTGCTATTCTATGTTGTAGCATTAAAAATTGTTTTGAAACAAATTCTACAAGTTTTATTATTTTCCTTTCACAAATACGCAAATGTCAGGATGGCACCACCGAAATGTACACATTTCCTTCCCATCTCTTTCGGTTTTGACAAGTCTTACAAAAATCAACATACTATGCCTTTCAGTACCTGGGAGACCGTTCCTCGCTCGGAATCTTTCGATTTCTGATCAATATGCAAGATTTTGAGTACCGGTAAAGCTTGATTAAAGTAAAAGTTTTTCTTAAAGGCTTCCTAGGCATTTTGAGGTGCACAGTTCCGTGTTCTAACCAAAGAGAAGCTTAAATAAAATATCAATAGGCTTACTGGTACCTGAATTTTCTACGACTCGTTTCCGAGATAACAAAAACAACAATTGCTCTTTTTGTTTTAAAATCGTGTTACAAATTGTTATCTACATATGAAATTTCATCCAAATCGCTATAGCCATTTCGAGAACGTCTGGTTTACCACATCATAAATTGTTTCAAAAGAAAAATGCTATTTGATAATATAATAAGCGAGCTGTCATGTATGACGTCACCTGTCACAGCGAAACGTCAATCTATGACGCCGCGCAGTGACGTCACGCTTTGCGTCTTTATTCTCGGTAACGGACGTTATTTAATACAATTTCCAATAACCCGCGAATAAATTAACCGGCAGAACACTGAAAAAAAAGTATGTATTGCGTTAAAATCGACATATCAATCATTAGATGCTTATATTTACGTAATATTCTTTTGACATTTAGAAGTATTCCTTAAATTCTTTGTCCATAGATATGTAATATAAAAGCTTTGTATTTGGAGCATCAATGTAACGAAAGTTTTGGTAAGATTGTTTCTTAGCATGGGTCAGAATTACAACTGACATTTGACGATACGACAGAGGGCATGAATAATTTAGTTGTTTAAAAAAAAATAATTAAACTTTGTCCTATTATTGAAATTATTAATTTGTTTAAATGGAAATAGTTGCACACTGATCACGATTTGTGCATCCTACACTACACTTGAAACAAATATTACGTGGCATATTGTAAATTTATAAGATTTATTTTACATTTTGTTAAATGTATTAGCCACAGGCTATTTGTGAATAAATAATAATAATAAATAATTTCCTTTGTTTCCACTGTGTAATATTACTGAGCCTTCAAACGTTTTAATATCAGTCTGAATCACGGATAACAAAATAGATAGGTGTAAAAACCCTTGAAGATTTTTGATCAAATTTATATCGCGATGCATTATTGCCACTAAAACGTGATACTGTTCATGTATTAATATGCATAGGAAATGTAATATCAAAAGAAGTGGAAGTAAAAATGGGTGTGCCACAGGGTAGCGTATTGGGACCATTGCTATTCATTATTCTAATGAATAAATGTGTTGATTGTTTGCTATCTGAAATTAGATTGTTTGCAGATGACATAATGCTGTATAAAAGAATCAACATGATAGAGGATTGTAAACAGTTGCAGGGTGATCTGGACAGGATATCTAATTGGGTTGGTAAACATGGAATGAAGATAAATGCAATGAAGAGTCAGCTTATTAGATACACAAATAAAAAACAAAAGGTTAATTATGAATATAAGGTGGGGAAAGAATTGCTTGCTGAAGACTTGAAATGTAAATATCCTGGAATTACTTTTGATAACAAACTTAACTGGGCAGGACATATAGGACAGGTGGTAGGAAAAGGTTTCAAAGTTCTGCACTTGTTGGAGAGAGTGATGTGGGGATGTACGAGAGAAGTCAAGGAATTGGGTTACAAAACCTTGGTCAGACCATTGCTCAAATATGGTAGTGTAGATTGATAGTGTAGCACTAGATCTGTCTAAGGCGTTTGACAGAGTAAGCCATAAAATGGTAGTAAATAAGGTAAAAACCATTGGAGTGGATAAGAAAGTCATTTGCTGGGTAGAAGAATTTTTAAAAGGTAGAAAACAGAAAGTTAGGGTAGGAAATGTAGTATCAAAAGAAGTGGAAGTAAAAATGGGTGTGCCACAGGGTAGCGTATTGGGACCATTGCTATTCATTATTCTAATGAATAATTGTGTTGCCTGTTTACTATCTGAAATTAGATTGTTTGCAGATGACATAATGCTGTATAAAAGAATCAAAACGATAGAGGATTGTAAACAGTTGCAGGGTGATCTGGACAGGATATCTAATTGGGTTAGTAAACATGGAATGAAGATAAATGCAAAGAAGAGTCAGCTTATTAGATACACAAATAAAAAACAAAAGGTTAATTATGAATATAAGGTGGGGAAAGAATTGCTTGCTGAAGACTTGAAATGCAAATATCTTGGAATTACTTTTGATAACAAACTTAACTGGGCAGGACACATAGGACAGGTGGTAGGAAAAGGTTTCAGAGTTCTGCACTTGTTGGAGAGAGTTATGAGGGGATGTACGAGAGAAGTCAAGGAATTGGGTTACAAAACTTTGGTCAGACCATTGCTCGAATATGGTAGTGTAGTATGGGACCCTCATTTTACGTATCAAATACAGGAGTTGGAGAGGGTGCAAAGAAGGGCTGCTAGATTTGTTTCTGGAAATTATCGCAGAATGCAATCAGTGACGGATATGATAAAGGAGCTGGAATGGGATTCATTGCAAGACAGGAGGAGGATGAGGAGGGTCATGGGAGTGTACAAGGCATATACTGGTGATGAGGCATGGAAAGATATTGCAGTAGGTATGAAAAGTAGTGCATGGAAGGGAAAAGATGACCATGACCACAAGCTGGCACTCGATTTCAGGCACAAGGGTGTAGGAAGATTCTCTTTTTTAGGTAAGGGTGTCAGGGATTGGAATGAGTTACCAAGAGAAACGATGAATAATTTACCAAAAACTTTGAAGGAATTCAAAGAAAAAATTTGTAGAGGGCAAATGTAGGTGGGTGCAGGATAGGGGGAAGATAGCTGTGTAGGGAAATTGCCACCGGAGCCTGTGCTCCATTGCAATTAAATTAAATTAAATTAAATTAAATTAAATACAGGAGTTGGAGAGGGTGCAAAAAAGGGCTGCTAGATTCGTTTCTGGAAATTATCGCAGAATGCAATCAGTGACGGATATGATAAAGGAGCTGAAATGGGATTCATTGCGAGACAGGAGGAGAATGAGGAGGGTCATGGGAGTGTACAGGGCATATACTGGTGATGAGGCATGGAAAGATATTGCAATAGGTATGAAAAGTAGTGCATGGAAGGGAAAAGATGACCATGACCACAAGCTAGCACTTGATTTCAGGCACAAGGGTGCAGGAAGATTCTCTTTTTTAGGTAAGGGTGTCAGGGACTGGAATGACTTACCAAGAGAAATGATGAATAATTTACCAAAAACTTTAAAAGAATTTAAAGATAAAATTTGTAGAGGGCAAATGTAGGTAGGTGCAGGATAGGGGGAAGATGGGTGTGTAGGGAAATTGCCACCGGAGTCTGTGCTCCATTGCAATTAAATTAAATTAAAGATAAAAGTATTGTTCTCCTGGCAGCAAGTTTATCGTAGTATGTGGTTTGGTTAAAAGGCAACCTGGACCTGGATGGAAACTGAAACCTTTTGTTACAGCGCAAGGCATGAGTAATCACTCTGAATTTTATGTTATAAAAATTTATTTAGTTAAGCAATTGCTAAAACATGAATTGTCAGAACGCTGAAAGAAAAGTATATATTGCATTTAAATTGGCATATTAATTATCATTTTTTTTAAAATTAAAATCTTTACATGGTTCGAATTAAAGAAGATCCAAATTGTTCACGATATATGTGGTCTAAACCACAGTTAAGTATTATGTGGCATAGAATAAGTTGTTAAAATTTATTTTTAACATCCTTCGTTCTCACTGGGGTCATTATTTCAGCCGAGGTAAGCTGTCTCAGCAGTTAAAATAATAATCTTCATCACAGGTATTGAGAAAGAAAGGTGTCAGAACCTGTGAAGATTTTGGATCAATTTTATTTCATGATGCATGATGACACTGACATGCTATACAGGGAATGTATTAATTTGCTCGTGATTAAGATTTGCTTTTCTATCAGCAATATTAGCAGAGATTGTGGTTAGGCTGAAAAACAGCCTGGGCCTAGTTGACAACTGAAACTTTTTGCTACAGCAAAAGGGATGATAAATTACAACGAGCTTTATTTTATAACAATTCTATTTAGTTAAGCAACTGCAGAGAAATAAATTACCATAACACTCAGTTAAACTCATCATTTTTGACGGGCTTTGGGGCTAGTTATTATGTTAAATACAAATATTGATGCTAATCAGGGATTAATTAATGGTGCAAGATTTGTGGTAATTCACTTAGATGACTACATTATCATTGTTAAATTCATTCATTCTGATAAAACTTAACACATTAACGTCACATCTTCTGATCAACCATGCCTTTACAAATGATAAGAAAACAATTCCCCATAGAATAAAAATTAATAAATGACAAGGTCAGACACTTCAAAAAGCATGATTGCATTTATTAGAACATGTTGTTTTGTTTTTTTTTTTGTTTTTTTTTGTATGGACATTCGTACATGGCTTTTTCACGAGTTTGTAGATTAATATTTATTTCTGTGTTAAAGACACATGCGGTCAAAAATTCAATGAGGATCACATTATTACTCCTATACTTGTTTTCAAAGGAGTTCTGTAAGGTAAAGAAGATTTTTTTTAAAAAAAAAGGACATCTGACAAAGCCAGTATTTTTTAAATTTGTCCTTTTTAAAAGTTTTACAATTAAACATTTAGTATTTAAAAATAACAACTTTTTACATTAAAGTGATATTCTTTACTACTCTTCGAATTATTATACTTTGTTAATAAATACTTGCATTTACTTATTTCCTCATTATTATATTACCATGCAGTGACTGATCACAATACTATGCGATATCATCCTGGTATTGAATAAACTAGGATGATACATAAAAACATTTTAAAGAGGTTTCTTTCAGATACTATCCTTCATGAGGTATTCTTTAACTCAATTATTTCTGGTGACCAATAGTGTAGTTATATGGTTTACAGATGATTTCAGGTCAATAGGTAACATTTTGGAGGTTAACTGATGACTTTTGATACCTGCCGATGGTGAAACCCTTCTGAGTATAGGTAAAGAGTCCGTTGTGTAACTCAAAACTCACAAGGAAGAACCTGTAAGCAGTGTCGAGTAGTTTTACATGCCGACCACCTCAGGACGAGTAGTTTTACATAGTTTACCTGATCCTCAGAAAATCTTCAACTCGTAAATATCATATCTAGAACACCCGTTAATGAATGTTTAATTCCTTCAGTTTCACTTATCCCACTCGAATGGTTGCCAACCAAGAGATATACATATAGCTTTAATAACAAAGTGTAGTTAAATTGTGTCCTTGCAGGAAGACTGCTTATCCACCACAATCAGTAAAATCGGCTATTTGTTAGTGTAACTTTACAGTCTTCACTCTAAATTCAGGAACTTTAAAGGGAATATGCTTTATCTCTGGCAGTCCCACACTTAGATTCTCATAGGCTTGTACAGAGATAAGTTTTACCTCACCCTGACTAGTTAATTCAATCAATAAAATAAACATATAAAAGGTAACAAATAAGAAAATAATGACTGTTCTTTACTTTATTATCTTCTAATACATGAGGCCTATTTATATACAAACAAACACACTCTGAAAATTATCCTGTTCCTGATACTAAGGAACAACACTGTGCCAGAAATCCATACGTTCTTTGTTGAGCCCAGTGCCAACAGTTAATGGGGACGCAAATTCCAAGTAGTTCGTCTGATCAGTGCTGTATCTTCCCCATGTAACATTGACAACAGAACTCCCTCCTGGCGTAGGATTCCTAGAAAAAATTTCCATACATACAATAGATGAAGTTTGTGAACAAGAATGATTTTTATGAAGTTATCCATGAATCAGTATTATTCTGAAAGAGAGTTAGAATACACTACTGAAAAAATTATAAATCATGTAAAATTAGTATGCCATCAATTACACAACATATTACCTATTAATTTATTACTTTAAAAAAATAAAATACAAAAGAGGTTATTAGATGATTAAGGGAATTGCCACTGGAGCATGTGCTCGATCACAATTCAATTAAATGTAGTTGTTGCAAATGTCAAGACTGTTTTTCTATTCTCTATATTGTGTGTACAATATTAATGAGATACAATTTTGCCAAGCTGTGACACTGAAATTTGTTTAAAATTTGGGAAACTGAAGGAAAGGTTAATTATTTCCTCTCCAAAATCTCAAATTTCTCTTAGTGTGCTGACTCTTTATTACTCAGAAACTACATATTAACATATATGTGAACATTCAAAACTTCTCTGTCTTCATACAACTTAGATTATTTTCATTATGTCTTTACGCTTCAATGATGTCAAGGTCATTAGGGCAGGATGGGACTGAGGACAAGGAATTGGAAGGAATTTGGCCATGGCCCTTTTGAGGAAACCATGGAAATCCCAAATCTGGATGTCCAGATGGGGATTCAAACCGCTGTCCTCCTGAATGCGAGGCCAGAGCATTAGCCACGCACCCACCACGCTCGGTAGCAATTTTCTTTCAGTGTTTACAAATATGCGAAAATATTATTGGGTAAAACAGGTTAGTTTGAATAGAAGATGGGCAGTGACATTTCATATATGTCAATCATAACGTGATGTGGAGGACTAATGCGTGAGAGGTGCAAGACAAGCTAACTAAATTAAATCATCAAGAAATGATCATTGAGCTTGGTAAGAATGAAAATAGAAAGAAAAGGAATTACAGAAGTGGGAGACAAAGACATTCTGAAATAATTAAGAACTACTTCGCATACCTGGAGAATGATATATTGGAGAAAAAATATATATCAGAATAACCAGGAGTATACAACTTGTAGGTATGTTCTACCAAAGGAATAATTTGTTATGAAACATATAAAGGCAAAACTGATATTGGGGATATGAAGGATCTAGTCACTAGTTATAACAGTGGATGCAATTTGCTAAGCTGATACCTATTTCAGTTTATGCATTCATAATTGGGTCACCAATCTTCTTGTATTATTAAACTGCAAGAGATAACAGTTATAAATGAAGTACAGTACTGTCTCACTTATCCGTTGCAAACAGGCCATGGGAATGTCGGATTATCTGGAATGCCGGTTAATAGTGAAAGAAGAAACAACAATATTGTAAATGGTTGCTGGTGTCTTATTATTGATAAAGCTGACACAGTACAGCAATTACTTTCATTGTGCAATACAATTAAAATGCATAAAAAGCGGTTGATATATATTCAATTTTGTTTAAAAAAAGTTTGCCTGCCGAGTGTCTTTTCTTGCCGCCGTGTCAAGCATTCTTTGTAGAAATAATACTTCAGTGCTAGAGGTTTCTTCTTGTTGCTCCATGTATTTCAGTGCTGTTTCAAGGGCTTTGAATCCTTCATTGTGTGTTATTATGGCACCACCTGTATCAACTATGTTTCCTTTTCACTGATGTTAACAATGCTGACAATGTCTTCGTCAGTGACTTCATACAGATCATCAAGGGCAAGCCACTCATTAAGGTCCTCATCGGTTGCATCTACACATCCAGGTATTTGTTTCAGCAAAGGCAACATAAATATAAATGGTACACTGGGAAGGAAAATAGATTTACAGTGTGTTTGTGTGTGTGTGTGTGTGTGTGTGTGTGTGTCTGTGTGTCTTACGAGTCAGATAACATGGAATGTCGGATAAGTGAAGGTTGGTTAAGCGAGAATCTACTGTAATTCATAAAAAAAAGGTCACTATTAAGGCTCTCTTAGTATATTCTTCAAAAATTGTTGGAATTTAACCTGATATCAGTTCACAAAATTATAGCTTAAAATTTCATCAGACTTCAAAAACCCTTAGTTGAAAATTGCAATTAACCACAACAAAGTCCACAACCTTATGTTTTCATTCTCAAATAGATTCACGAAGTTCCCTTAAACCTTCGCAAATTTTAATCAAGTTCAACTTGCATTAAAAATCCGATGTATTAAAGTAAAAGAAATAATTTCTATGTTCTTCTTGGCCAAAATAACCTCCCAAACGATTTGTGTGTCAAAATTTTCTAAGTTGCAAACATTACATCACGAGAATTTTTGTAAGTTCTGCCTGCCTCCCGATCATTAAACAAAGTGATGGATTGGAGCTTCCATAATCGACTAGTGAAGAATGGGAAAATTGGACAGTTTATATACTTTTTTGTGGTGGGAGTGTAAAATTTTCGTAATCCTCGGTCATTATTTTAATTCAAAATTTTCTGCAACTTTACTATTTTGGAGATGGTATTCTTGATAACTTTAGTTTATGAGATTTTTCTTCCTAACTCTCTTTGTTCGGCATTTATTATTTCCTGAGGAGTGAATTATGACTATTATAGCTATTTCTCTGAAAGTTTAATGATTTTTAGTTCCCATACAGAGGTAGATGTCTGAAGAGGTCGATTTTCTTTCCTATTTAATTTAATTTAGTATAAGGATTTATTCTGAAGCTCATACTTTTGGCATCTCATATCTGTTTTGTTATATTCTTGTTATTAATTTGTTACTATCTTACTGAATTATAGTTATGGATGAAATTCTTCTTAGAATTTAATGCTCTATTTTCTGGTATTTATGTTGTTTTTAACACGTTTCTATTTCTAAATTATATTTTCACATGAGCCAGTTACATCACTATCAAGGTTAAATACTAAAATCCCCCCCCCCAAATTTTTTTTACCCTTTAAGCTTAAATTTGTAATCCAAACTGTTACTGTATTAAATTTTTGCTACCATTTGGTCATATTTTCGATCTTCTGTTTTATTTACATAGTCATATTTCTGTATCCCTCCAAAAACATACTTAGAATTACCCTCAGGCTCTAATTTTTGCCAAAGAGTCTTCATAGATGATAACAATACATTGCCGTTATTAAATTCTTTTTATCTTTTCAGGGACGGCTTAAGGAATTTTGGCCCCCTACTTCTTTTCTAGATGTACTCTTGCCTACTCTTATGGTAATATTCGTTTTGTGACTTTATACACACACACACATATATATATATGTATATATATATATATAGAGAGAGAGAGAGAGAGAGAGAGAGAGAGAGTAGGGTTGTAACTCAAGTCATCTTTCTGGATGCTGATGCGGATGTTCAATGCTTGACATCCGCGGATGCAGATGTTTTGCAGAAGAAGAAAAATAAATTTATAATAATTTAGATTTTATATGGGAACGAAGTCTTTCTCGGCATTGAGAATGGATGTAGTCTTCTCAGAAGACTAGCCGAGTAAACAAGGTGTTTCCACACGATATTTCGGCGATCTCAGACTCCGTCGCCATCTTCTGGTGAAGTGCCGGATCATCATTGTCATTTGTCAGCCGGATGAACCCGACTGACTGGCCGGTTTACTGTTGCGCCGGTCTTCAGCCTCGGTGTTACTTTTTTGGGGGGGGGGTGGTTTGTCAGTCCCCGCAAAGGAGGCACGCCGTCCAGAGTGGCCAGGGTGGGTTATGTGAAGCAGCTACACACCCACTCATTTACGGCTGTTGGTTTGCCACCATTATGCTGGTAAGGGCTGCCGTGATAGTGGCAGCTACTTGGACCGGTATGGCATCTTAAACATCACTGCCCCCTGGTGCAATTTCGGGCCAGGTGACCAAAGTTGTTGCACCGGAAACATTGCGTCAGTGGAAGAGGTGGCTTTTTCTTCGGTTCCAGCCGCACCTTGTGGCCAAAAAGCTTGGAAGGGCACTTTTCCCGCGGTACACGTTCTGCTGGCTGAACAGTGTATAGCGGGATGCGTTCGTCGGTGCCCGGGCGCCGCATCTGGTCAACCGCAAGGGTAGCGATGCCGCAGCTACTTAGCCCTGCGAATACCCCTTCCTCCGTGGTCTCTCTTGGTAGTCTACGGACCACTAGTTTGGCGGGTCTCCTGGGCAGCTGAGGGGAGTGTTCTATTCCGTACGCCTCCAGGCACTTGCAGAGTAGTTTCATCTGTTGTGGGTGTTGTGGGAAGAACTTCAGGCCGCCCTTGATGGGGATGCTAGGATGATATCAGCTGTGAAAGCTTGGAGCTCGGTGATAAGCTCCACGTAGCCACCGTCAAACTGTGCCGTAAGTGGAAGGACCGGCCCCTGTTCCGGTCCCCCCCACCAGTGGCAGTTACTCTTCCCCTGAGTTTTCTTGAGCGCCATCTTCTTCTTCTACTCTCTGGTCAGCTTCTTGTGGTTCCTCACGCGGGTATGGCATGAGTAGAAATCTTCGTTTGAGGACTTCGATGTAGTCTTGCATGTTGAAGTTATTGGCCCACAGTGTTGGGAACACCAACACCTCCGGCCATTCTTCTGGCCATCTTGCATAGCCCTTGATGATCCGTTGCTTGGTGAGATGGCTGCATTCCCTCTTCGTCAGGAATTTCATGAGGTTCTTGTAGTTGTCTGGGAGAACATATACGAAGTTGTTGTCATGGTCGAGGTGAACAAGTACAGACATTGTCCATTCCTCTGTGTTGTCTGGACTCAGTCGGCTCTTCCACAGTTGACGGTTCTCTTCGTTGAAAGCTGCTATGACGTCTGTGGCCTTCCATTTGGTGGTTATCCATTTCGACCCCTCCAGTTGGCGTTCTTCTATGCTCAGATGTAGATTTTTAAAGTCACGAGGCATTGCTTTTTCATAGAAGTGTCTGACGTGCTTGTGGCTTCCTTACTATGAGGCCCGTAAGGGCGCATTGGTCGGCTGTTCGGGAAGTTCGGACCAGTACTCTACACATTGTACACTGCTGACGTGCCTAATAATCCCGGTGTAGAGATTGCGACCTACAGAGATGACACCACATACTTCTCTCTCAGCAGAAGCAGAGCTATTGTAACCCGTCGTCTCCAGGAAGTCCTACAGAAAACTCTTGCTTGGGCTAGGAGGTGGAGAATAGAAATAAATCCTGCTAAAACGCAAGCCATTATGCTTACGCGAAGGTGCGACCCAGGGCTACTGGTGATACCACATCCTCTATTACACCTCAATGGCAAGGACATCCCCCGGTCTACAACTATTCGCTATCTAGGGGTCACACTAGATAGGAGACTAACGTGGCACGCCCACATAGAGGAAGTCAGATGCCGAGCAATTTCGAGATTACAGCAACTCTACCCACTCATCAATTTTAATAGCCGACTACCTCCAACTATTGGAATCAAAATCTACACTACCCTTATCCATCCAATTATGGAATATGCATGTCCTATATGGGCATACGCCGCAATTATCAAATACAAAAGCTACAACTCATTCAAAATCGGGCATTGAAGAGAGCCCTACACTTGCCACGTCATTTCCCGACCGATGCCCTACATGAGGCTACTGCACTGCCTATGCTCCTGGATAGATTCAGGCTGCTGGCAAAATCTTTCTACAAAAGCTCCCAGAAGTCAAAAAAATCTAATGGTCAAAAACATCGGCCAGTATGACATTTCAGCAGACCGACATAAAAGACCATTGTGTTAATAAACTAATGCACCAAAATAAAGACCAACCAACTCAGAAGAATTGACCAACCTTGTTAATTGGAGAAAATATCCTAGGATAACAACTTCCATAAAACACTGCCTATTGATGAAATGGCAGAGAATGGTGGCTGTGTGTGGCCCAATAATAGCCCGCACCCATTGACTCGTAGATATGTCTCCAATGCTAACTCGAAAGTGCTGGAGCTGTCTGTCTGTCTGGTGCCAGATCAGTCAGAAGGCTGGTTCTTATAGCCTCCGAATGTGCGCGTGGTTGGCGTGCGCGCAGCTTGTTGGCTGGCTCGGTCGGCGCCTAGGCGGTGGAGGGGGGGGGGGGTTTAGCGCCGGTGGGAGGCTGGCGTGGGTGCAGTTGGTCCACGGCCGCCGTGGTGTGCACTTCGGCACGCTGACGACATATTGCATTAATGACAGGTGTCCACGCTTCGCTCAGCTGGTATCCACTGTCCCGGTTGACGAGATTGCGCGTGGTGCGAATTTCAACTGCTTCTGTGAGAATACTGTCCCAGAAGTTCCTTGTACGCGCCAATATCCTGGTATTCTCAAAATCGAAGCCATTTCCTTGTTCCAGGCTATGTTCCGCCACCGTCGAGTTTTCACTCTCCCCCACACGCACGTGTCGGGCGTGTTCCAGACATCGCTGGTTAATGCACCGTACTGTCTGGCCAATGTATCTCTTACCGCATTCACATGGAATGCTATAAACTCCCAGTGTTAGGAGTGCCAGGTCGCCCTTGGGGGAGCGCAAGATGTTCTTCAGCTTTGGTGGCAGCAGGAAGATGATCTTAATCCCGTTTCTGGCCAGAACTCAGCCAATCCTCGACTTTGTAGGCCCGGAGTATGGCAAGAAGGCAATGCGATCCTGTGGCTCGTTCTCGGTGTTATTGAGCCTGCGTCTCGGTTCTCGGAATGCCAGACTGATCTGATGCTCCGAGTACCCGTTGCATCTGAATGTCTGCCGTAGATGGTTAACTTCGCCCGGTAGGCTGTCGACATCACAAATCGCTCGCGCCCTGTGTACCAGCGTGGTGAGCACCATATTGCACTGTGCTGGGTGGTGATGACTATGCGCGTTCAGGTACAGGTCTGTGTGTATAGGCTTCCTGTACACAGAGTGTCTGAGTGTCCCATCTGGTTTCCTCTCTATAAGAATGTATAAGAAAGGAAGGCGGCCATTCTCTTCCACCTCCATCGTGAACTTGATGTTTGTGTTGATGCTATTCAGATGCTGGAGAAAACCTTCCAGGCCGTCCCTGCCGTGGGGCCAAACGACAAAAGTGTCGTCCACATAACAGTAAAGCTAGCGCTTTATCTTCGAAGTGCTCCATGAAGAAGTTTGCGATCGCCGGCGACAAGGGGTGCCCATGGCTACTCCATCCACCTGTTTGTAGTACTCCCCATTATACAAGAAGTAGATTTTAATATTAGATTTTAATATTTTATCAAAAATAAACTTAAAATCAAAATAAGCATATTTTTTATTCCATATTCTACATTTTTCAGAAGTAACGTCTATTTACATATAATACTGCTACATTGATTTAATTTTTGCCTCACCTTTCAACAACAAAAAACTCGGGATGAGTTCACAAGTGAATTAAATTATTTACATAACGCAGCACGGGTAAAAAAAAAAACAATCTTTGTCTTTCGAACTTTGTGGAGTTCGTGGCTCCACTAATTCCAGCGTAAAGCACAATGCCACACCACCTCACATCTTTGTGCCCGCCACCTACCTTTACACCAATCGAGCGGCCCATTCAAAGTACAATTTGTAGGATCTACGTTCATCCGATTTTTGATCCTTGATGGGTTGTGAAAAGAGTTAGAGAACTAAATGCAGGACGTGTTGTATGTTGGGACATCCAAACAACCAACACGAGTCCTTGCTGTCCAACAAGCTATAGTGTTAGATCATGATTCAAGGAAAAATCCTGCGAGTCTGCGGTAAGAACACGTAGTGTGCCGCAAGAAAGTACGAGTGGAAAGGATTGGTTGGAACATTTTGTTGGACTCCTTTTACTAGCGTGAATGGGTGAGTGCATCCTATTGTAGTACTACATGGATGTCCTTAATGTTGGACCGTGAAGAAGACGCTTTACTTTACATTTGACTTGTAAATTAGTTGCTTAGGTAATAACACCATTTAGTTGATTGTTATTTTTATTGCTGTATCGTCAAGGGGGGGGAGGGGAATCTTAGCTAAGAGACTATGGGCAGAATCTAGTATAAAGAGAAAAGAATAATATATATTGCAATGTAAGCAAAACATGTTCCGGATGTGAAAGCGGATTTAGGATTTCACACGAAAGTTCCGCACATGCGGATGCGGAGATCCGTTACATCCCTAGAGCTCAAACAATGATTAAAGAGGCGGACAGTGGTTTCTCTAAATCTGTGTACAAACAGGCCAGCAGTTTATTGTGGTGACATCAAATGTGTCTGGTATGTCCCAAGAAGCCGGCAACCGACTGTAACAGAAATGGAAAGCTATGTAGTCGTCCGTTCGAGAGAAGATCGACAATCACGCTAATCATTAAATTTGTCCTGTTTATCGGAAAATAGGATCAACGATGAAGGTGCTGTCGGCACTAAGACTATTGTGAAAGCAGCTGGTTAACATTATAAATTTTTAGATTGTTTATTTTAGCAGGAAAATTGTACGTTAAGTAAGAAAAAATTTTGAATGGGATCGCTGCGGAGCCCCCTCAAGTATGGGGCTCCCCGCGGCTGTGGTTCTTGTGGTAGCCTTAAACCGGCCCTGTATCTATTTAGATGCAAAACTTTTATTGCTTTACAGGGTATTCTATTTTCTATTGGCTACTTATTTACATCAAAGATTAACTCTAAACATGGCAAGTAAACTTTCAAATTTGTTTATCTTTTGTTAATGAAAATTTTAGACCATGGAAATTCTATTTTAAAATTGTTGTTTTTAGCTATTCAACTTAAAAATATGTTAGTGGAATTTTTTATGTGATTCAGTTTCATGACTTCAGGTTTTACTTACTTACATAATAACATTTCTGATTTTGACTTTAAGTGTCCTTGAATGTTAGATTTATGCTTGAATCATTTATTTTCAATGTTAAATGCTCAAAGTTATCCCCTCTTACAAGTTCTATGAAACTTTTTTCTGTGTTACAAACTGTGACATACAATGGAAGGGCTAATGAAATAATGTGCAAGACATAATACATACTTGAAATAATAGTTAGGATAAGGTAAGTAACCACCACTGTGAAGAAAGAAGTATGACTTTCGTGGTGTGTCAACTGTATGGAGAGTTCTCGAGCCTCCCACGGAGGGAAGTGAATCAATCAGATGTGACGTTTCAGAGTCAATCTTCATCTCGAGCACTTTGAAACATCACATCACATCTTTCTGACATGCTTCCCCAGTGAGAGGGTCGAGAACTCTTCATAAAACCTCAACTGTGTGTGTATTTTTTTCTTTTATTTTTTTTTCCTTTTATTTTTTTTTTCCTTTTTTTTTTTAATCTAGAATGTTTGTATCCTTGAAATCCATTACTCACCGCAGATGTAGGTGAGAAGTGTGTCAATTGTGTTGACTGTTGTACATATACAGGGTGGTCCGAAAATATATGTCAAAAGTGTAAAGGTATTTAAAGGGTACCTAAATAAGCATATTTCATACAGGATTGTGTGTGCGGCGGTAATGCCACCTTGAGCCGGTAGCAAATGCAGACACACTAATGTCTTGAATGCTATTTCCTTTGTATGAGCATTACAATTTCTCAAAATATGACCTATAAATCGTAGTGTAGAATTAAATTTGCCTATGACAGAAGTTATGTGCAAGTCCCATTTCATTTTGCTTTGTACTTTTATGCCTTGATACTTCAGGGAATCCACCCGTGTCAACAACGGAATTGTTAACTTTGTACTCATGAGCAAATGGGGTCTTTTTATTACTTATTTGCATTGCCTTGCACTTTTTGCAGTTAAGTGTAAGCTGCCATTTTTGGCACCATTCCGAAATAACATCCAGATCGTGCTGAATTTCTAAGTAATCGTCAGAGCCTGTCACTTCCCTATAAATAAGTGCATCATCAGCAAAAAATCTCATCCTGCAATTAATGTTGTCACTGAGATTGTTTACAAAAAATTAAGAAAAGAAGTAGTCCTATTACACTTCGTTGAAGAATGCCTGAAGTAACATCTAGCTTAGAAGAGGCTTCCCCATCAACAATCACATACTGTGACTCACCAGTTAGAAAATCGAATATACATTCGCACAGCTGATCAGATATACTGTACACTCGAATCTTCGCTAAAAGTCGGTTGTGTGGTACAGAGTCAAAAGTTTCTGAAAATCCAAGAAAATAGCATCAATTTGTGATCCTGCATCAATAACTTTCAATATAGCCAATTCTGAAATTCATGAAATCTCATTTTCATCTAGAACCTTCATAACGTTAGAGCACATGACATGCTCCAGAATTCTACTGCAAACAGACTTTAGAGATTTGGGTCAATAATTCCTAGGATCTCTCCAAACTCCTTTCTTGAAAACGGGAATCACCTGCGTTATTTTCCAGTGAGAAGGTACTTTTCATTCTTCTAAGGATTGACAAAATATATCTGACAGGAATGGTTCTATTTCTTCCGCGTATTCTAAAAATACTCTTACTGGTATACCATTGGGACCCAGCACTTTCCCCCACTTTAGGAGCTTTAATTGCTTTATGATACCTACACTATCAATTTGTACTGGATCCATCTCAAATTCTACATGCCGTGGAAAAACGGGAATGTTTTGCATGTTTTCGTCAGTGAAAGAATTTTTGAATTCGGTGTTAAATACGGTAGCCTTGTCATGGCTGCCACAACTTCCTGACCGTCTGGCAGTAGGACTGGCATATTGTTGTCACAACCACTAAGTTTTTTTACATACGACCAAAATTTCTTTGGATTTTCAGTGAGGCTCAAGTAAAGTGAGTTGGATCGAAAGTCATTAAAGGACTCGCGCATTGCATTCTTGACGTGTCCTCTTGTCTCAGCTAACTTCCCTAAATCACTCCTATACTTTGTCCTTCTTGAGCATGCATGTATTTTCCTTTGCTTTTTAAGTAACCTTTTAACTTAATGTGTATACCATGGGGGATCGTTCCAATCGCTGATTGTCCTTTTCGGTATGTTATATACCTATTATCTTACCTAAAACGTTCAGCGAAAGGCGAGTTACAAATAATGCATAGCAAATAACTTTTATAATCACGCTCAATAGTAAAGCAGATTTCATGTCAGAACATAACCTTGTTAAATGTCCATTATCTTGCTAAAACCATTTAGTAGGGGGCAAATCTCATATAATTGTATAGTAAAGAACTTTTATAACGATTTCCTTAACATGAAAGCACTTTCTAAATCAATTATAAAACATTTTTTTAAAAGACATAATGCTCAAATAAGGTTGTTTTTCAGTCATGATAAATTTTGTTGCATTCATTTCACTAAGAAAGAAGAGAATGACAATCATTTTAAGGTAGTTGTTGTGTGCTTTCGAAATTTATATAAGGAGATATTTCAAATCAAAATAATTTGATATTTTTAGAAAAAAGACCTAGAAAGATAAAAGTAAGCTTAAACGAAAGATAAAAATCAGTTAACAACAAACATACAACAGTTCAGAGGTAACTTGATGTTTAAAGAACGAAACGAAGTTTTAGTATTGACATGTTATAGCACCACCTTGTGTGACATTCAGAAATTAATAGCTCTTAAACGAGAATAATTATGAGAAAAGTTATCATGACCAAAAAGATTCAGAATAAATTAAACTATAACATAGTAAAATTTCGGGAAAATCCGTGTAAAATTAGCATTCCACAGGAGTGGGGGCTTTTTCTAATTCACTGAAGAATAGTGTTTCCCTGTGGGAATACACCAGTGTTCCACGGCGATTCATCAACAGATAAGCCCGGCTATAAAAAGCCGATCAGCGCAAGGAGTCAGGGATTGTTTTTCAAACAGTTTTATCGCACAGGCAGTCGGGGATAGTTTCCAAACAGTTTTTAAGCAGGTAGTTTTGAAGTAGCAGTGCGCATTGCTCCACGAGGATAAATTTCAAAATCTAACTTCTGAAAGTGCAACTATCTCACCTCGGAACAAGTTTGAGGACTTACTCATTCACTTTAAAGAGACTTTAAGCTAAACTCACTGAAGGAAACTTTTTTACGATAGTTTAAGAAGTCAACAGAAGCAGTGTTTGAAAACTATCTTGAAGCTCAATCTAATTTTGGGGTTGCAAATAGAAAATATGTTTTGCAAGAGTGAATGTTTCATCAGTGTAGTGCCTTGAAGGATAACCTGCATCTTCTTATGTAATTCGAAGTTCGACATTGTCTTAAATGTTTCAAGTGTAATCTGATATCAGTGTTAACTTCAGCAAACTTTCAGAATATATTTCAAATTAGTAACTACAAGTGACTTTCTTTCATTTATGTATGACCTGTTAGCTATCAGTCATAATCAGTTATACAGGCAACACAATCAAGTTAATGCGAATATTGTATAACCCCAAGCAACGTTTTAGCATTACAGGTATATGTAAGTCCATAACTTCCCTGACTATATTCATGAATTGAAACCACATCTCTTCAACCGAGCCTATTCGTTCAATAAAGGTAATGTAATTATCCCTCAAAAACATTCTTAAACTCTCCTTAGAGGCCTTTTCGAACTTGTAAACAACGATTTCTTTTTTCTTCATGTGTGTGGCTGTTAATTTTGCCGTAGCAATTACAGCTTTAAGATCACTTAATCCCATGGTGGTAGAAATGTCCATGAATGATTCAGGCCTATTTGTAATGAGAATATCTAAAATGTTTTTATGTTGGTTAAGTTACGAGCTGCTCAGGATCTGAGAAAAGGTCAAAAATAATCTCACAGGATGTTTTATCCTTGCTACCAGTAACATGGGCATAATTAGTCCAGTCGATATACAGAAAGTTGAAGCCACCTCCTAGTATTATTGCATGATCTGGAAATTACTGAGCTATAATTACTTACATTAGTTCTTAAGGCCTCAGCAATAGCTACATCTGTATCTGGTGGATGATAGAAAGATCCTATTACAAGTTTTTTCCTAGCCACTTTTAGTCTAATCCATAGGATTTCACAGACCGTATCGCTAGTTATTTCGTTATATGATAGGTGTTTACTAACAGCTATAAATACACCACTTCCATTAGAATGCAATCTATCCTTACGGACAACATTCATGCTATTATTAAAAACTTCTGCTGAACTTATATCCGGTTTTAACCAGCTTTCAGTACCTAATAAAATATCTGCTTCTGTGCTACTAATAATGCTTTCAAGCTCAGGATGCTTATTACAAACACATCTACAGTTAATAATAAGTGCTTTTAATGGTCGAGATTGATTTACACCACTTCTAACATATGGTGCCGAATTTAATTGGGCTGCCCGAAACTGTAATCCCTGTTTCGGGTCTTCCTCCCTCAGCCTAAAAAATCCCCCAATGTACTCCACACATCCCCTGCCACCCGTGTAGCCAATTCATGTGTTTAGTGCACACCTGATCTATCCAAGGGAACCCTACATGACTCGACCCCAGAGCAAAGATGTCGTCAAACCTAATGGACAGTGGTACAAGCTTGCCTTCCTGAGATTCAGACTTGTACGACTGCCCCCGCATGTGGCGTCGACATCCGGAAACCATGCACCAGACACTGCTAGGTGACTGCCTCACTCATTCCAAAGTCTCATCCTGGACTGCAGGTATGATTTTTGGCAGGGGAAAACCTGTGAGAATAGCTTCATCAGGGTCACCCATATCACATCTGATGCAGTCGCCTATGGCAGCTTTCAGCCTTGTAACTTTCGTTAGCAAAGTTGCAAGCTGAGTGCGAAGATCAGCCACCTCAGTCCGTGTCTGCACAGAGCAATCACAGTCCCTACACATATTACTTTGAAAACAAATACTATGGAGAGGATGAAAGATGAACTAACCAAGTGATCCAAATAAACTGTTCACTACTTACTAACAACCGCTAGTCATGACTTAAAAAAACCTAACTATGGAGATAAATTTAGACCAGATGATGGATACTGCACTAGCCAGTTAATAGGATTTACTGGTAAACAGTGTTAGCCAACCACTGTAATTAATAAATGACAAATAAGCTCTATAAACTATATAAAAAAAAATATGATTAAAGGTGATCATGATTACAGCACGCTGCTGCAATTGAACCAACGCAAATAAAGCAAAAGCTATCACAACACTTTAAATTAAGTAAACAGATGGCGGCACTCATCACGATGGTTTCTGGAGACCAACTAGCTGCTGCTCTGCGACAACAGAAGTTATTCAAGGATAAAATCTAACTACAACACTTTAAACAAAATACACAAATGGCGGCACTTGACTCAAGGGTTAGTGGAGATCAACTATCTTCTGCTCTGCAATGACAGAAAATATTCAAACATAAAATCTAACTACAACACTTTAAATAAAATACATAGAAATGGTGGCACTTGATTCGACGGTTGCTGGAGATTAACTTCAGTAGGTGGATAATCCACTGCTAGGTCACACTTTGTGCTTTGATTGTCCCATCCAGCTCTTCATCATCTACGTCAGAGTCAGTTATAGTTGTTTCTGTGCATTTGACTTCTCTTTCAAGTTTTTTTTTTTTTTTTTTTTGTATATATATTACTTAAACGGCCAATTTTGTGCTGTGTGAAAAAGCACAATTGCAGGAAACATGGGAGAAGTTAACAAACTTTTGATGTGTCACTTGTTCCGTCAGATATTAAGCCATTAACATAGTTTAGGAATTGAGACCAAAGCTTGTCAGCTGTTCTTTGACTAAATTGCACAAACCACATATTCTAAGGAAGCCAAGATTAAAATGTGTATCTTTGCAGTGAACATAAATGTTCAAATATTGATGTTTTTTTTTAGACATCCACTCATCAAAATTTAACAAAAATCTTTGTCATTGTTTCGTGAAATATTCAAAATGAACAATCATGTCAACTTTTATGGTATCTGCAAAATTAGATCTTATGGTATTAGAAAATTGAAATTCACTTTCTAGAAACATTTGTCTCAAATCTGATGAAATATAGAAACAATTTATGGTAAAAACATTTTTGCAAGGAATTCTGGAAACCATTTCTTGGATTTTTCCTTTTTGAAATGGCAGTCTATAGTTGTAACGTCCTTTTTGTATTATTTTTACTTCAGAAAAAATTCCAATTCCATCATTTTTTTGTGTATGATCTGGGATCTAATTTTGCAATAGGATGACATAACACAAATTATAGTAATGCAAACAATAAAAACAAATGGGTGATTTTTATAGAAACGTAGAAGTGAATCTATTTACTTACAAATCACAAAAGATGATAAAAACAAACATTTGTTGCCGTGAGTCAAATGTCAACTTGAAGGGTACAGAAACGAGGCAATAAAACCAATACGGACCAAGTCCGGCCAGAAAGTGATGAATGGGGATGAAAGGCCAGGAAGATTGAAATACATTTTTGCCCCATTTTATGGATTGTGGATCTGCATAATTTTGTGTGAGATCTGCCAGACTACCAAATGATGTGGGATCCCTACCTGTACCTCCAAACTCCTTCCTTGTCTAAATTGAAGTAACTTCCTTATACACAAACATTAACCACAGTCAGGATCTCAGTGCCCTGAAACACTTCCTAGAAATGTTATCTCACACCCTTTTCAGTACATCCTTGGTTTACTTTGTTCTCTACAAAAATTAGGTACATAAAGAATGAAGTTATACCAAAAAAAGAGAAGTAAATAGAGATAGTTTCAATAAGTTATGTCAATTCATAAGGAAACCATGTGAAAATGAATGAAAAATTTGTATATGAAAGGGAAGAGTGGTGATGAAGGATGGGTATAGTGAAGGCTTCATCAAATGACAGAATGTGAAATGGAAAACAGTGAGGGACAATGAATGGTGTAGAGATAGGTTAAAATGGTGAAGAATCATATCCAACTTGTTCATGGTTGGATAAAAGAAAGTGATAATGGGACTAGTTGACCAAACAATGACCAACTTTAAGAACAGTGGAATAAAATTTGTATTTCTTATCTGTACTATTAACCTCTTAAATGAATTTCTTTAATCATAATGATTTTAAATTATCAAAATGATGCTAAGTACTGTTTGGCTTGTTTAAACATTATACCACTGTGCTGTAGGACAAAAAAAGATCAATACTTAAATTTAGAATAATTTAGTCTGAATTGAATTAAATTTTCTGGAAGTAAAAATGAAATTAGTAGAATTTGAAGAATGCTGTATTTAGTTAAGTTTCTTTAGCAGTCTTGAAATATATTACATTCTTATTTATTTCTTACTCACCCTTGTTTTATGAAATTTGCCCACAGTTCATTCATTTGGAGACCAACAGTGTAGCCATCAGAACCAACTTCAAGTGAATCATATCCAGACAAGTAACTCATATCATCTGCATGACAAGCACCTGTTTGTTAAAGTGAGTATAATTGATTAGATGAAACAAAACACATTTAAGAAATATAACAAGGTATATGAATCTTCATTGAATTGCGAAAATCTACACCAAGTGTTTTTTTTTTTAATTTAACACAATTTACAAAGGAAAGAAAAGTTAGCTTTGATTACTGCAGAGACATACAATGTGATGAACACACTGATTTCAAAGAAAAAACTTAATTCATAGATAAATAATTATGATCAATAAAATTTATTATACTTTACCAGGGAAATCGGGGAATTTGTTGAGAGGTCCATTAAATGAAAACTGGTAGTAATAAACAGGTTCTGTAGAATGCTGGACCATTGCACGAACAATAGTATCAACTCCTTCCACAAACATTAGATCTGATGCCAGCTATAAATAAATGCAAATAAATAAAAAAATATTATCCTACTAGGGCATTAGTTCTATTGCAAACGAAATATTAATAAAGGGACAATTTTCTATGTACGTTACATGAAGTTTTACTTTAATATAATTTACTCTTTAGGATGTATAGTTAAAGGCTCCATCTATAACGTAGTCCTACACATATATCACAGAAATCTTGCTACTTGGGAAAGGCATTTGTTCTGTTGTGGGATTTGTGTCTGTGGACACCTTTGTAGGTGTACTTCCTTAGTTGTTAGCTAAAGCTGTAAGGAAGCCCACTTCCTGTGATGATGGGGTCACGTCAGGTTAGTGGATGCTAGTGAGAGGATGGAGGTAGATATTCAAAGGGATACTGACTGTAGATCCACATCAGGAAAAATATAAAAGACATAGATAAGCTGCTGAAACAATAACTGATGAGAGCAGAACTGGGAAGGCAATGATTAATGCTGAAAATATCAAAAAGCCACTAATTAGAGTGTTCTGTCGATGCACACTAAAGTAACAACAATAAGAGTGTTACTGATGAACTGTAGAAGTATAATGAAGAGAGTAATAGAATTAGCAAACCTAACAGAGATACACAAACCACAAGTAATTATAGGGGTAGACTTTTGGTTAAAAGAAAAACTACTAGACAATGAGATTTTTCCCAATGGCTACAGAGTATACTGCAGATATAGTGGATGTAACATAGGAATTAGCTTCAAAGAGCCTGTAGGAGGTAATAATTTTTTAATATTACAACTAAATTATACAGCCATAAACATAAACTTGATAATAAAGAACATTTCCAGTCAAAATGTGGCCAATATCGCGTGAGACATAAAAATTGAAGTCGTAAAATTAAATCAAATGAAAAATGATGCAAATATTTTCACAGTTAGTTTAGTTAAAAATAATCATTTTAAAGTAGTATTTCCATGGTATAAAAATTTTATTAATGAAGATAAAGAAATTTGAAAATTTACTCACAATGTTTTTATAAGAAAATTAAAGATTACACCAAAATAAGTATAATCACACTCTTGAAATAAGCACTACAATTGTATACAAAAATTAAAGTAATAATAAGACTTTAAAGGAGTATTTATCATTTTTAAATTGAACAGAAACTGTTCATTTAGTATGCCTCCTGAATCCTATTGGTATTATAGAAAAAGAAAATAGCTATAGTTATTGGATTATTTCAAGCCAAGAAGTATCCACAAAAAAAATCCAGAGACTAAGAAGACTAAGAAGTAAGTTAAATACTTAATGGTATCAATCACATGTTTATAATTAACTGTCATATTTTTCTAGGCTATAAGGGAGAATTATTTATCAGCATTCCTTATATGGTACCCAATATTTATACATTAACTGTCAACTACCCATAGCCAAAGCCCAGAAAACAAATACAGCTGAAAATGAAATATTTTCAAACAAATTTGGTATTGATTTTTACCTTAATCATGACAATAGATCAAGTTTTCTCTGGTTAAGAGACAGCTGATGTTCAGAGCATGAGTTAAAATTTTAATGTTGTCACTATCAGGAAGCAATCACAATTGAGAAAAGAAAAATGGATCCACTGTTACTTATAGTTGGTTTATGGTTACCCATAGGCCACTGTTGTTTGTTAACTTTGCCTCATTGCTCATTCCAGATTATTGCAGATTTAGGTATGCTAATGAGCTCAAATTCAGCTCTCTAGTCCATTAAATAACTGTGTTAGCACATAACTATTAAATGTTACTGGAAATTCCCAAAATTTACCTATTTTAGGCAAATATATTTCAGTTCCAGCTCAATATATTAATTAAAAATTTTCCAAAAAATGTTCAAGTAATTGTTGTTATTTTTTCCTTTTTTTTAAAAAAAAAAAAAAAAAAAAAAAAAAAAAAAAAAAAAAAAAAAAAAAAACCAGCTAAACCACTGTATTTATTGTTATATGACTTTTGTTTTTATTTTTCATTAAAAATATCACTTTTGTACTGCTCTTAAAATGTTCAGTCTATCTCTTCATGTATTTAGACACAATCAACTTGTACAAAAACAACTAAAACAGAAATTATTAAAGTATACTCACAGTTGCTGTCGAGTCATTAGTCGCAAGTGTGATCTCGCTGTCACCATAGTAAAATTGCCGAATTTCAGCTGATGCTTCCAGTTGTTCCTCTTCACTTGATAAACGAAGATCATGAGCTACATAGGCATCAAAATTGTCATTTAAATCTTGAACTTCTTCCTCTGTTGAAAATACTCCTCCTTCTGAAGTAAAGACAAATGTATAAATTTCAAAAAAAAATTGAAAGAGTCTGTAGCATGATGATTTACATTTACATCAAAACTTGTTACATAGTAAGAGAGTAATAAAAAAACTGCATGCAATCAACCTCCTTAGTAAGAAGGAAAATGTTCATTAAAACCAAGATGTTACTGCATGCAATCAACCTCCTTAGTAAGAAGGAAAATGTTCATTAAAACCAAAATGTTACTGCAGGAAATAAAGTATCAAAAAAAGCTAGGAAAAAATCGAAGTATTCCAGGGTAGTTTACTGGGATCATTACTGCTCATTATAATAATAAATGACTGGATTGGTGGTACCCAATCTGATTGTTTATAGGTGGCACAATATATATTATGGGATTAAAATGGGTGACGACTGTGAACAGTTTTAGGGGTATCCAGACAGAATATTTCGCTCAGTAGGTTGATATTGTTTTAGATGAATGGTAAGAAGAGATAACATGCCATGCACACAGATAAAACAAATAATTGTTTTATATGTGTGCAACAACATAGCTGGAAGAAAGAAATGCCATGAGGTATGGAAACAAACATCACTTACAAAGGTTGAAAGATTGAGTATGCAATGGCAAAAAAAAGGAACCATATTTCTGGCTTTTACTTTCCTGATAAAATACAAAATCGGTTTGGATGATTGCCCCCCCCCTTTTTTTTTTTAATGGTTATAGACATGGAGAAGAATTGATATCTGAAGATCTTAAGTGTAAATAACATGGCACAATAATTGATGGCAAACACAATGGGGTAAGACACATTGCTCAGGTGGTATGAAGAAGTATCAAAATCCTTTATTTATTAGAGAGTGTAATGGGGGTAAAGTAAGGGAATTGTGTTACAAAACCTGGGCCAGATCATTTGTTCAATATGGTAGTGTAGTATGGTACCCACATTTTGAGTTTCAAATACAGGAGGTGGAGGGTATGTGAAGGGGCCTAGCTATATTTGTCTCTGGAAATTATTGCATAACACTGTCAGTAACTGATTTGATAAAGGAGCAAGACAGATGATGGATAAGTAGAGTGGCAAAAGTGTAAAAGGCATATATTTTTTTAATTATTATTTTAATTGTGATGTAGCACATGCTCCTGTGGTAATTCCTCCTAATTACCCATTTTATTTCATTTTTAATCTATACTATCATAAATCTGTAAGCAACCTGCGTTTGTAGTGAGGCTTGATCTCTAATAACGCAAAAACTACCGCATCAATTTGCATGGTGTTTCCAAATTTTTAAAGCTAATGTTGCTGATCAACATCTGCAGAAGTAGCTAACGACTAATATGTACCATGGGAAGAAGCAAGTCAGTAAAAAACTTCAGAAATGTGAAACTGTAGACCACAGATAATTATACACATTCAGACGGTCACTCCTTTCATAAAGAGACCTGACAAAATTTAGGATTTCCCTTTTATTTTTTTTTTTTTTACTTCTGCGATTCATTTTTCTGGACCGCAGTACTTCAAAATAAAAAGAATACGTGAATCAAGTATAATCAGCATTTACTTGAATCGTAACAGGTCTGTTGACGAAAAAGTTGAAAGTTGAAAAAGTTGAAGACATGTATTGTCTCTGGTAGACTGTTATACAGTTTGTCTCTGGAACAAAATTGCTACTTGAACGCTGTACAATACAGCCACAATAAGCCAATACTTAATACGAAATTCAGTTTTTTCTCGAAGAGCGTTGTCTGAAAAACAGCTATTATAAATATCAACAAGTAATAAAACATACTTCTTTCATAATGACTTTTGCGGAATTGCACATATTTGGAAGTACTTTATTCGATTAATATGTCTCGTGGCTATAACGTGCAAATATAACTAGGCATCCGAAAATTCAGGTACATGCGACTCAAATAATTACATAGAAAATACGGATATATTGAAAGAAACTCAAATAAAAAAATTTCATATCCTAATGCTACACCGCGTAAATTATAAAGCTAAAAGCATCATCCCTTTGGCCTATAACAAAGCATATCAGCTGTCATCACTGTCCAGGTTGCATTTCAATCGATTTACAACTTGCGATAATTTGGCCACTCAGAAATAATTGCTTGAGTTACATGCACATTAGTTACATATACTGTACCGTGATCCATTTTGACATTTTTGAATTAATTATATCTGACTGAAATAATGACAATAATGATACGACGATTTGAAACCAAGATTAACACCAATTCACGTAAATTTCTATTTTAAAGCAGGAATAATTGAAGGTGTATCAACATAAAATAAAACCAATATCCAAACGGCAAAAAATAAATAAATCAGAAAAAATTGAGATGCTGTGATTATTGGTAACGAATTTTTATTTCAAATATAACTAGGCATCCTAAAATTCTATTCTACACCACGTAAATTTTAAAACTAAACCCGTTATGCCTGATGCTAAACAAAACGAGTCAATTGTCATCTGGTCCAGGCTGTTGTTTCGCCAGGTACTTACATGCGACTGAAATAATTACATAGAAAATACGGCTATATTGAAAGAAACTTAAATTAAAAATGTTTCATATCCTAATGCTACACCGCGTAGATTATAACGTTGCAGGCATCGTCTCTTAGGCCTGTAACAAAGCATCATATCAGCTGTCAGGTTGCATTTCAAGAGATTCACAACTTGCGATAATGTTGCCACTCAGAAATAATTGTTTCAGTTACATGCATGTTACTACATAAACTGTACCATGATCACATCTCGACATTTTTGGATTAATTATATCTGACTGAAATAATGACAGTAATGATACGACGATTTGAAATCAAGAGTAACTCCAATTCACGTAAATGTCTATTTTAAAGCAGGAATAATTGATGGTGTATCAACATAAAATAAAACCAATATCCAAACAACAAAAAATAAATAAATCAGAAAAAATTGAGATGATGTGATTATTGGTAACGAATTTTTATATTTCAGCACACTTCCAAGAGCACTAAGTTGTAGATTACTGCTATATTTACATAAATTTATGGCACCGCGGTTATGTTGCAATCCTCGGTATCCACATTTAAAAATAAACTTTTTTTAGTTAAGTATCATGGAAACAATATTTTTCATTATATCCACAGATACATCCTTAAGAAAGCTTATACCTAACTATATAATCCCAGGCAAAGTTTACACATAAAATCGCCAAAAAAAATTACACATAATGATTATAATATCAGCTTTCTTAACGTTGAATTGAATTGAATTTTATTTGATCCATGAAGTCATAATTTATGACATAGGACAAGTCATCAGTAATTACAATAAGCATTACAATATAATTGTTTCACACAATACAGGATTACATATCATTATTATAATTAACATACTTAAAATTGCACAGTCAATACAAGCAGCATATGAAATACATATGTACAACTGAAGTTAAATTAATAGTTCAATGTTTTACAAGTTGCAATACAAAATAATTTAATCATGTTCGTTCATTTCTCGATGGTTCATATATTCATTGGCACTATAGAAGCTATTGACTAATAAAAAAAATTTTAGCTTATATTTAAAATTATGTAAATTTGATATTTGTTTTATGTTTTCAGGAAGAGAGTTGTACAGAATTTTAGGCTGGTAGAGTACACTATTTTGGTATAGAGCCTTCTTGTGCCACTCTAAATGAAAATTATTCCTATTCCTTGTTTCGTGTTTATGTATTTCCTTATTTAGCGCTGCATATTCCTGATGTGATTTCAGGAAGCAGATACACTCAAATAAATATATACATGGTAGAGTCAGTATTTTTAGTTCTTTAAAAATATCCCTGCAGGATTCTCTACGTTTCATACCTCTCATGATTCTTATAGCTCTCTTTTGAAGTATGAATGCCTGTTTTGCATGTGTTGAATTTCCCCAAACAATTATACCATATTTTAATAAGCTATGCATATATGAATAGTAGGCACACAACATTGTTTTCAAAGAGCAGCAATCTTTAAGCATTCTTAAAATATAACAACATTTGCTTAACTTCTTATTCAGTGATTCAACATGTTTATCCCACTTTAAATGTTCATTCAACCATATACCTAAAAATTTTGTGTGATGTACTTGTTTTACATAGGTATCTCCTATCCTCACTAAATTATTACTGTTATTTTTGTTTATTATATGAGTGAAATTAATCCATACTGTCTTTTCATGATTTACAATCAAGCAATTATCATGGAACCACTTTTCTACTTCTTTTGTTGTTGCAGTAATTTTCTGCTGTAGGTCAACTTCATCCTGCCCTTTTATAAAAATATTAGTGTCGTCTGCAAACAATACCTCATCAGCTGTTAATAAATGATTTGGTAAATCATTTATATATATAAGAAATAGTAAGGGTCCTAAGACTGAGCCTTGTGGTACTCCGTGGTCAACTTTCTGATACTCTGAAAAATATTCTTTACCATCATGACATACTTTTACTCTCTGGTACCTGTTGGAGAGATTTGATTTAAACCAATCATATGCTTTGCCACGAATACCATATCTGTACAATTTTATTAATAAGAGGTCATGTCTAATAAGATCAAAGGCCTTGGACAGGTCTAAGAATAACCCACTGTTTATTTCACCCTTATCCACTGTATTGAGAACAGTATTCAGAAAATTGTAAATGGCTGTTTCTGTGGACCTATTTTTCCTAAACCCATGTTGTGAATTGCTTAGTATTTTGTTTCTAGTGAGAAAATCAGTGAGCCTTTCATACATTACTCTTTCAATTATTTTTGAAAAGCCAGGCAGTATAGACACAGGTCTGTAGTTCTTTATGTTATATTTGTCATCCTTTTTGTAAAGTGGTGTTACTGTTGAATACTTTAGTTCTGTTGGGAATATTCCTGCACTAAAGGAATCATTAATAATATCTGTAAGGTGGGAAACAATGGATCCTGAGCTGTATTTAATGATTTTATCTGGGATCCCATAAATATTGCAGGAAATTTTATTTTTTAATTTAGAAATAGCATTTCCTACTTCTGTTATAGTAACTGGATATAGAAACATAGTTTTTTCATTCATGGGGACATTTATATTACCATTTCTACTGCACATCTCATTGGTGAAATTTTTTGCTATGTTTGTGTAGTGTTTACTGAAAATATCTGCAATCTTTTTTGGGTCCTGAATAATTTTTCCTTCACTTTTTATAACATATGAATTAGTTTTTGCTTTAAAATTGCCAGTGCTTTTATTTATAATTTTCCAAATGGATTTAATTTTATTTGAGCTCTTGGAAATATATGTATCATTTGTCTGTTTTTGCTGCTAATATTACTTTTTTGAAAATTTTTCTATAGCATTTTACATGTGACTTTAAATTTTTATTTTGTTTGGCTAATTTGTTTAAAATTCTAAGATTTTCTGCAGAATTTTTAATGCCCTGGGTTATCCACGTGATTGGATTGCTTTTAATTCTAACTCTTTTTAATGGGAATGCAACTTCAAAACAATACTTATAATTAGACATAAAACAATTGAACTTATCATCTATGCTATTATGCATTCCTTCCCCCCACTTCATATTTTGAAGCATGTAGTTGAAAGTTACAACTGTTATATATCCATTTAAATTTTTGGTACCACGGTTAACGTGGAATCCTCCATATCAGCATTTAAAAATATTATGTTTTAGCTGAGTTAAATATTGCTTTCAGAAATAATATTATTTATTACTACCACAGATATTCTATATTGTAACCAAGTTTATGCTCATCTATATACTCGCAGCCAAAGTTCACGTATAGTGATAATTGCAGCTGTGAAAACGTTTTAATTGTTAGTGCTGTGAGTTGGGTAAGTATAAAAGTTTATGATATGCCCTTACGAAAGAGATCTAATCTGTCGGGGTCAACTTCTGCAGCTAAAAGATGTCGCCGAAATCGGCTAAATGAGAGTGAAATAGACCGACAACATCGTCTGAAACGTCATAGAGAATGAGATGAAATAGCTAGAGCAAATGAAAGTAACCTGCACCGAGAAAAGCGATTGACCTATAACCGGGTTCTATACGCTAAATCCATAGCTTCTGTAAGCGCACAGAAGAAAGAATGTCGTTTGTACCGTGAAAGCCTTTCTAAACAATAAATGTTTATACTTCGCACAATAATTACAACCACAAATTATTACTGTTAATTTTTCAGGAACCTTTTCTACTATTGAATCTATTGCATCACGTTAAAAAAATCAATAAAACAACTCTCTGACATCAGTATGAAAACCGAACCTAACGTATTAAACGAAACAAACAAAACTATTCAGAATACATTAACAGTTCATGCCTTTCCACGTTAATGTCTGATAAGAGAATAAAATCGGTAAATAATTTCTACACCTGCTAAGGCACGCACGCGTGAAGCAGCGGGCAAATGCTAGTTATCTTATATAATTTGAGTGTTAAAATTCTTGCCCCATCTACTTTTACAATTTAAAAATTTTAATTTTAAATTCCTTCAGTGTTTTTGGTAAATTATTCATCTCTTCAATTGGTAACTTGTTCCAATCCCTGACACTCTAACCCACAAAAGAAAGTTTTTCCACTCAGTTTTGCACGAAATTGTGTGCCAGTTTGGGGTCATGGTCATCTATCCCCCTTACACACACTATTCCTAATTCTTTGACCAATATCCCTCCAAGCTCCATCACCAACAAATGACTTATACATTCCCAGCACTCTCTCCACCTACCTACTGTCCTCCAATGTCTCCCAGTCCAGCTCCTCTATCATAACAGATACTGACTGGGTCCTGTGATAATTCCCACAAACAAATCTCGCTGCTGTTCTTTGCACACCGTACAACTTGATATGTTGGTAAAAGAATTAGGAGTAGAGCTAGAAAGGGAAGAGATGACCATAACAACAAACTATCACTCGATTTAAGGCATAATGAAGTAAGAGACTGGAATAACTAAACTATGAAATTGTTGAACAATTTACCAGAAACAGAGAAAGAATTTAAATTTATAATTTAATTTAATTGCAATGGAGCACATGATCCAGTGGCTATTTCCCTACACACCCATCCTCACCCTATCCTGCACCCACCTACATTTGCCCTCTACAACTTTTAAACTTTAAATTCTTTCAACATTTTCAGTAAGTTATTAATCATTTCCCTTGGTAACTCATTCCAATCCCTGATACCCTTACCTAAAAAAGAGAATCTTCCCACACCCTTGTGCCTGAAATCGAGTGCCAGCTTATGGTAATGGTCATCTTTTCCCTTCCATTCACTACTTTTCATACATACTCCAATATCTTTCCATGCCTCATCACCAGTATTCACCCTGTACACTCCCATGACCCTCCTAATCCTAACCCTGTCCTGCAATGAATCCAATTCCAGCTCTTTGATCATATCTGTCACTGATTGCATTCTGCAATAATTTACAGGAACAAATCTAGCAGCCCTTTTTTGCACCCTCTCCAACTCCTGTATTTGATACGCAAAATGTGAGTCCCATACTACGCTACCATATTCGACCAATGGTTGCCCAATTCCTTTACTTCTCTCGTACATCCCCTCATCACTCTCTCCAACATGTGCACAATTTTGAAACCTTTTCCTAAGACCTAGCCAATGTGTCCTGCCCAGTTAAGCTTGTAATCAAATGTAATGCCAGATATTTACATTTAAAGACTTCAGCAAGCAATTCTTTCCCTACTTTATATTCATAATTAACCTTTTTTTTTTTTATTTGTGTACCTAATAAGCTGCCTCTTCTTTGCATTTATCTCAATCCCAACCCAACTAGAAATCCTGTCCAGATCACCCTGCAACAGTTTAATGTCTTCTATCATTTTGAACCTTTTATATAGCATTATGTCATCTGAAAACAATCTATTTTCAGACAGTAAACAATCAACACAATTATTCATTACAGTAATGAATAGCAATGGTCCCAATACGCTACCCTGCGGCACTCCCATTTTTACTTCCACTTCCTTTGATACCACATTTCCTACCCTAACTTTCTGTTTTCTACCCTTTAAAAATTCTTCTACCCAGCAAATCACTTTCACATTCTCTCCAATAGTTTTTACCTTATTTACTACCATTTTGTGGCTTACTCTGTCAAACGCCTTTGAAAGATCTAGTGCTACACTATCAATTTGGCCTCCCTTGTCCATTTCATCTGAAATATCTTGCATATATCCCACCAACTGAGATTTGCATGAATATCCTTGCCTGAACCCATGTTACCTACTTGAAAACCACTTACATTCCTCACATACATTTCTGATGTGGTTGCATATCAATCTTTCCAATAATTTACCTACCACTGAAGTCAAACTGATTGGCCTGTAATTTTCGACTCTATTTCTCACCCCTCCTTTATGTACCGGTACTACTATTGCACTTTTCCAGTTTTGTGGTAAGCAGCAAGTATCCAGACTCAATTTAAATAATATTTCAAGATAAGGTACAATGTCACATCCGGCTATCTTTAAGATATCTGTAGTAATATTGTCTACAACAGCCCCTTTATGTTTTTTCAGCTTGCTTAGTTCCTACATGATTCCTTCAGGATGAATTTCAAAAATTTTAGTATCTTCATTTCTAATCGTATTGTTAAGCTCGTTCTGCGAATTAGACGTTCCCATTTCTGATTCATTGTCGCTAATACTCTCACTAAACCAGTTACTTAAAATCTCTGCCTTTTTCAAATCCTAAGTAACTGCTTCTCCATCCTTATTTATAAGTATCTCTACACCCTCCCGTCCCCTCAGTTTCCTGATTTAGCCATAGAAATTTCTAGATGCATCAGTCAGTGGTCCTCCTGCACTGACAATACTCTTCACAAACCCATCTTTAGCCACTTTCTTTGCTGTTATTAACACTTTCGGGACCGAGCCCGAGCATAGCTCGGGCAACAAAACTGTTTTGAAAAGACCGCGCCCGAGCATAGCTCGGGCGACTGTTTCTCGAGGCTCACATGCCTGTTTCTCACTCGGAAGCGGCCGGCTAATGTAATAGTGCTGCGTGTAACATCTGTCTATATTCTCCTTGACTGGTGCTGCCCTCTCTGATGTGCTTATGGAATTATTTCGAAAGAAACAGTAAGCGGTGCCAGACAGCTTCAGCTGCGCCATTGTGTATTTGCGTCGTCACGAGTTTTGCAAGTTCTTGTTTGTTCCTCGCAAATATGTCACGATTTTTGAGTGAACAAGAAATTTTAGGTAGAAAGGAAACGATTTGGTGGTGTCCTGACTGTAATATACCTCTCTGTATGCCAGAATGCTTCAAAATCTTCCACACTGAAGCCAAATACCTGTGAAATTATACTAAAAACTGAAAACGCAATTTTTCTGTGAAACAAAAATGATACCTTTTGTGTTTGTCAATAACATTGTTGTTACCAACTAAAAAAATTAAAATAAACATGTAAAACCAACCTTGAAGATTGTTCTTTTATTATATGAAATTCTTTTTGAAATATGTCAAATACAAACATGTCAGTGACATTTTAAAGAATGCCATAAATGGCTGGTTTTCTGGGCCAGGAATGTACCTATGCTGCTGGTCCCGAAAGTGTTAAGTCCTTGTTTAGTTGTTTTAAATATTCCCGACTACCCTGCTGTCTCTTAACTATGTTATGTTCTCTTCTGACCAACCTCTTTAACTGCCTCACCTCCCTGTTATAGTACACAGCTTCTCTACTTCTCTTTTTTTTATGCTTTGGAATTAATTTTCCTTCCCCTTTCCTATTATCTCCTTGGACTCTTCCCACCTTTACTCTACTGTACTTGTGCCTTCCTTCCATTTGCTGAATTTTCTCTGAAATATATCTTCAAATTTGAAATCTGTGCCTTTTTATAATTATACCTATTTCCCCAACAATTTTGGCTGGTGGCTTGCTGAATCCTTTAATATCCATTAGAACTGCTTCATGATCTCTTATTTCTTCTGTTACTTGACACCCCACAAGATAATCATCTGGCTTTACTAGGAATATATCCAAAATATTTTGTCCTCTAGTACTTTGCTCTACCGCTTGTGTAAATCCTCCTTCCCTTATTAAGTTATTTGCAAATCATTGTTCCCTTGTGTTATTAATCTTATTTCCTTCACACTTTATGCCTGGTAAATTTAAATCCCCACCAATAAATATCACTCTATTCTCACCTCTGAAATTTGTAATGGGAAAAAGTATAAAGATAGCTAAATTTCACTAAAAAAAAAAAAGGCTACACGGTTATTTCAGTCATTGAATAAAAATTAAATAACACTAACTTCCCCCTTATTCTGGTTAATCCTTCTATGGAAATATGTTTTAGTTTAATTTTTTAATTTAATTTAATTGCAATGGAGCACTGGCTGGGTGAAGTATACTCATAGCATCATTTTGTTATTAGTCCACTGATGTACAGAGAAACGCAACAACTTGGCTAGAAAGAATTAACAAATAAAAATCAATTTCATCATGCTTATTCCATACATTTTTAATGTTTGTGTACTCATTTCTGTGCTTCATATTTTATTTTGTTATCTCATTGTTAGTTGAACATTATGCTTACATATATAATAACAATGAGTATGAACATGCTTTAAGGTAATGAATCTAAGGAATCATAGAGATATAAGACCCAACACTTACCAAAGGTGATGGCAAGTGGAACTACGAACACAACTAATGCAATATTTTGGTGTTAAAACTTTGACAGCGCCATCAAAGAAGTTATGTTTTTGTTGTATGTTATGAAAATAGAGTATTGGAATTTGGAGCAATATTGTACAATCAAGTTTTGTGTTAAACTTGGAGAATCTGTGAGTTTTACATTTGAAAAGTTGAAACAGGCCTATGGGGAACATTGTTTATCAATATCACAAGTTTTACGATGGCACAAATCATTTTTGAGAGTTCAAGAACACATTGAAGATCAACATAGCTCAGGGAGACCTCCAATTTTAAAAACTGATCAAAATGTTGAGCATGTGAGGACTCTTGTGAGATCATACTGTCATTGATGAGTGAACAGTTAAATTTAAATATTTTCACTATAAATCAAATTTTGACAGACAATTTTGACATGTGAAAGGTTTGTGCCAAAATGGTGCTGAAAAACCTCACAACTGAATAGAAGGACAATCAAAGAAACATGTGTGTTGATCTTCTTGAGAGGATTGACAACAACCAAGAATTCTTAAATTGTGTGATCACAGGTGATGAATCCTGGATATCTGAGTGTGATCCAGAAATAAAGTGGCAAAACGAAGAGTGGCACACTCTGTCATCTCCTCAACTGAAAAAATTACGAATGAACACATCGAAGATCATAACAATACTGATTTGCTTTTTTGACAGTAGCAGTATTGTACATAAGTAATTTGTTCCTCCAGGACAAACTGTCAACCAAGTGTTTTACAAAGTTGTCCTTGAAAGGCCCAGGAAAAGAGTGTTTCGTGTGAGACCAGAGATTGCAAGACAAGTGGATGCCTCATCATGGCTTTTTCCATCAGTGAATTTTTGAACTCAAAATGCATTCCTGTTGTTCCTGAACCCCCTATTCACTTGATTCGAGACCCTGTGACTTCTCCCTCAGTTGAAACATGTTTTATAAGGACGCCATTTTAGAACTCTGGAAAACATTCACAGGACTGTGACTGACCAGTTAACAGCCCCACCAGTTGAAGCCTTCCAGCGCTGCTACCTAGAGTGGAAACAATGACTCCACCAATGTATAGCTGCCCAAGGGAACCACTTTGCAGTGGATAATATTGTTGTTTGAAAAAATAAAAACTTTGGTAAGTAACAAATTAGTCTCATTACTTTTATCACAAACCTCATATTATTATTGTAAATGGGGAAACATTACCAATATCATTAACATGTGAGGATGTAATTATAGAAAACTTTAACCCTTTCATGGGCAAAATAGTTCTTGCAGCCTAACAAACCAAATTAATCTTAAAAACTATCTAGAATGGTCTTCTTAGTATTATGGAGAAGAGAGTCCAAGTTTCTCTCTTTGTCTTTTCCTATACAAGGAGGTGGGAAGTAATCTTCCCACGGGCACTTCTGGGAAGTAATAAAAAAGCTTGTTGTTTATCAATTTTCTTTTTATTTATTGACATAAAATCCATAATTTATACACAAATATGCTCCTTTCTCTTCCCATATAATTTTCTGAAGAAGGGTTCACTGCTTAAAGGTACATCACATGTTGTGTACATTTACCTAGTGCGTTTTTCAGCAACTTTAGTTCTGCAATTTCTGCACCTTCTGTAAGTGTTACTTACAATTGGTTGATGTGTCCCTACACCTATCAGTCTTACATCATCAGGCAATTTCCCTCTTTTTGCCAGAAATGCTGGCATGCAGCCATACCGTTTTCAACAAGAAAATCCTGCAATCAACTGCCTGTCAAGGTGAATCCCGTATGTCAGTTGATCATAATTTCCGGAATTTCTTTTGTTATGTTTGCATGAAAGCTGTTTGTTATTACTTAATCCAATAAAAACTAGAAGGTCCTGTGCCACCACTCTACAGAATGCATTCCTACTGCATCTCGTTCCCTAAGTTGGCCAGATCTGTCCTCGCCTCCAATTATTTTGATATAACAACCCACCACTAATTTGTTTTTGATATTGTGAAAATGCAAACAGTCACTTCCCTATTCCTCATTACTTTCTTCCAAATCTGAGTACTCTCCACTAGTACTAGGAATTGCAGGCATACTTATATCAATATCTGTCTCTGTAACTTCATTCTCAGATTTACTGTTTCTATCCATATGTGAATCATCCAAAGCATTCAGTTCATCAGGAGCTTCAGGACTTTTTCTCCACATCAGAATCGTCATGAAAATAATATATCATACACCACATCTTGATACCTTGGGTTATTCAGGTCCAAGTATTCAGACATCTGAATGTGGAATAAGCAGATAAATAAAATGTATGATATCATACAAGGCAGGAAATATGTCACTGTTATTCAAATGTATGCTACTATGATTATAATATGAAATGTTAGGTCCACAGCAATAAATATTTATACATGAATTATCAAATAATAGGTTAGGTTCACAAACAGAACATCGATATATAATTATATTTGACATATATAAAACCTATTCAGTGCAAATATTCCCAAGAAGTTATTGAGCTTCTAAAAGTAATACTAACAAGGGACAGTGCCATGGGAAGATTACTTCCCACTTGAAAAATTTAATTTTGCAAACTACATGTACAATATTTTTTTGTGTGCAATACTTGAGAATATTGCTATGGTACCTAATTATATAAATAGTATTCAGAATTTGTTAATGATTTCCTTTAATAACAATTTATTCGGAAAAAAACCAGCAATTTCGTCCAACACAGCTTGAAAATGGATGCAAATTTCACAATGATCATCAAGAAATTTGTGTTTCACAGACCACAATGTAAAAATGCACCATAAAGCGATTTTAACATATTTCTTCAAGCTTCTGGCAGATGGCAGCACTTGTCAGAGGTGGTAAATGTGCTTCCCTCAAGAGTTTTACTTCAATTTGTCGAGTGGGAAGAAGGTTTCTCACCTCCCACGAAAGGGTAGTAAGGAAGATACAATATAATAACTATAAAATGTGAACAATAATAATAATAAATGCTGGATTGAAAGTTTTTATTGGAGATTGATTCCAGGAGGATGTCTCCTGTCAAGGATAGTTTGGTAAGCAAATTCTCATCTGCACAGTTCAGTGAAGCTTGTGGTGTCAGGGAAAACTCTGATAGCTCAATATTCTCCATAAAATCTTACCTTCTGTATGCTGCACATGTTTCAGCAGACCATTCAATTCCAAGAATATCTTGGTTCGTATATACTAACCCTGTAATTCCCTCAGACCATCACAAGGATCAATCCCATGTAACAGACTGTGACACAACAGAAATAGTTTTTGGATTGAGCTAGGATTTAAGAGTAATGGTTTTTATGAAAAAAATCTGTTTTGTTCTTTAAGTATGGATGCAGCTGAATAATGATTGCTCTTGGGGAGAGAGAGAGAGAGAGAGAAAAGAAAGTTTGGTGTGCCATGGTGAAACGGGAATACAGCGAATTTTGAACAGTGTAGATCTGTTATATGAGTTGCTACTACAATTATTAGATATTGCTGAAAAAGAACATGGCACTTTCATATACATGATCCCTCAAATTTAGATCCTTGAGGATATAGACAAAAGGACGGCAATAAAGTTTGTACCTGTTGAAAACAAAGATTAGATTCTTTATAATAATCATAAAGATAATATGACAAATAAAACAATGTTTATGCAACCATCTACTATAGTCTGACCACAGGGGAAACTTTCCCCATCATTCCACCCACTACTTGCACAACAATCACTGTAAAAGTTCATATATAGGTCTCACCACTACCCACTCAACATCAGAATGAGTGGCCACAGGCAAACAGTATACACCAGCAATGTATCCCAACCAGTGGCAAAACATGCCATTACACACAAGTTGAACAGTTTCGACAACTTTTTTTTTATTAAGGTCATTCAGACACCACAAACTTTGCTGAACTCTACAGATGGGAAACTAGGTTACCAATATATCCTTGACATGAGACATCCTCCTGGCTTCAATTTCCAGTAAGATCCTACCAATATACACAGCACTTATTATTACCACCTATTGTTTATGTTTTATAATTCCTGAATTGTAACTTCCCTATTTAATTTTTTTAAAATATTTGTATCCTCACATGTTAATTGTTTTGGCGATGTTCCCCTACTTCCAACAACAACATACATTCAGTATTATCTATTATTGATTTAGTCCCCCCCCCCCAATTAACTCACCACCACCTAAGCCGCCATGCGACCTGGTTTCTCCATTCACCAAGTGGATGCACATCTGATCCCACTGTGTCTCAATTCTTGCAAGAATTTGGTTTTACACCAAAATACTGTGTCACATTGCGTTTGTATTTTTTGTGTTCACCGTTCCCCAACTGCTGTCATCTGTGGTAAGTGTTGGGCCTTATTTAGGTAAATACAACCCAACACTTTCCACGGATGAAGTCAGCTGGTAATGATGAACATGAAAAGGAACAAAACACAACAAATGTGCAATATTTTGGCAAGTAACCTTATTCTTGCTAAAATGTGAGACACTAGGTGAATCCAGACGTGCACACAATGACGACCATCTGGTTGAACAATTCCTTACTGGAGGAAGAGGTTTCTCCTATTTTTTAGCCATTCAGATGCTGTTACATCAATTTCTGTAAGCTTGTTGTAAATTTTTATTGTCAACTGCAAATTTTCTTCTTTTGATGGTGGAGGTAGTACAAAGATCACTGTAAACATTTTTTATGGTATCATTCTACAGTATGCTTAGTTGAGAGCTCAATTTCAAATGTGTTTGTGTGGGAAAAGGCTGATTGAATTTCATTTTCTAATAGCTTTTTCATACCAGTTTTCAACGTATTGTTGTCACCTCCAATTACACACTGCTTCATATAATGCGTAGAAAGCTTCACTTTGAAGCATTGTATCAAGAGATAGAAGATCAAAGCTTTAAAGTGCGGAATGGAGTAATGAAAGGACCCATTTTCTTTCATCAATTGCAAAACATAGCATGTACCAAGCAGACAATATGTCCTCCAAAACTGTCTTCAATACTACCAGTCATAAGATTCACTTAGAGAAATGTTTGTTAAAAGAAACAGAAGTAAGTGCCTAGCCATGCCATTTGGCAAGATAGATGCAATAAGGTATTCTTTGCTTACCTTGTGTTCTGCTCAGAAGCTCATAACTGGTGATGCCTGTCATATACGGCACATAACTGTACCCGACCTTCAGAAACTAAGTTCCATGGCAGTTCTGTCAGGAATGCTCCATCATGTTCTGGTTCAACACTGGGTACCCAAACACACATCATAAAATTGTTACTATCCTGCCAAAAATAAATGTTAAACCTTTATTTATTTTTCCACTTAGAACCTGTGAAGTAAGAATTATTTTTCATTTGATTGATTCATATATTTTTTGTCTCAAGATGACTTTTGAAACTATTAATATAAACATTCGTGTACCATAATAGTAAATGAACCCACTATTTGTTGCTAAGTAGTATTCAACAGAAATAGATATGAGTTCCTACCTAGCATCAGTTATAAGATCTTACTAGAAGTTTTTACATGATGTTCTGAAGTTAAACAGTTTTTCCAATTTCACGTTGCAACTAAAGGTTTCAATTCTACTTTAATTGTGACTCCCACTGCCACATCAGAATAAATAATAGAATAATTAGGTAAACAATGCTATCAAATAATGAGATCATCTGGCATAACATGGAGAAATTAGAAAAGGAATTGGTAGCCATGGAAACAACAAGCGTAATAAGAACCAGCCAGTGAGCCAGAAGGTTTAGTGTGCACTATTGAGTTGAGGATATCTAGTTACTGCTTGCCAAGGACCATTGCAATCTTCGAATACGTCTTAATAAAATGTTACAGAAATAAAGAACAATGAATTATATGAAAGTTTATCATCACTCAAATGTTTAAAGATTAAGTTTGTATTGAAATTTCGCACCAAGACTTTCGAAGAATACTTATTAAAATAACAACAGGAAGTATATTAAAATATACAATTTTGAGAGATATATTAATATACGATATGGCGACCATGACAGGACAC
>JARYHS010008075.1:172773346-172919757 GCA_031002005.1 Vandiemenella viatica | reverse complement strand
CTTGGTAGCCTCTTCATGCTTCCCAACATAATCATACAACATTGACATTTCTTTCTCTATTTTTGTGTTGATATCTTCTTTTAATACTGTCTTACACTCTCTATCTTCCTGTCACATTTTTCTTCCGACTGTTGAATACATCTATCCATTTTCAGCAACATATCCTGCCTTAAAATCTGCCCTTCTTCTTTAATTTTTTTGGTCAAATCATTACAAGTCTCGGTAATTTTTCTTTCCATTTTTTCTGCGATTTGTTTTGGACTCTTCTCTCATTTTTTCCAATAAAACAATTAGCATCGACATCTCGCCGCATTACTGTTTCTGAGCATCAATTTGTTTATTACCCGTCTCTTTTTCTTGAATATTAATTTGATTAAACCGGTATTGGTGTTGACATCGCACTAATCATGAAACTCTTTGACTCGACTTCACAAGTATCACTATCTTTAACATCTACATCAATACTATCTTTGGTTGAATATATAACTCCGCTTCCCCCCATGCCGTCACAGAGACTAAGGCAGCTAGCTTCAGTTGAATTAAACTCGCTGGTCAAGTTAACTCCACTTCCCTCCCTTTCAGTTGAATGCTCGACAAACCCTGAATCTTCATTGTTACAAACAATACTACCACTATCCCCATCTTTAGAATTTAATCTATCACTGCAACCCGAGGATTTGTCCTTAATTACTTCCATTTTACTTATTCACAGCCAAATAAAATAATATTACTACAGAAATATCCCGTTAATTCACACGCAAAACACAAACATAAAATCACTTCCAAAATTTTTCACAACGCCGCTTTCCGACCCAGAAATACTCTTTAATGGGTACAGAAACCCATTTTGAACACAGACAACCTTTTATGAATTACTTACTTTACACAGAAATGGCCACAGCACTGCAAACATAAATTTCACAACTTACAAAAAAATATGCATCAACATAACATTACAAATCACAATGGCTTTTACACATGCATTTATCATTCAGTTACCAAATTAAATAAAACCCTTCACACTATTGCTTAAAAAAATTCTTTATTTGCTTAACTAAGGTCTTCTCAGCATTTAAATCTAATTTGGAAAATTTTTTTATTTCCACAACCATTCTTATGACAAATTTAAAGATTTAATTCTTCCGAAATTAACAAAAGTTTATTTCTGATTTTCATTCGTTTTCAAACTGTTGCATTTAACTGTTCGTTCTTTAAAGGAACTTAAATCACTTTTTTATAAATTCATTACCGGTGTTTTATTTTACAGAAGTCATTGTATCAAATTCTGCTTACTGCCACTCTTTCGGAAAATTATATTGAATTTCTGTACTTGCCAATGCTGCGATGATCTTCTCGTCTGCTAACCTCTGCTCCAAAAACTGCTGTCTCCCGTCGAAGAATATCCAAGGTCGTTCTTGAATAAATGCAATATATTGCACTTGCAATATACTTATCCTGGCAGATTCGTCGCCACTATGCGAGGTCCTCCTTTCCGTTATTTAGACTGCGACAAGAAAGATTGATAGCCCGCTTTACTGGCATTTGGCCCTAATGCGCATTTTTACGGTAGTTGCTATCACCTCGCCGTTTGTATTAATATAAAGTAACTTTTATTACTAAACACTCAATCATCTCTCAATTTGCGCAACGGATATTCTAATGCTATGTAAATGACTTTCGCCACACTTTTACTATAATTCACAATTTATTACACTCAAAAATTCACACAAGATACAATGCTTTCACTGAAACAATATTCTGACGCTAGCCGAAATCAGTTTCTCCACATGTTCACCCTATGCTAGCCAAAAACAGTCTCTCTCGCCATATTGGCTTGTTCCTTCCGCGATAACACAACCATACCGTACTGCCAACTCTCGCAACATGAAATTACTAAACTAACTTATAACTACCCCGTTCTACACAAACTACTATGCTGAAAGACCTATACTACAAATAAAATTATAAATTTATTCACAATCAATTAATAATGTAATAATATAACTCAGTAATGACTGGTTAGTGGGGACCTCACATGTTCCGCGGCCTCCATTGCAGAGGGGCCGGGTATTTTTTTAAATTCTTTTCGCGGGTCTGCCGGCTTCAATGGGGCACCCTTTCAAGTGACTTGGATGGACAAGTTTTACAACAAACCACCCATGTGCGTGTCTAGCGAGTAGCTCCTTGTGGCTTTGCTGAAATTTTTCTTCTGGTCCAAGCAGTATTTCAACCTAACCACATCAATTTTGAGATACGATATCTCGAGAACTAAGCAAGAATACACGTTGTTTTCACATTCGATAAGAATCCATCGTCAGATTTCGGCGCTACAAATACCTTAGAATCCGCTTGAGAGTGGGTGTTAAACTTGGACAGTACATCATCACTGCAGCGAAAGGGAAATGACTCACGGATAGTGTACGCAGGAATTGCTATATCCATCCATCCATCCTTGATTAGCGCAGACTTCTGTCTGCAGTGCTGTCCTTAGCACCAGGATAATTCCTATCGCTAATGTCTAAGTCTAGGTTTTGAACATGACGTCCTGTCTTTATCATATGTTGAAAAATTATTGGACTGTGAGAACTTTATTATTATTATAAATATATATATATTGTCGCGTTGCAACCGGGGCAGGTGTGAATTCGAAGGTTACTTGTCAATGAACACAGCACTTAAACTGAGAACAGGTTTATTGAGAACTCAAACATACACGCAGCACTGACTGCCTCTTGGGCAGAATGCTCTTCTATTTATACACAGATAGAACGTACTAGAGATTACAAGAGTAGTTAACAATGAAATGTGTAGAAGTTACAAGTGACCTTAGGAAACATGTAGAATCTTCTGGAAATAATAAACAGAATTAAATAATTTTTGTCAGTGGGCGGGATTGAACCGGCGACCTTCGGTACCGCAATTCGTGACGCTACCCGCTGCGCCATGCTGGCAGACGGTACACTGGCGTTCATGCGGCATTGCTCCCTCTCCTGAGGAAAACAGCGTCCCGCTGTTAGATTTCTTTTGGGGCACGCTGAAGTGTCCTGGATCTTGATCTTGTCGTGGGTCCTCTGTATGGCAGTTCTGGAGGGCCCCTCCTGGTTGTACTATTATCTTCCTGTCCGACTTCCTCAGTATCCAAACCGTCCTCAGAGTCCTTGAACAAGAAGCTGGTTGTGCCTAGCTGCTCGTCAGGATTGTAGTAAGGCTTCATGCGGAGGACGTGAACAATGTCCCTTCGCTTTCGTCGTTTCGAAGACGGCTCATAATCCTCGACTTCGTATGTGACGTCTGACCGGCGGCGTATGACACGATACGGACCAAAGTACCGCTTCAGTAACTTTTCTGATAGCCCAACCTTCCGGACAGGGGTAAAAATCCATACGAGATCTCCTGGGTTGTACGCAACAGGTCGGTGCTTGCCGTCATACCGCTGACGGTCCTTCTCCTGGGTGGCCAGTGTTCGTATGCGAGCCAGCTGTCTTGCTTCTTCGACCCTGGTAATGAGCTGTTTTATATAGTCATCCTGAGTGTCGTCCGGCTGGAATGGGAACAGCGTATCCATTGTGGTCTCAGCTTCACGGCCATGGAGCAGAAAAAACGGAGTGAAGCCTGTCGTATCTTGCCTTGCTGTATTATAAGCAAATGTGACCACTGGCAGTATTGTATCCCAATCCTTCTGCTCAACATCCACATACATCGACAGCATATCGGCTAATGTCTTGTTGAAGCGTTCTGTGAGACCGTTTGTCTGAGGGTGGTATGCAGTTGTCATCCTGTGGACAACGTCGCATCTTGACATGACCTCTGATACTAGTCTTGACTGGAATACCTTTCCACGATCGGATATCATCACACGTGGTGCTCCATGCTTCAAAATAATGTCTTCTACTAGAAATTTTGCAACCTCTGGAGCTTCTGCAGTCGGCACAGGTTTGGTGACAGCGTAGCGCGTGAGGTAGTCGGTGCAGACTATTATCCATCGGTTACCGGCTGTCGACTTCGGGAACCTCCCTAAAAGGTCGATCCCAATTCGGTGGAATGGAACTGCTGCAGGCGGAATTGGTACTAGATGACCTGGAGGTAATTGCGGCACATGTTTCCGTCGCTGGCACTCTTTACAGTGACTCACATAATGCTTGACAGATCGGTAGAGACCCTTCCAGTAATACCTGCGTCGGATTCGGTCCAGGGTCTTCACAAATCCCAGATGACCGGATATTGGAGCGTCGTGGAAATACTTGAGAATAGCTGGCTGGAGATGAGCTGGAACGACCAGAAGCCACTTGGGGCCTAGTGGATCGTAGTTGTTCTTATACAATGTCCCATCTATCAATTGAAACTCTCCTTTGGCCGGTTCTCCTTTCTCCAAGGCGTCTATGGTTCTTAATAACTCTGAATCTTCCCTCTGTTCAGCTGCAACGTCACCTAATTCAGCGAGGGCTGAAATTCCATTCATGCTGTTGTGTTCTATTAAAGGATTCCTTGAAAGGCTGTCGGCATCCTTGTGTTTGCGTCCGTTTTTGAATACCACCGTGACGTCGTACTCTTGAAGTCTAAGTGCCCATCTTGCTAGTCGACCTGATGGATCCTTCAAGCTGGTTAGCCAACATAAAGAATGGTGGTCTGTCACGACGGTGAAAGGTTTGCCGAATAAATACGGACGAAACTTGTTGATAGCCCAGACAACTGCGAGGCATTCTTTCTCGGTTGTAGAGTAGTTTATCTCGGGCTTAGAGAATACTCTTGATGCATAGGCTATCACCTTCTCAGCACCTTCCTGAATTTGCACAAGCACTGCACCGATCCCATAACCGCTGGCGTCAGTGTGAAGTTCAGTTTCTGCATTCTCGTCGTATAAGGCTAGAACTGGTGCGGAAGTTAGAGCCTCCTTAAGTGCCTGGAAAGATCTTTCTTTAGTTTCATCCCAGTAAAACTTGGCGTCTCCCTGCAAAAGTTCTTGCAGTGGACGTGCCATGTTACAGAATCCTTTTATGAAACGCCGGAAGTATGAGCACAGCCCAAGAAAGCTTCTCACATCACGAATGTGCTGAGGAGTTGGAAATTCCATGACTGCCCTTACTTTATCTGGATCAGCGCGGACGCCATCTCCGTTGACCAGGTGCCCCAGGATTTTTATCTCTTTGGCGACGAAGAGGCACTTCTTCGGATTGAGGCGGAGTCCTGCAGTCTGAACACACTTCAGCACCGTTGACAGGCGACTCAGATGTTCTTCAAATGTTTTCGAGAAAACAACAATGTCATCTAAATAACAAAGACACGTCGTCCACTTAAGGTGTCGAAGTAAGTTGTCCATCATGCGTTCGAATGTGGCCGGAGCGTTGCATAATCCGAATGGCATTACTTTGAATTCATAGAGGCCATCAGGTGTAATAAAAGCCGTCTTTTCTCTGTCAGCTTCGTCAACCTCGATTTGCCAGTAGCCTGTCTGCATGTCCATGGTTGAGAAGTATGTAGCTCCTTTCAAGCAGTCTAAGGCGTCGTCGATGCGCGGCAGTGGGTAGACATCTTTCTTTGTGATTTTGTTCAGCCGCCGATAGTCGACACAGAATCGCCACGTACCATCCTTCTTCTTTACGAGGACCACCGGAGATGACCAAGGACTCTCCGAAGGTTGAATAATGTCATTATGCAACATCTTCTCCACTTCCTCTCGAATTATTCGCCTTTCGACTGGTGACAATCGGTACGAGCGCTGGCTAATGGGCGGATGATCCCCAGTATTGATACGATGCTTTATCGTGGGCCGTTTCGTCTGACCTTTTTTTTGCTGGGGTGTGAATACACCAGAGAATTGGCGTAGTATAGCTAACACCCGGTGGTGTTGTTCCTTGGTCAGGCCGGACCCTATTGGCAGTTCCATAGTTGTTTCCTCCAGCGTGTTGTCGGTACTAGTAACAGAGCATGGATCTTCGTTAATGACGTTGAGCTCGCCCTCCTGGACTGGTTCAGCTGTCCCTATGCACATTCCCTTGGGGATAATTTGTGACTGCTCGTGACAGTTGGTGATCCAAATGTCTCCTCGACCACCGATAATGCTTATGATAGCCGCTGGTATGTAGATTTCTTTCGTGAGCCTAATAAACTTTCTACTATCGACAAGCACTTCAAGGTTGCGGTCGTCCGTGTTTTTGACTGGGACTCTTCTCATTGCGAACGGCGGGATTGTCACGTTGTCAACGGCGAATAACTTCCCAGAAGATTCTGTGTTACGTGTACCCGTCGCAACGACTTCTTCAATTTGCAGCTCAGATGTTCCACAGTCAATGACAGCTTGGGATGCCTTAAGGAAGTCCCATCCAAGGATGACATTATGACTACATTCTGTTAAAATGACAAATTCAACTGGCTGGGTCCTGTTGTTGATGGTTATTCTCGCGACACAAGCTCCAGCTGGCTGGACGTACTTTCCATTTGCGACCTTTAGCACAGTTGCCCCCGTATCACGGAACATTGTCTTCTTTAGTGTGCGACGATAATTGTCCGACAATACGGAGAAAGAAGCTCCTGAATCAACCAGCGCCCGGACAGGTTGGCCGTCGATTATAACGTTGATGAGATTTCCCGACATCTTAGTGACTGTCATCCATGGAGGATTTTCATCTGCGGCGGCCTCACCTCCGTAGATGGTCGCCTTGCTTAGTTTTCCTGCGTGCGGCGGCTAGGGGAGCGGCTGGTAGCTCTGTCCGGCGACGATGAACGGCAGCGGCGCGTCGGGGATCGACCTCGTCTAGGGTACGGCGATGGGCTTCTTCCCGTAGGTCGACCGAACTCGTCAGCGGGTGGCTGCCTGGGGTAGAACTGTTCTGATGGCGGACGTCTTGCGGCAAAATAATCGTCAAATACTCGTCTTCTCTCTCTGCAGTATCGTACGACATGTCCAGGGCGCCCACAGTGGAAACATACTGGCGCGTTGTCTTCTGTCCTCCAGACGTCCGTTCGTCTGCGGGACGTCATAGGTGCCGGAGGATTTGGTTGTGGCCGTGTCGGCCGGTTCCTAGGCTGCCGTTTGGCAGCTGCAGCATACGTCATATCAGGGCGAGGCCATTCTTCACGTCGAGTGCGATTGGCTCGGCAGACAGGAGCTATTGTCTGAAATACCTCTTTTTCCGCCGCGTCGGCTCCTTCATGACCCACTGGGCTTACATCCATGGCCATGATCTGATGCTCACTCGGTTCAAGAGTCCCAGCTGCCATGAACTGTTGTAATTCTTCTCTCACAATTTGTCGTATGAGAGACGCAAAGTCGTGCTGGTCTTCCACAACTGCCATAGGGACTACGTTGGGAAGTCTGTCATACTTCTTTCGCCCAACCCTCCTTTGTTGCATCTCCTCAATCCGCTGGCACCACTTGATGAACTCTTCCGTCGTAGCGACGTCTTTTATCAGAAGAGCTTGGTACATGTCTTCTGCAATACCTTTCATTAGGTGCGTGATTTTGTCGGCTTCAGTCATATTCGGGTTGACTACGTTGCATAGGGCCAAAACATCCTGTATGTAAGATTGCGTCGGCTCCCCATGTCGTTGGGCCCGGTTCTTCAGTTGTTCTTCCGCCGAGCGGATTTGTCGCTGGTGGTCCCCAAACGTTTTCTTAAGTTCCGTCTGGAACATTTCCCAGTTATTCAGTTTATCTTCGTTGTTCTCGAACCACTGCTGGGCGGTTCCGTCCAGATAGAAATAAACATTTGCCAAGCACATGGTATGATCCCACCTGTTGTACTTGGCGACTCGGTCGAACCCTTTTAGCCATTTGTTAGGGTCCTGTCCAGCGTCTCCAGAGAACACCGATGGGTGTCGAATGTGCAGCTGGCTTGCCGCCATGGGTTTCCTAATGACGCGGACTTTCGGAAGGACGTACTGAGTATATCCTTTGTAGTCCGGTTCCAGTCCGTGTAGGCGGCGACTTTTACGTTGCCTAATCGGAGCCACGATGATGCAGCTGTTGCACAGGGTACCCGGCGTCTCCACCAAACTATGTCGCGTTGCAACCGGGGCAGGTGTGAATTCGAAGGTTACTTGTCAATGAACACAGCACTTAAACTGAGAACAGGTTTATTGAGAACTCAAACATACACGCAGCACTGACTGCCTCTTGGGCAGAATGCTCTTCTATTTATACACAGATAGAACGTACTAGAGATTACAAGAGTAGTTAACAATGAAATGTGTAGAAGTTACAAGTGACCTTAGGAAACATGTAGAATCTTCTGGAAATAATAAACAGAATTAAATAATTTTTGTCAGTGGGCGGGATTGAACCGGCGACCTTCGGTACCGCAATTCGTGACGCTACCCGCTGCGCCATGCTGGCAGACGGTACACTGGCGTTCATGCGGCAATATATATTTTAATCCCCACATTAGGAGGTGGTGGACTGGCAGTTGCCTTAACGCTGCCGAGGAGGAGATTTTCTGGGTGACGCTGGTTGTATACCTTTTCATGTCTGCTGGTTGCTCGTTTGTACTAGTGCTGCTGCTACTGCGGCAGACACCTGGGCGGGCACCTCTCGAATGGCGCGCAGAAGCGCGTCTCGGTCGGCTGCTTGGTCGCAACAGTTGGCCTGGCGCGTTGGTGGGGGCGCGTGTCGCTCTCCGCCTTCGCGCCGCTCGGTGGTTTGGCGCCTCGTGCGCCGGTTGACCTGCTCAGTCACAGTGGGCCGCTTGCGCGGTTCGTTCTGTGACTGACCGTTCTTCCCCGTGGTCGCTGGTTGTGTGGTCTTGTCCTGGCGGAGACGCAGTCGGGCCGGGCATCCACCCCAGCTGGCTCCGTGTGTTGTTGCCTTGCAGCAACGAGGAGAGTCTCGTGGTTGTGGGCAGTTTGTCAGGTGGTGATTTTCACCACAGCGCACATATCTCTGTGGCCCATTGCAGTCCCGGGCGAGATACCCGAAGAAGTTGCACCGGAAACATTGGGAGAGGGCGAGTGGTGGTTTCTTCTTGGTTTCCACTTTGACCTTTCACCCAAGCAGCGTGGTAGGGCGCCTCGCCAATGGAATCCGCTCGGCCGGTTGGACAGTGAAGAGCGGGAGTCGCTCCTCTGTGCCCGGTCTTCTCATTTGATGGACTTCAATGGTGAGGATCCCGCAGTCGTTGAACTCCGCGGCGACCTGCCGCTCGAGTGTATCGGCGGGAAGGCCGCGGACCACAAGCTTCGTGGGCTTCCTTGGTAGCTGAAGGACGTGGTGGATATTGTTGGCCTCCAAGAATTTGTGTAGTCGATGCAACTGGTCCGGGTGCTGTGGCAGGAATCTCAGTCCTCCCCTCGTTGGGAAGACGAGGACGTGGTCAGAAGTTTCCTTGTGGAACTCGACCAGCAGCTCCACGAAACTGCCATCAAACTGTGCCGCCAGAGGGAGGACCGGTCCTTGTTCCGGCCCCTCCTCCCACAGTTGTGTCTCTTCCTCAGCGCAGTTGGTAGCCATCTCCGCCGTCGTGGCTGGCGGCTGCGGGTCGGGCGATTCTGGTGAGTCCAACTGCATTACTGGCGGTGGTGGTGTAGCAGGAACGTGTGTTGTGCACGTTTATTGCACTGGTGTGATGTCTGTGAGACTTGGTTCTTTGGTTGTAGCCTGTTTTCTCCTTTGGCGCTTTATTCTTCCGTTTATTTTCCTGAAGAATTTCTTTTTACAGAAATTCTCAGCAAATACAAGCAGTAAGTTGTTTAAATCTTCAGGCCGCATCTGTCCGGCATCTGCTGCTCCATCCTGGAAGAAGTAGGCTTGCTCTTTGAAGGATTCTCCCCTCAGAAAAGCCTTGAGACTTTTGGGATCGTCGGGAAGTCTCCATTCGTAAATAAGGCCTGCATGGCGGACGGCGAGACATCTGTTTTCGTACTCCGTCATTCGCTCTCCATTGTAGATTTCTTTCAATGTGTCTTCTGGAGACCTATACCATGGCACGCGTCGTTCCGTATAAGTAAGCGATGCGGTCGGCGATATATCACAAATCAAAATTTTAATTCGTCTATGAGCCCAACATAATCGGTCTAAAACATAGCCCAGGAGAGAAGGCCCCACACAAGGTATTCGGGAGACGATGTTATCAAGCACAAATTAGAACCAGTTCACCGTATTCTGTCTTTTTTTGGTGAATTTGAAGCGTTAACTGGTGATGAGACTTGGATGGATATTGGTAGAAAAACAACGAATGGTATATGTAACGGATAAGATGACCATGATCTCAGGCTCGCACTCAGTTGAGAGCTAAGGAAGTGGGAAAATTTTGTTTTGTGGGTTCAGGCATTGGAATAAATTGCCAGTGGAATTTACTGATTGTAATTCTCTTGAAACTCAGTGACAATTTAAAATTAAAATTTATAAACCGTAAAAGTAGGTGTATGCATATAAGGAAACATCGTCCATTGCAATTAAATTAAATCAAATGGCTGAACAATACTTTTGATTATTTTCCGAAGATAAGTGCCAAGTGCAAGTCGAGTCTTACACAGATGGATTTCGGAATTATAACGGTTTTCACTGATATGTATGGGAGAGGCCAGAAGGCAGACGCTTGACGGAAAAATCAACTGTTTAGGTTAGGTATCAAATTCCACAACTCTGAAATACCACGTGACATTACTTCAGGCACAGCTAATGCAACGGTTAAAACCGAATAATATTTACTACAGGTAATACCCATCCCGCCCATTAAGAAGAAATACCAGTTTCAATAGAATTCTTTGAATATATGACAAAGAGATCACAAAAATCTTTTCTTTCCAACGTATCGAGTCTGCAGAGCGAACGACATCGCTGTAACCTCGCATTCAGGAAAACGCGAGTTCAAATATTCGTCCGGCTATCCAGACATCGGTTTCCATGGTTTCTCGATATCACTTCTGGAAAAATCCTTCAAAACCCGACTGCCAAATTCCTTCTCTCTCCTCATTGCCAATCCTATCCTGCATCTAATCACATCGAGGTCAATAAGGTGTAAAGTCATTACGAAAAAAAAAAAAACCTTTTCCACGCAACTAACAGACTGCATCAGTTGGAAGTACATTTATCATTTTTTTTCTAAATACAAGTATATGATTAATATTTGGAACAAATTTCGAGTTTATATTGCGGTATATGACGTCACAAACATGTGATACTTCGCATGTGATTGTATGATTTCTTAGCGGTAATATTTGTGAGTTTTTGTAGTTGTTGAAATGCAGCCTGGACCAGAATGGCAATTGACTGCCGTTGTTACAGCATAAGCCATGAGTAATTTTGTTTTTATTACTAATTTAAACTCTTTTCATGAGCGCCATGTTGGTGATGTCATGTATAACTTATTCCGGTTAAGAGTTGCAAGCCTGTGGCAAATGAATATACAACGGATAGTGTTTGGGGACGAGGAACGGGAAATAATTCGGTCATGGACTTTTGAATTAACCATTCCGGCATTGGCGTAGGTCCCAAGAAGGAAATGTGCTATCGGTATGAAATTTGCTGCACACTTTCCTGAAGACATATTATTTCCTAAAACATTGCATGTGAAGCCATCGAAATTATGAAATATGTATAAAGTTGTTTGAAATGTGGGTGGGTTGTTACAAGTTATCACGCAATAAATATGCCTTATTACCTGTTTCTGTTCATTTCAGATGTATCTTACGATTTAGTCCTGTAGAGAAAGCTGCATTCTGTATCATTATAAAACGTAAAGAAGAATTAACGACACGGGTATTGATACGAAACATTCAGTTTGGCAGGCATTTTGCACTGACATTTTTATATTCGTATCGGTTAGGTATGGCAAAAATATTGAGATAAGATGTTAATATCCTCATTGCTGCCAACTTCTCATGGCGAAGTGATTTTTAGGAGGCAATGTTTCTGCTCGCCATCTACGCTCGGTGTTCACGTGAAAATACATTCTAGACCAGGGGTCCCCAAAGTGGTCGATACCGACCCCTTGGGGTCGATAAGAGATCCTCCTGGGGTCGATTAATACAGAGGGGTCGATTAATAGTGAAGGGGATCAATTAAACTTTACAGGAAAAAATAGGAATGTTCTACTAAAAAACAGGTCAATAAATAAAAGTAAAGCTCATCCTCTCAATTCTCGTCTGTTTGCGAAGTTATGTGAAGTAAATGATGAAACTTTCAACCAATTACTTTTGCACATTGAGGTAAGGTGGTTGTCAACAGGTGATAGTTGCAGAGGCTCATCCGAATAATGCCTTAGGAAGGTGGATCCATAGCTATGTGACAAGTTAAAACAGTGCAACAACCATCTGTTCTCTTTAGCAGGTCTTTATTTGAAATTTATTCCATCTATCCACAGTTTTGTTCCTATTTTTTGATATTATAATAATAGTGGAAAGTATCTTGTTTTTCTATTAATTTTATTGGGTGGATTATGTAAATTATTTCGTTGAGTTGTTATGCAGCCCTCATTATTTCTTAGCATCAGAAATGCCAAAAATGATTTAATGTTTTTATTAAATACTTGTGGGGGTCGGTAAGAAGGCAAATATCGTATCAAGGGGTGGACGGGGTAAAAAGTTTGGGGACCGCCGTTCTAGACCAAGCAGTAAAATTATAAATCTATGGCAATGGCGCATATATTTTTTCGATTGGTACCAAAAGAAACCGTGTTAGCGTTTACGTGGAAATGAGGCCTGGACTAAGCTGTAAAATAATGCATTCTTTGCAATGGTGCATACGTATTTTCGAACCGTACCAAAAGAATGCGTTATCTTAGTTGTTTTGTTGGGTTACGTTGCCATTCGTATTTCTCAGACGAACAATGAGAGCTGCAATCGCTTCAATGTTCAGTTGTTAATTGCGTCGCTGAAGCTGTTCGCGGGATAGTAGGCTAACTAGGGTTGCCTCTTTTTTTTATTGGAAATAAAGTACATTGGTTATTATAGGTAAGAAAAAAAGTACATAGTGTCAAAATAAAGTACAATTTATTTTTCATTATTATTATGTTTAAAAACATATTTTTTATTGCTTTACGCAACTTTTATCAAATTATTATCACTACTAAACAATTGCACAGCATCTTTTCAGTCTATATTTAAGTTAAAGTAAATAATCAATTCGTTTTTTATCGGATTCAGAGACGCTTTGTTTCTTTCGTCTCTCCATTTTCTATTCATTACAGAAAAAACTCTCTCTGTGAATGCTGACGTGGCGGAATAGAGAGTAAAAATGAAATTACTTTATACAAGTTAAAAAAATTATCATCAGTCTTATTAAATACTTGCTGCCATTTTTGTGCATTAAATAATTCCGAAAAACCTTTAGAACTATATATCTGGTCATAATGTTTGTTTAATAAAGCAATTTCTCTATAAAGGTCATCCATACCTATATTAAGTTTTTGCGGTTTTAAATTTTCTATTATGTTAACAATATCATCAAATTCATCATTGCTTTTTAAATTTATATTGCCAAGTGTAAATCACCAGTTTGTGTCATTAAAATCAAACCATTCACTTGAGTATTCTAAGGCTTTGTCAATAAATAATAAAAAAATTCATGTGAATTTCCCTAGTCAGTTCCGGTGAAGACAACAGTTTAATTGTTTTGCCTGTTTCATAGCCAAAAAAGAGATCTTGATTCCTTTGTGCTAATCCATATCTAAGATTAACCATAATCCCATAAATATCTATAATTGTAATGCAATTGCCTTCTAGACATTTTATGGCTGTCTTAAATAAATTTAACATGTGGCTACAAAAATTTAATTAATTTTCAATCATGTCATTTTTAGTGTTGTTGAGCAACAATAAATTTTGTAAAACCATTGGACAGTTGTCTAAACTTACAAAATAACTTCTAATAGGTGACCAATTTAATAATAATGAATCAATGCATGGCAATAGAGAGAGACATCTTGTTCCCACATGGCGTTTTACTTCATGAAAGTCTCCATCTACTGATGCCACAAATCTTTTCAGCTCCTCTCTACAGCAAAATATGAAATATGAGCATAAATTTTCAATATCAAATTTTCTATGTCATATCATAAGCTCATGGCATGTCTCACGCAATTATGCACTATGTGTGCGTGACAATTTCCTTTAATCAAATCTGGCACTAAATCTCTCATGGATTTTTTAATAAAGAACAATTGACACCAAAATTAGCCTTTGTATTGTAAGCACTGAGCACATAATTTGTTTTGCTCCAATAACTTTTGAATTGCTTCAAACATGCCATCAGCAGATTCGCTGCTATTTTCATTAAAAAAATAATAACTTATTTTTAATGTCATTTTTGGCCGTAAAATATTGTATCACTAATGGAAACAGTTTTATACTTTTTTTTTGTTAGAAGCATCTGTTTGTAAGCAGTAAAATAAATTATCTGCTTTAATATCATCTATTACATTTTGTATAACATATGGGCCCAACACCTCTGTAACCAGCGCTTCCATTTTTGTTCTAGCTAGATTAATTCCTGTAGCTGTACTTGAATTGACATAAATAATTTTATTCAATTTTACAGTACAAACCATGCTATTGTAGGACAAATTATGTTTTACAGTGTGATATGTTAGGGCTAGCTCAGCTGCAACAACATTTTCTTTATCACTGCAGAATGAACTTTTAGACAATGTGGAAGCAGAAGAAGAGTCAAGAAATTTTTCAAGTAGTCCAGATGTTCTCTTCATTTCTAATTTTGATTTGTGCTGTTTTGTTTGCAGGTGTTGTTTAACCTGAAAATAATAAGAATAATCCCTTCAACTTACCCATCAATCACCACTAGTCCCATTTTTCAGGCTTTTTTTCGTGGTATTAATTTTGTAACAAAATAAATATAAAATGATAATAATAATGTTGGAAATTTTTCGCACAGCATCATCTAGCCCCATGGTAAGGAGAGCTTGTAAATACACACACATTATAGATAGAAAACACCCAAACCCAGAATCTCTCGACCTTCGACACTCATCATATCACAAACACACACACAAAAAAAAAGATTTTTCTACTTACTTGTCCTATTCCAGCTGAAGCAATTGTAAATGTAAAGCCACACAATTTGCATTTTCCATTATATTCGTTTCGTGGATCATTAATTAACCAATCACCATGTTCGATTTCACATTGATTTTTATACTTCTGCAATCGTTTCTTTTTCGAGGTATCTTTTTTTTACGCATTTTTCCGGCTTAACATATTCACTATCTATTTGATCCGTTTCGCTATCAAAATTACGTTTTGTAGGTGTACATGGAGTAGTTTGTTAACATCTGAGGTTTGGTTGCGTTCAAAAATTATCAAAAACGATTGTTCAAGTGGCGCTAATTCGGATGAGATTAGAACATTGCGCTATCCCCAGCGATGTCTATACAGAGTGGGAGTCATGGAATCACCACTGTGCGATGCAGACCAGGAAGACGAGGCAGATTTAAATCACATATTCGGGGCCCGCCGCTAGCTGTTTGAGCGCCCGCGTGCAATGCCAATTATGCCGCCCCCTGTCTAATTAGCCAGTGGTGGATTTAGGAAATTTCCGAACCGGGTCAGAAAACTGTGAGATTGCCGCCCCTTCAAACATTATTTGCCGCCCCCATTGTTGCCATTCCGAGTGTCGCCGGCCGCCCGAAGCAGCTGTTGAGCTAAAAAAAAAAGGTCGCCCCTTACATAATACGCTGCAAATTTCGTCGCGGCGACAATGGAGTGGCAACTATCGCGGGGTGGCGACTGTCGATCGCTCGTTTTGCCGCCCCCCTTCGATGTGCCGCCCGCGTGCGGCGCACGCGTTGCACGCCCGCTTACAGCGGGCCTGCATATTCCTAGGATGCAGTAAATACGCGACCAATAGCAAAAATCTGCTAACTAAATTATTAGCGCTACAGGTAACTCTCCCAACAACGATTCTCCTTGCGTCTGGTCGACCGAAGATATACAGAGCTCTGATAAACTTCATACGCGCTGCTCAAATTAACATCTAGACGAAACTAATCCAAGTAAAAGGACAAACATACCAAAACATTGTGTAAAATAAGTAATATGAAAAATTTACATAAGTCAATATGTAATACATTAGATATGAACGACACGTAAATAATATGTAAATAATGTTTAAATAATGTGTAAATATGTAAATTATATGTAAAATATGTAATATGTTAGATTTGAAAGATACTCAACAAGTAAAATGTTCCAGTCAACTGTAATATATAAAATGTAGTAGGATGGCTGGTGTAATGGTCTTGCGACTAGAAACCAATAAATAAATAAATAATAAAAAGTGGCGCTGGCGATCCATCGATTCGACACCAATCGATAATGTACCTTTTTACGCAAAAATGCTTACGACCAAACTTTTTTAAATCCCTCAGAAATCAAATCGTGCGAAACAAAGTATTTTCACATACTTTATTGTTTTAATAAAGTATTGAGCACAATTACCAGAAATGACGTACAATACTTTATTATAAAGTACGGGTGGCAACCATAATAATAGTAACGTAGATTTTTTCTACGAATCTGTGTTACTATTACTATTACAATTACTCCGCGATTCACTAAAAGTGTTTGGCGGAGGGTGCATTGCACCTATCAGGAAGGGTAATGGTTTGGAAGGGATATACGGGATATGGCAGGTGGCGCCCATGGGCTATTGTGAGGAACCATCCCAGCATTCGCCTGGAGTGATCTAGGGAAACCATGGAAAACCCAGATCAGGATTCCTCGATGCTAATGACCCCGTCGTCGACGCGCCCTAAAGCAACAACAACAACTGTGTTCCTCGATTTTCCTGGCAATATCTTATTTTGTGATGTGTGCCAAGAAACGTTTCGAACAAAATTAGTGGCCGATTTTGACGTTTGAGATATAGCAACATACCTACTACAGAAAGGGTTTTTTTTTCTTTACTTATGGCGTTACGCCTCGTCGACGTCGAGGTCATTAGAGGCGGGATAGGATTGGGGACAAGGAACGGGAAGGAATTCGGCCATGGCCTTTTTGAAGGAAGCTTCCCGGCATTCTCCTGGAGTGATTTGAGGAAACCATGGAAAACCCAAATCTGGATGCCCGGATGGGGATTCGAACCGCCGTCCTCCCGAATGCGAGGCCTGAGCGACAGAAACGTAAGCCTTTGCTGTAATGATAAATTCAGTGTCAAATTATTTCTACATTATGTGCTGTCAATTTACATACAACGTTTTATGAAATAATATGTCTTCAGAAACGTGTGTAGTAAATTTCAGACCGATAGTACATTTCCTTTTGGCGTTGCGCTCGAACCCCGCATTCACTTGGAGTGATTTTGTAAAACTACAAAAAACCGAAACCTTAGTGGCCGGACGGGGATTCGGATATTTGGACTTTGTTCCCATAATTTACGGAAACCTATAAATAGACAAACCAAATTACAACATCCATACTGCCCAAAAACCAAAGTAGATGAAAGATATAGCTGACTGCTCAGACACTTGTCAATCCAGTGCGTGGCGTTTCATTAAGAACAGAAGAAGCTGCTGCCATAAATACTCATGCGGACGAGAGATATCAAGCAGGTCCAAATATTTTGTTTTGAGAGGTTACAGGACTCCTTGCATTGCGCCATAAAACGCATAAATGATGTGAGCCTGAACTACATCTTGTTTACCACTCGTGGTAGGTGAATAGTAAGGGATGTGAAATTCCTGTCTACACAATATTGTTTGTGCAGATTTGACCCACTATACCATAAATTGGTTCTAGCAGCCGCTCATTACTACTAGGAGTCTGCATGGGAGGGCTACGATGATTCGTACGGTTCAAGGACACAAGGAGTAATTCAGTCGAATTCTTACCTGGGCATTCTTCATCCATCACGCATCGCTGACCTCCTGTAGGGAAATATCCCAACTGCTTTTCAGAGTCAAATGAACAATTTACAATAAATATTGCTAATTCAAATTTAAAGGCCTCATTGGCGTGTAACTAATGAATATTTCGTTTCTATGGTGATTTAGGCAATAGCAAGCAATAATCAACCACAAAGAACAGTAGCATCAAATGTTTATTCAGCTCGCGGCAGGTCTATCATGGCCGTGGCTCCTCAAGTCGACGCGATAAATCGAAAGTGAATACATTTTCTTTTTGGAATATATTTCGCTTAGTTTTCAAGCTATAGACTCTCAAAAGTTTGTTATAGGTACAGTTACTCGTATTTTTTTACTTATGGCTTTATGCCTCGTCGATGTAAAGATCGTGGGAGGCCGGATGGGTCTGGGTTCAAGGAAAGGGAAGGAATTCGGCCTTGGCCTTTTGCATTCCGGCATTGTGTGATTTGGGGAAGCCAAGAAAACCAAAATCTGGATGCCCGAATGCCCGAATGCGAGGCGAGAGAGTTAACCGCTCTCCCAAGACGCTCGGTCAATTCCTTGTACCTGTGCCGACGTCTTTCTTCTGGTAGGCCGCATTTCAACCTAATATTAGGAGAGCTGGTAGAAATTTTTGGGTAGGTATTTAAGGCACCTTGAAAATTTGTTTAACACTTCCTTTGTATTATCTAAGCACAAAATCTAAAAGTAAGACGTGGCTTATGGGTAGCAGATAATAGTAGAGTATTAAACCTGAAAACTTTTATTTTCTTTCAAAATTCTGATCCTTAAATATTGAAAGAAATTTGAAAGAAAATAAAAGTTTCCACGGTTAATATCCGAGTATTACCCGCTAGCCATCAGCCAGATCTACGATTTTGCACGATCTACGATTTAAAAGAAGTGTTAAACAAATTTTCATGGTGCCACAAATACCTTCCCAAAAATATCTGCCAGCTTTCGAACTATAAGCACAACCGATAGAAAGAAAACAAAACATCCACTGTACATATTCAGCCTGTTGTTCCTTGTGGCTGTAAAGAATTTTTAGTTCCAGGCTACATTTCAACCCAATTCCTTCAATTTTGATATAGTATGCCTATATCTCGAAAATTAAGATATTGAAAGATTTCATCCTTAACTTTCGATTTGTCTTGTCGAGTTAGATAAGAATTTATCATCAAATTTGTCTTTAGTGAAACTTTTATCCTGGTCCAGGTCGCTTTTCAACCTTAGCACCTCTCACTTTTGAGTTGCTATATCTCGAGAACTAAGCGATATATTCAAAAACTTTATTCATCGCTTTCGATTTGTTTCATCGAGTTTCATAAGAATCCATCATCAAATTGAGGCACCACGCTAATAGTAGAATCCCCCAGATGGTTATGTCTTCTGAAGTGTTGTAATTAGATGCTAACAATTAAAAATTAATTCCAAGATCCCCTATGCTTGGTCAAACCCTCCATTCATCCTCCAATAACATGTTTATCTTTAAACATCGATTATGACCTATGTGCTGTTTTATCTGCTTTATCTTGGCTTATATGCTGTGGGGTAACTAGGTTAACAAGAGCCACGGTGCAAAAAATATTTTGGGCCCTCAGGCCAGATGGGCGACCTTTTTTATGTAACTCTGCTTGTGAGGTATGCTCGCAGGGGGCCCGGCAGAGCTGAGCTTGGATCCCCTGAACTTGGGGGCCCCAGTGCACGGCACCGCCTAGCCCTCCGATAGCTACGCTCCGGTCTATATTTCTGTTACTTCACAGAGAACTAAATCAACTGGTGAACCAGTCTGGGCTGAATCAACGGCGGCATGGCTTACTCTTTTCTTGAAGCCATTCGTGCCATTTTTTGTAACTTAATATCTTTGATTTGCATGACACTACATGTCTTAAATTTCTACTATGCATATCTATCAGCAAGTTTAGCAAACTCATTAAATTTTGTTTCGTATCTGTTCTTAGTTCGTAAATAATTCACAAGCAAATTTCGGACACACATATATTGATAAGACTTGATTTTAAAACGTCCTTATTTTCAAATAGAAACCGTATCTTTTAGCGATGACTCAGAATAAGCGATCAACGACAAAAATAAATCCCACAAAAACAATTGTTGTAAAAGTAAGTCCAAAAAAATTAGTGACTTGTCGGTTATGCATGTTATCTTGTAGTCAGTACCGCATTAGCCACGTAGAAGGAGTTAGCAAATGCTACGGGACCCACGCCTTCTGGAGAGCCCCGTGCCTCCTAGTATATATATATATATATATATATATCAAAGTGAAACTTACTCTACCGCCTCAAATTTTTCCGTCCATCTATTGCATGTCGCATTACAGCCGGCCAGGCACATGCGCGCAGGTATGTCGTGAACTAGTGCGGAGGCCTCATCACAAGGGGAGGTTTTCTGTGTGGAAATCGAAATCGTAGAACGAACAAGTCTGGGAAATAGTATGTCACCCCTGGTTTCTAACCCTAAAGCAGTTCTGCTGGTGGGACTCCGTTTAAGAGAAATCGGGGATTAAAAAGTACTTAAATTGTATATAAATGAGCTATACTTGTACAGAAGACCGTTAGTTTATAATGTCTATGTAGCCGTTCTCGTTGAGGCGGTGTGATCAGGTGCGAATTTTTTTTTTCAGTTTGTATTTTTTTATTGCTATTCTATGTTGTAGCATTAAAAATTGTTTTGAAACAAATTCTACAAGTTTTATTATTTTCCTTTCACAAATACGCAAATGTCAGGATGGCACCACCGAAATGTACACATTTCCTTCCCATCTCTTTCGGTTTTGACAAGTCTTACAAAAATCAACATACTATGCCTTTCAGTACCTGGGAGACCGTTCCTCGCTCGGAATCTTTCGATTTCTGATCAATATGCAAGATTTTGAGTACCGGTAAAGCTTGATTAAAGTAAAAGTTTTTCTTAAAGGCTTCCTAGGCATTTTGAGGTGCACAGTTCCGTGTTCTAACCAAAGAGAAGCTTAAATAAAATATCAATAGGCTTACTGGTACCTGAATTTTCTACGACTCGTTTCCGAGATAACAAAAACAACAATTGCTCTTTTTGTTTTAAAATCGTGTTACAAATTGTTATCTACATATGAAATTTCATCCAAATCGCTATAGCCATTTCGAGAACGTCTGGTTTACCACATCATAAATTGTTTCAAAAGAAAAATGCTATTTGATAATATAATAAGCGAGCTGTCATGTATGACGTCACCTGTCACAGCGAAACGTCAATCTATGACGCCGCGCAGTGACGTCACGCTTTGCGTCTTTATTCTCGGTAACGGACGTTATTTAATACAATTTCCAATAACCCGCGAATAAATTAACCGGCAGAACACTGAAAAAAAAGTATGTATTGCGTTAAAATCGACAAATCAATCATTAGATGCTTATATTTACGTAATATTCTTTTGACATTTAGAAGTATTCCTTAAATTCTTTGTCCATAGACATGTAATATAAAAGCTTTGTATTTGGAGCATCAATGTAACGAAAGTTTTGGTAAGATTGTTTCTTAGCATGGGTCAGAATTACAACTGACATTTGACGATACGACAGAGGGCATGAATAATTTAGTTGTTAATAAAAAAAAAAAAAATTTAAACTTTGTCCTATTATTGAAATTATTAATTTGTTTAAATGAAAATAGTTGCACACTGATCACGATTTGTGCATCCTACACTACACTTGAAACAAATATTACGTGGCATATTGTAAATTTATAAGATTTATTTTACATTTTGTTAAATGTATTAGCCACAGGCTATTTGTGAATAAATAATAATAATAAATAATTTCCTTTGTTTCCACTGTGTAATATTACTGAGCCTTCAAACATTTTAATATCAGTCTGAATCACGGATAACAAAATAGATAGGTGTAAAAACCCTTGAAGATTTTTGATCAAATTTATATCGCGATGCATTATTGCCACTAAAACGTGATACTGTTCATGTATTAAAATGCATAGGAAATGTAATATCAAAAGAAGTGGAAGTAAAAATGGGTGTGCCACAGGGTAGCGTATTGGGACCATTGCTATTCATTATTCTAATGAATAAATGTGTTGATTGTTTGCTATCTGAAATTAGATTGTTTGCAGATGACATAATGCTGTATAAAAGAATCAACATGATAGAGGATTATAAACAGTTGCAGGGTTATCTGGACAGGATATCTAATTGGGTTGGTAAACATGGAATGAAGATAAATGCAATGAAGAGTCAGCTTATTAGATACACAAATAAAAAACAAAAGGTTAATTATGAATATAAGGTGGGGAAAGAATTGCTTGCTGAAGACTTGAAATGTAAATATCCTGGAATTACTTTTGATAACAAACTTAACTGGGCAGGACATATAGGACAGGTGGTAGGAAAAGGTTTCAAAGTTCTGCACTTGTTGGAGAGAGTGATGAGGGGATGTACGAGAGAAGTCAAGGAATTGGGTTACAAAACCTTGGTCAGACCATTGCTCAAATATGGTAGTGTAGTATGGAACCCTCATTTTACGTATCAAATACAGGAGTTGGAGAGGGTGCAAAAAAGGGCTGCTAGATTCGTTTCTGGAAATTATCGCAGAATGCAATCAGTGACGGATATGATAAAGGAGCTGAAATGGGATTCATTGCGAGACAGGAGGAGAATGAGGAGGGTCATGGGAGTGTACAGGGCATATACTGGTGATGAGGCATGGAAAGATATTGCAATAGGTATGAAAAGTAGTGCATGGAAGGGAAAAGATGACCATGACCACAAGCTAGCACTTGATTTCAGGCACAAGGGTGTAGGAAGATTCTCTTTTTTAGGTAAGGGTGTCAGGGACTGGAATGAGTTACCAAGAGAAATGATGAATAATTTACCGAAAACTTTGAAAGAATTTAAAGATAAAATTTGTAGAGGGCAAATGTAGGTAGGTGCAGGATAGGGGGAAGATGGGTGTGTAGGGAAATTGCCACCGGAGCCTGTGCTCCATTGCAATTAAATTAAATTAAAGATAAAAGTATTGTTCTCCTGGCAGCAAGTTTATCGTAGTATGTGGTTTGGTTAAAAGGCAACCTGGACCTGGATGGAAACTGAAACCTTTTGCTACAGCGCAAGGCATGAGTAATCACTCTGAATTTTATGTTATAAAAATTTATTTAGTTAAGCAATTGCTAAAACATTAATTGTCAGAACGCTGAAAGAAAAGTATATATTGCATTTAAATTGGCATATTAATTATCATTTTTTTTTAAATTAAAATCTTTACATGGTTCGAATTAAAGAAGATCCAAATTGTTCACGATATATGTGGTCTAAACCACAGTTAAGTATTATGTGGCATAGAATAAGTTGTTAAAATTTATTTTTAACATCCTTCGTTCTCACTGGGGTCATTATTTCAGCCGAGGTAAGCTGTCTCAGCAGTTAAAATAATAATCTTCATCACAGGTATTGAGAAAGAAAGGTGTCAGAACCTGTGAAGATTTTGGATCAATTTTATTTCATGATGCATGATGACACTGACATGCTATACAGGGAATGTATTAATTTGCTCGTGATTAAGATTTGCTTTTCTATCAGCAATATTAGCAGAGATTGTGGTTAGGCTGAAAAACAGCCTGGGCCTAGTTGACAACTGAAACTTTTTGCTACAGCAAAAGGGATGATAAATTACAATGAGCTTTATTTTATAACAATTCTATTTAGTTAAGCAACTGCAGAGAAATAAATTACCATAACACTCAGTTAAACTCATCATTTTTGATGGGCTTTGGGGCTAGTTATTATGTTAAATACAAATATTGATGCTAATCAGGGATTAATTAATGGTGCAAGATTTGTGGTAATTCACTTAGATGACTACATTATCATTGTTAAATTCATTCATTCTGATAAAACTTAACACATTAACGTCACATCTTCTGATCAACCATGCCTTTACAAATGATAAGAAAACAATTCCCCATAGAATAAAAATTAATAAATGACAAGGTCAGACACTTCAAAAAGCATGATTGCATTTATTAGAACATGTTGTTTTTTTTTTGTTTTTTTTGTATGGACATTTGTACATGGCTTTTTCACGAGTTTGTAGATTAATATTTATTTCTGTGTTAAAGACACATGCGGTCAAAAATTCAATGAGGATCACATTATTACTCCTATACTTGTTTTCAAAGGAGTTCTGTAAGCAGAGGCGTAGCTACTATGGGGCTAGGCGGTGCAGTGCACCGGGGCCCTCACGCTCAGGGGGCCCCCAAGCATACCTCAAGGGGCCCTCAAGGGGCCCTCAAGCGCAGTTTAGAGGGCCCCACGAGCCCTTCACGGCAAACTGGCGACCTTTTTTTTTTTTTTTTAGCTCTACCGTCGTCTAAGGGGCCCCTGAGAGTACAAGAGCCCCTCACTAAGGGCCCTCGCTGTGCTCAGGGGGGCCCCTAAAGAATAATTCAAGGGCCCTCATCCTCAGTTCAGGGGGCCCCTTCCAGCACACAAAGCAAAAAATGGTCGCCCGTCTGGCCTGAGGGCCCAAAATAAATTTTTTGCACCGGGGCCCTTGTTGACCTAGCTACGCCACTGTCTGTAAGGTAAAGAAGATTTTTTTTAAAAAAAAAAGGACATCTGACAAAGCCAGTATTTTTTAAATTTGTCCTTTTTAAAAGTTTTACAATTAAACATTTAGTATTTAAAAATAACAACTTTTTACATTAAAGTGATATTCTTTACTACTCTTCAAATTATTATACTTTGTTAATAAATACTTGCATTTACTTATTTCCTCATTATTATATTACCATGCAGTGACTGATCACAATACTATGCGATATCATCCTGGTATTGAATAAACTAGGATGATACATAAAAACATTTTAAAGAGGTTTCTTTCAGATACTATCCATCATGAGGTATTCTTTAACTCAATTATTTCTGGTGACCAATAGTGTAGTTATATGGTTTTACAGATGATTTCAGGTCAATAGGTAACATTTTGGAGGTTAACTGATGACTTTTGATACCTGCCGATGGTGAAACCCTTCTGAGTATAGGTAAAGAGTCCGTTGTGTAACTCAAAATGCACAAGGAAGAACCTGTAAGCAGTGTCGAGTAGTTTTACATGCCGACCACCTCAGGACGAGTAGTTTTACATAGTTTACCTGATCCTCAGAAAATCTTCAACTCGTAAATATCATATCTAGAACACCCGTTAATGAATGTTTAATTCCTTCAGTTTCACTTATCCCACTCGAATGGTTGCCAACCAAGAGATATACATATAGCTTTAATAACAAAGTGTAGTTAAATTGTGTCCTTGCAGGAAGACTGCTTATCCACCACAATCAGTAAAATCGGCTATTTGTTAGTGTAACTTTACAGTCTTCACTCTAAATTCAGGAACTTTAAAGGGAATATGCTTTATCTCTGTCAGTCCCACACTTAGATTCTCATAGGCTTGTACAGAGATAAGTTTTACCTCACCCTGACTAGTTAATTCAATCAATAAAATAAACATATAAAAGGTAACAAATAAGAAAATAATGACTGTTCTTTACTTTATTATCTTCTAATACATGAGACCTATTTATATACAAACAAACACACTCTGAAAATTATCCTGTTCCTGATACTAAGGAACAACACTGTGCCAGAAATCCATACGTTCTTTGTTGAGCCCAGTGCCAACAGTTAATGGGGACGCAAATTCCAAGTAGTTCGTCTGATCAGTGCTGTATCTTCCCCATGTAACATTGACAACAGAACTCCCTCCTGGCGTAGGATTCCTAGAAAAAATTTCCATACATACAATAGATGAAGTTTGTGAACAAGAATGATTTTTATGAAGTTATCCATGAATCAGTATTATTCTGAAAGAGAGTTAGAATACACTACTGAAAAAATTATAAATCATGTAAAATTAGTATGCCATCAGTTACACAACATATTACCTATTAATTTATTACTTTAAAAAAATAAAATACAAAAGAGGTTATTAGATGATTAAGGGAATTGCCACTGGAGCATGTGCTCCATCGCAATTCAATTAAATGTAGTTGTTGCAAATGTCAAGACTGTTTTTCTATTCTCTATATTGTGTGTACAATATTAATGAGATACAATTTTGCCAAGCTGTGACACTGAAATTTGTTTAAAATTTGGGAAACTGAAGGAAAGGTTAATTATTTCCTCTCCAAAATCTCAAATTTCTCTTAGTGTGCTGACTCTTATTACTCAGAAACTACATATTAACATATATGTGAACATTCAAAACTTCTCTGTCTTCATACAACTTAGATTATTTTCATTATGTCTTTATGCTTCAATGATGTCAAGGTCATTAGGGCAGGATGGGACTGAGGACAAGGAATTGGAAGGAATTTGGCCATGGCCCTTTTGAGGAAACCATGGAAATCCCAAATCTGGATGTCCAGATGGGGATTCAAACCGCTGTCCTCCTGAATGCGAGGCCAGAGCATTAGCCACGCACCCACCACGCTCGGTAGCAATTTTCTTTCAGTGTTTACAAATATGCGAAAATATTATTGGGTAAAACAGGTTAGTTTGAATAGAAGATGGGCAGTGACATTTCATATATGTCAATCATAACGTGATGTGGAGGACTAATGCGTGAGAGGTGCAAGACAAGCTAACTAAATTAAATCATCAAGAAATGATCATTGAGCTTGGTAAGAATGAAAATAGAAAGAAAAGGAATTACAGAAGTGGGAGACAAAGACATTCTGAAATAATTAAGAACTACTTCGCATACCTGGAGAATGATATATTGGAGAAAAAATATATATCAGAATAACCAGGAGTATACAACTTGTAGGTATGTTCTACCAAAGGAATAATTTGTTATGAAACATATAAAGGCAAAACTGATATTGGGGATATGAAGGATCTAGTCACTAGTTATAACAGTGGATGCAATTTGTTAAGCTGATACCTATTTCAGTTTATGCATAGTTCATAATTGGGTCACCAATCTTCTTGTATTATTAAACTGCAAGAGATAACAGTTATAAATGAAGTACAGTACTGTCTCACTTATCCGTTGCAAACAGGCCATGGGAATGTCGGATTATCTGGAATGCCGGTTAATAGTGAAAGAAGAAACAACAATATTGTAAATGGTTGCTGGTGTCTTATTATTGATAAAGCTGATACAGTACAGCAATTACTTTCATTGTGCAATACAATTAAAATGCATAAAAAGCGGTTGATATATATTCAATTTTGTTTAAAAAAAGTTTGCCTGCCGAGTGTCTTTTCTTGCCGCCGTGTCAAGCATTCTTTGTAGAAATAATACTTCAGTACTAGAGGTTTCTTCTTGTTGCTCCATGTATTTCAGTGCTGTTTCAAGGGCTTTGAATCCTTCATTGTGTGTTATTATGGCACCACCTTTATCAACTACACAGACGGAAAAAAAAATCCCAACACCAAGAAAAAATTATTGTAGAGTAATGAAATTTGGACAATGCATTTGTCAAGTTAACATGTTTAATTGATTAAATTTTCAAGATCACAGGTTAATTTAAGCTCAAGAAAATGCATTTCAAATGTGAAATACTGTTAAATTAATAGCCGGTGTAACCTCCAGAATTTTGAATGCAAGCCTGCAAACGTGAATGCATTGTGTCATACAGGTTTCGAATGTCACTTTGTGGTATGGAGTTCCATGCTTGTTGTACTTGTGCTGTCAATACTGGGACGGTCAGTGCTGGCTGTGGATGATGCTGGAGTTGTCGTCCAATGATATCCCATACGTGTTCAATTGGAGACAGATCTGGTGATCTCGCAGGCCAAGGTAACATGTCGACACTCTGTAGAGCACGTTGCGAGACAACAGCGGTATGAGGGCGAGCGTTATCCTGTTGAAAAACTCCCCCTTGAATGCTGTTCATGAATGGCAGCACTACAGGTTGAATTACCAGACTGACGTACAAATTTGCAGTCAGTGTGTTTGGTATAACCACAAGAGTGCTCCTGCTGTCATAGGAAATTGCTCCCCAGACCATGACTCCAGGTGTAGGTCCAGTGTGTCTAGGCCGCAGACAGTTTGGTTGCAGGCGTTCCCCTGGCCTCCTTCTGACCAACACTCGGCCATCACTGGCACCAAGGCAGAACCTGCTTTCATCAGAAAACACAACAGATCTCCACTCCGTCCTCCAATGAGCTCTGGCTTGACACCACTGGAGTCGCAAACGGCGATGGCTTGTAGTCAGTGGAATGCACGCTACAGGGCGCCTGGCTCGGAGCTGTCCTTGAAGTAACCGATTTCTAACAGTTCGTTGTGTCACTGTGGTACCAACTGCAGCTCGAATTTCTGCCGCAGACGCATTACGATGCGCCACAGCTGTACGCCGAATACGGCGGTCTTCCCTCTCAGTAGTGCCACGTGGCCTCCCGGAACCCGGTCTTCTTGAGGCAGTACCATCCCTTGACCACTGCACCCAACAATCATGCACAGTGGATACATTCCGGCCAAGTCTTTCTGCAATATCGCGAAAAGAAAATCCACCTTCTCGTAGCCCTATTACACGACCTCGTTCAAACTCGGTGAGCTGTTGATAATGGCTTCTTCGTCTTCTTAAAGGCATTCTTGGCTAACATCAACTCACTATGTCAAATCTCAGCGGTAAATAACGTTCACAAACTTTACAGCGCGTATTTAAAGCAAACCTGATTTGCAAGCTCTGAGTAGCGCTACTAGCGCCACACTTATGCGCGAAGCGCGAAATTTGAATCGATGTCATCTTTCAGATGTATAAACACGCCTACCAAATTTCGTTTATCTAACACAAGTCTTTCTTGGTGTTGGGATTTTTTTTTCCGTCTGTGTATGTTTCCTTTTCACTGATGTTAACAATGCTGACAATGTCTTCGTCAGTGACTTCATACAGATCATCAAGGGCAAGCCACTCATTAAGGTCCTCATCGGTTGCATCTACACATCCAGGTATTTGTTTCAGCAAAGGCAACATAAATATAAATGGTACACTGGGAAGGAAAATAGATTTACAGTGTGTTTGTGTGTGTGTGTGTGTGTGTGTGTGTGTGTCTGTGTGTCTTACGAGTCAGATAACATGGAATGTCGGATAAGCGAAGGTTGGTTAAGCGAGAATCTACTGTAATTTATAAAAAAAAGGTCACTATTAAGGCTCTCTTAGTATATTCTTCAAAAATTGTTGGAATTTAACCTGATATCAGTTCACAAAATTATAGCTTAAAATTTCATCAGACTTCAAAAACCCTTAGTTGAAAATTGCAATTAACCACAACAAAGTCCACAACCTTATGTTTTTATTCTCAAATAGATTCACGAAGTTCCCTTAAACCTTCGCAAATTTTAATCAAGTTCAACTTGCATTAAAAATCCGATGTATTAAAGTAAAAGAAATAATTTCTATGTTCTTCTTGGCCAAAATAACCTCCCAAACGATTTGTGTGTCAAAATTTTTCTAAGTTGCAAACATTACATCACGAGAATTTTTGTAAGTTCTGCCTGCCTCCCGATCATTAAACAAAGTGATGGATTGGAGCTTCCATAATCGACTAGTGAAGAATGGGAAAATTGGACAGTTTATATACTTTTTGTGGTGGGAGTGTAAAATTTTCGTAATCCTCGGTCATTATTTTAATTCAAAATTTTCTGCAACTTTACTATTTTGGAGATGGTATTCTTGATAACTTTAGTTTATGAAATTTTTCTTCCTAACTCTCTTTGTTCGGCATTTATTATTTCCTGAGGAGTGAATTATGACTATTATAGCTATTTCTCTGAAAGTTTAATGATTTTTAGTTCCCATACAGAGGTAGATGTCTGAACAGGTCGATTTTATTTCCTATTTAATTTAATTTAGTATAAGGATTTATTCTGAAGCTCATACTTTTGGCATCTCATATCTGTTTTGTTATATTCTTGTTATTAATTTGTTACTATCTTACTGAATTATAGTTATGGATGAAATTCTTCTTAGAATTTAATGCTCTATTTTCTGGTATTTATGTTGTTTTTAACACATTTCTATTTCTAAATTATATTTTCACATGACCCAGTTACATCACTATCAAGGTTAAATACTAAAATCCCCCCCCCCAAATTTTTTTTTACCCTTTAAGCTTAAATTTGTAATCCAAACTGTTACTGTATTAAATTTTCGCTACCATTTGGTCATATTTTCGATCTTCTGTTTTATTTCCATAGTCATATTTCTGTATCCCTCGAAAAGCATACTTAGAATTACCCTCAGGCTCTAATTTTTGCCAAAGAGTCTTCATAGATGATAACAATACATTGCCGTTATTAAATTCTTTTTATCTTTTCAGGGATGGCTTAAGGAATTTTGGCCCCCTACTTCTTTTCTAGATGTACTCTTGCCTACTCTTATGGTAATTTTCGTTTTGTGACTTCATACACACACACACACACATATATATATGTATATATATATATATATATATAGAGAGAGAGAGAGAGAGAGAGAGTAGGGTTGTAACTCAAGTCATCTTTCTGGATGCTGATGCGGATGTTCAACGCTTGACATCCGCGGATGCAGATGTTTTGCGGAAGAAGAAAAATAAATTTATAATAATTTAGGTTTTATATAGGAACGAAGTCTTTCTCGGCATTGAGAATGGATGTAGTCTTCTCAGAAGACTAGCCGAGTAAACAAGGTGTTTCCACACGATATTTCGGCGATCTCAGACTCCGTCGCCATCTTCTGGTGAAGTGCCGGATCATCATTGTCATTTGTCAGCCGGATGAACCCGACTGACTGGCCGGTTTACTGTTGCGCCGGTCTTCAGCCTCGGTGTTACTTTTTTTTGGGGGGGGGGGGGGGGGGGGTTTGTCAGTCCCCGCAAAGGAGGCACGCCGTCCAGAGTGGCCTGGTGGGTTATGTGAAGCAGCTACACACCCACTCGTTTACGGCTGTTGGTTTGCCACCATTATGCTGGTAAGGGCTGCCGTGATAGTGGCAGCTACTTGGACCGGTATGGCATCTTAAACATCACTGCCCCCTGGTGCAATTTCGGGCCAGGTGACCAAAGTTGTTGCACCGGAAACATTGCGTCAGTGGAAGAGGTGGCTTTTTCTTCGGTTCCAGCCGCACCTTGTGGCCAAAAAGCTTGGAAGGGCACTTTTCCCGCGGTACACGTTCTGCTGGCTGAACAGTGTATAGCGGGATGCGTTCGTCGGTGCCCGGGCGCCGCATCTGGTCAACCGCAAGGGTAGCGATGCCGCAGCTACTTAGCCCTGCGAATACCCCTTCCTTCGTGGTCTCTCTTGGTAGTCCACGGACCACTAGTTTCGCGGGTCTCCTGGGCAGCTGAGGGGCGTGTTCTATCCCGTACGCCTCCAGGCACTTGCAGAGTAGTTTCAACTGTTGTGGGTGTTGTGGGAAGAACTTCAGGCCGCCCTTGATGGGGATGCTAGGATGATATCAGCTGTGAAAGCTTGGAGCTCGGTGAAAAGCTCCACGTAGCCACCGTCAAACTGTGCCGTAAGTGGAAGGACCGGCCCCTGTTCCGGTCCCCCCACCAGTGGCAGTTACTCTTCCCCTGAGTTTTCTTGAGCGCCATCTTCTTCTTCTACTCTCGGGTCAGCTTCTTGTGGTTCCTCACGCGGGTATGGCATGAGTAGAAATCTTCGTTTGAGGACTTCGATGTAGTCTTGCATGTTGAAGTTATTTGCCCACAGTGTTGGGAACACCAACACCTCCGGCCATTCTTCTGGCCATCTTGCATAGCCCTTGATGATCCGTTGCTTGGTGAGATGGCTGCATTCCCTCTTCGTCGGGAATTTCATGAGGTTCTTGTAGTTGTCTGGGAGAACATATACGAAGTTGTTGACATGGTCGAGGTGAACAAGTACAGACATTGTCCAATCCTCTGTGTTGTCTGGACTCAGTCGGCTCTTCCACAGTTGACGGTTCTCTTCGTTGAAAGCTGCTATGACGTCTGTGGCCTTCCATTTGGTGGTTATCCATTTCGACCCCTCCAGTTGGCGTTCTTCTATGCTCAGATGTAGATTTTTAAAGTCACGAGGCATTGCTTTTTCATAGAAGTGTCTGACGTGCTTGTGGCTTCCTTACTATGAGGCCCGTAAGGGCGCATTGGTCGGCTGTTCGGGGAGTTCGGACCAGTACTCTACACATTGTACACTGCTGACGTGCCTAATAATCCCGGTGTAGAGATTGCGACCTACAGAGATGACACCACATACTTCTCTCTCAGCAGAAGCAGAGCTATTGTAACCCGTCGTCTCCAGGAAGTCCTACAGAAAACTCTTGCTTGGGCTAGGAGGTGGAGAATAGAAATAAATCCTGCTAAAACGCAAGCCATTATGCTTACGCGAAGGTGCGACCCAGGGCTACCGGTGATACCACATCCTCTATTACACCTCAATGGCAAGGACATCCACTTGTCTACAACTGCTCACTATCTAAGGGTCACACTGGATAGGAGATTAACGTGGCATGCCCACATAGAGGAAGTCAGATTCCGCGCAAGTTCGAGATTACAGCAACTCTACCCACTCATCAATTTTAATAGCCAACTACCTCCAACTATTGGAATCAAAATCTACACTACCCTTATCCATCCAATTATGGAATATGCATGTCCTATATGGGCATATGCCGCAATTATCAAATACAAAAGCTACAACTCATTCAAAATCGGGCATTGAAGAGAGCCCTACACTTGCCACGTCATTTCCCGACCGATGCCCTACATGAGGCTACTGCACTGCCTATGCTCCTGGATAGATTCAGGCTGCTGGCAAAATCTTTCTACAAAAGCTCCCAGAAGTCAAAAAATCTAATGGTCAAAAACATCGGCCAGTATGACATTTCAGCAGACCGACATAAAAGACCATTGTGTTAATAAACTAATGCACCAAAATAAAGACCAACCAACTCAGAAGAATTGACCAACCTTGTTAATTGGAGAAAATATCCTAGGATAACAACTTCCATAAAACACTGCCTATTGATGAAATGGCAGAGAATGGTGGCTGTGTGTGGCCCAATAATAGCCCGCACCCATTGACTCGTAGATATGTCTCCAATGCTAACTCGAAAGTGCTGGAGCTGTCTGTCTGTCTGGTGCCGGATCAGTCGGAAGGCTGGTTCTTATAGCCTCCGAATGTGCGCGTGGTTGGCGTGCGCGCAGCTGGCTGGCTGGCTCGGTCGGCGCCTAGGCGGTGGAGGGGGGGGGGGGGTTAGCGCCGGTGGGAGGCTGGCGTGGGTGCAGTTGGTCCACGGCCGCCGTGGTGTGCACTTCGGCACGCTGACGACGTATTGCATTAATGACAGGTGTCCACGCTTCGCTCAGCTGGTATCCACTGTCCCGGTTGACGAGATTGCGCGTGGTGCGAATTTCAACTGCTTCTGTGAGAATACTGTCCCAGAAGTTCCTTGTACGCGCCAATATCCTGGTATTCTCAAAATCGAAGCCATTTCCTTGTTCCAGGCTATGTTCCGCCACCGTCGAGTTTTCACTCTCCCCCACACGCACGTGTCGGGCGTGTTCCAGACATCGCTGGTTAATGCACCGTACTGTCTGGCCAATGTATCTCTTACCGCATTCACATGGAATGCTATAAACTCCGAGTGTTAGGAGTGCCAGGTCGCCCTTGGGGGAGCGCAAGATGTTCTTCAGCTTGGTGGCAGCAGGAAGATGATCTTAATCCCGTTTCTGGCCAGAACTCAGCCAATCCTCGACTTTGTAGGCCCGGAGTATGGCAAGAAGGCAATGCGATCCTGTGGCTCGTTCTCGGTGTTATTGAGCCTGCGTCTCGGTTCTCGGAATGCCAGACTGATCTGATGCTCCGAGTACCCGTTGCGTCTGAATGTCTGCCATAGATGGTTAACTTCGCCCGGTAGGCTGTCGACATCACAAATCGCTCGCGCCCTGTGTACCAGCGTGGTGAGCACCATATTGCACTGTGCTGGGTGGTGATGACTATGCGCGTTCAGGTACAGGTCTGTGTGTATAGGCTTCCTGTACACAGAGTGTCTGAGTGTCCCATCTGGTTTCCTCTCTATAAGAATGTATAAGAAAGGAAGGCGGCCATTCTCTTCCACCTCCATCGTGAACTTGATGTTTGTGTTGATGCTATTCAGATGCTGGAGAAAACCTTCCAGGCCGTCCCTGCCGTGGGGCCAAACGACAAAAGTGTCGTCCACATAACAGTAAAGCTAGCGCTTTATCTTCGAAGTGCTCCATGAAGAAGTTTGCGATCACCAGCGACAAGGGGTGCCCATGGCTACTCCATCCACCTGTTCGTAGTACTCCCCATTATACAAGAAGTAGATTTTAATATTAGATTTTAATATTTTATCAAAAATAAACTTAAAATCAAAATAAGCATATTTTTTATTCCATATTCTACATTTTTCAGAAGTAACGTCTATTTACATATAATACTGCTACATTGATTTAATTTTTGCCTCACCTTTCAACAACAAAAAACTCGGGATGAGTTCACAAGTGAATTAAATTATTTACATAACGCAGCACGGGTAAAAAAAAAAACAATCTTTGTCTTTCGAACTTTGTGGAGTTCGTGGCTCCACTAATTCCAGCGTAAAGCACAATGCCACACCACCTCACATCTTTGTGCCCGCCACCTACCTTTACACCAATCGAGCGGCCCATTCAAAGTACAATTTGTAGGATCTACGTTCATCCGATTTTTGATCCTTGATGGGTTGTGAAAAGAGTTAGAGAACTAAATGCAGGACGTGTTGTATGTTGGGACATCCAAACAACCAACACGAGTCCTTGCTGTCCAACAAGCTATAGTGTTAGATCATGATTCAAGGAAAAATCCTGCGAGTCTGCGGTAAGAACACGTAGTGTGCCGCAAGAAAGTACGAGTGGAAAGGATTGGTTGGAACATTTTGTTGGACTCCTTTTACTAGCGTGAATGGGTGAGCGCATCCTATTGTAGTACTACATAGATGTCCTGAAAGTTGGACCGTGAAGAAGACGCTTTACTTTAAATTTGACTTGTAAATTAGTTGCTTAGGTAATAACACCATTTAGTTGATTGTTATTTTTATTGCTGTATCGTCAAGGGGGGGGAGGGGAATCTTAGCTAAGAGACTATGGGCAGAATCTAGTATAAAGAGAAAAGAATAATATATATTGCAATGTAAGCAAAACATGTTCCGGATGTGAAAGCGGATTTAGGATTTCACACGAAAGTTCCGCACATGCGGATGCGGAGATCCGTTACATCCCTAGAGCTCAAACAATGATTAAAGAGGCGGACAGTGGTTTCTCTAAATCTGTGTACAAACAGGCCAGCAGTTTATTGTGGTGACATCAAATGTGTCTGGTATGTCCCAAGAAGCCGGCAACCGACTGTAACAGAAATGGAAAGCTATGTAGTCGTCCGTTCGAGAGAAGATCGACAATCACGCTAATCATTAAATTTGTCCTGTTTATCGGAAAATAGGATCAACAATGAAGGTGCTGTCGGCACTAAGACTATTGTGAAAGCAGCTGGTTAACATTATAAATTTTTAGATTGTTTATTTTAGCAGGAAAATTGTACGTTAAGTAAGAAAAATTTTTGAATGGGATCGTTGCGGAGCCCCCTCAAGTATGGGGCTCCCCGCTGCTGTGGTTCTTGTGGTAGCCTTAAACCGGCCCTGTATCTATTTAGATGCAAAACTTTTATTGCTTTACAGGGTATTCTATTTTCTATCGGCTACTTATTTACATCAAAGATTAACTCTAAACATGGCAAGTAAACTTTCAAATTTGTTTATCTTTTGTTAATGAAAATTTTAGACCATGGAAATTCTATTTTAAAATTGTTGTTTTTAGCTATTCAACTTAAAAATATGTTAGTGGAATTTTTTATGTGATTCAGTTTCATGACTTCAGGTTTTACTTACTTACATAATAACATTTCTGATTTTGACTTTAAGTGTCCTTGAATGTTAGATTTATGCTTGAATCATTTATTTTCAATGTTAAATGCTCAAAGTTATCCCCTCTTACAAGTTCTATGAAACTTTTTTCTGTGTTACAAACTGTGACATACAATGGAAGGGCTAATGAAATAATGTGCAAGACATAATACATACTTGAAATAATAGTTAGGATAAGGTAAGTAACCACCACTGTGAAGAAAGAAGTATGACTTTCGTGGTGTGTCAACTGTATGGAGAGTTCTCGAGCCTCCCACGGAGGGAAGTGAATCAATCAGATGTGACGTTTCAGAGTCAATCTTCATCTCGAGCACTTTGAAACATCACATCACATCTTTCTGACATGCTTCCCCAGTGAGAGGGTCGAGAACTCTTCATAAAACCTCAACTGTGTGTGTATTTTTTTTTTTTTTTTTTTTTAATCTAGAATGTTTGTATCCTTGAAATCCATTACTCACCGCAGATGTAGGTGAGAAGTGTGTCAATTGTGTTGACTGTTGTACATATACAGGGTGGTCCGAAAATATATGTCAAAATTGTAAAGGTATTTAAAGGGTACCTAAATAAGCATATTTCGTACAGGATTGTGTGTGCGGCGGTAATGCCACCTTGAGCCGGTAGGGAGTACAACAGTATTCCAAATGCAGACACACTAATGTCTTGAATGCTATTTCCTTTGTATGAGCATTACAATTTCTCAAAATATGACCTATAAATCGTAGTGTAGAATTAAATTTGCCTATGACAGAAGTTATGTGCAAGTCCCATTTCATTTTGCTTTGTACTTTTATGCCTTGATACTTCAGGGAATCCACCCGTGTCAACAACGGAATTGTTAACTTTGTACTCATGAGCAAATGGGGTCTTTTTATTACTTATTTGCATTGCCTTGCACTTTTTGCAGTTAAGTGTAAGCTGCCATTTTTGGCACCATTCCGAAATAACATCCAGATCGTGCTGAATTTCTAAGTAATCATCAGAGCCCGTCACTTCCCTATAAATAAGTGCATCATCAGCAAAAAATCTCATCCTGCAATTAATGTTGTCACTGAGATTGTTTACAAAAAATTAAGAAAAGAAGTAGTCCTATTACACTTCGTTGAAGAATGCCTGAAGTAACATCTAGCTTAGAAGAGGCTTCCCCATCAACAATGACATACTGTGACTCACCAGTTAGAAAATCGAATATACATTCGCACAGCTGATCAGATATACTGTACACTCGAATCTTCGCTAAAAGTCGGTTGTGTGGTACAGAGTCAAAAGTTTCTGAAAATCCAAGAAAATAGCATCAATTTGTGATCCTGCATCAATAACTTTCATTATGTCTTGCGAAAATATAGCCAATTGCGTTTCACATGATTGGTTCTTCTGAAATTCATGAAATCTCATTTTCATCTAGAACCTTCATAACGTTAGAGCATATGACATGCTCCAGAATTCTACTGCAAACAGACTTTAGAGATTTGGGTCAATAATTCCTAGGATCTCTCCAAACTCCTTTCTTGAAAACGGGAATCACCTGTGTTATTTTCCAGTCAGAAGGTACTTTTCATTCTTCTAAGGATTGACAAAATATATCTGACAGGAATGGTTCTATTTCTTCCACGTATTCTAAAAATACTCTTACTGGTATACCATTGGGACCCAGCACTTTCCCCCACTTTAGGAGCTTTAATTGCTTTATGATACCTACACTATCAATTTGTACTGGATCCATCTCAAATTCTACATGCCGTGGAAAAACGGGAATGTTTTGCATGTTTTCGTCAGTGAAAGAATTTTTGAATTCGGTGTTAAATACGGTAGCCTTGTCACGGCTGCCACAACTTCCTGACCGTCTGGCAGTAGGACTGGCATATTGTTGTCACAACCACTAAGTTTTTTTACATACGACCAAAATTTCTTTGGATTTTCAGTGAGGCTCAAGTAAAGTGAGTTGGATCGAAAGTCATTAAAGGACTCGCGCATTGCATTCTTGACGTGTCCTCTTGTCTCAGCTAACTTCCCTAAATCACTCCTTTACATTGTCCTTCTTGAGCATGCATGTATTTTCCTTTGCTTTTTAAGTAACCTTTTAACTTAATGTGTATACCATGGGGGATCGTTCCAATCGCTGATTGTCCTTTTCGGTATGTTATATACCTATTATCTTACCTAAAACGTTCAGCGAAAGATGAGTTACAAATAATGCATAGCAAATAACTTTTATAATCACGCTCAATAGTAAAGCAGATTTCATGTCAGAACATAACCTTGTTAAATGTCCATTATCTTGCTAAAACCATTTAGTAGGGGGCAAATCTCATATAATTGTATAGTAAAGAACTTTTATAACGATTTCCTTAACATGAAAGCACTTTCTAAATCAATTATAAAACATTTTTTTAAAAGACATAATGCTCAAATAAGGTTGTTTTTCAGTCATGATAAATTTTGTTGCATTCATTTCACTAAGAAAGAAGAGAATGACAATCATTTTAAGGTAGTTGTTGTGTGCTTTCGAAATTTATATAAGGAGATATTTCAAATCAAAATAATTTGATATTTTTAGAAAAAAGACCTAGAAAGATAAAAGTACGCTTAAACGAAAGATAAAAATTCAGTTAACAACAAACATATAACAGTTCAGAGGTAACTTGATGTTTAAAGAACGAAATGAAGTTTTAGTATTGACATGTTATAGCACCACCTTGTGTGACATTCAGAAATTAATAGCTCTTAAACGAGAATAATTATGAGAAAAGTTGTCATGACCAAAAAGATTCAGAATAAATTAAACTATAACATAGTAAAATTTCGGGAAAATCCGTGTAAAATTAGCATTCCACAGGAGTGGGGGCTTTTTCTAATTCACTGAAGAATAGTGTTTCCCTGTGGGAATACACCAGTGTTCCACGGCGATTCATCAACAGATAAGCCCGGCTATAAAAAGCCGATCAGCGCAAGGAGTCAGGGATTGTTTTTCAAACAGTTTTATCGCACAGGCAGTCGGGGATAGTTTCCAAACAGTTTTTAAGCAGGTAGTTTTGAAGTAGCAGTGTGCATTGCTCCACGAGGATAAATTTCAAAATCTAACTTCTGAAAGTGCAACTATCTCACCTCGGAAAAAGTTTGAGGACTTACTCATTCACTTTAAAGAGACTTTAAGCTAAACTCACTGAAGGAAACTTTTTTACGATAGTTTAAGAAGTCAACAGAAGCAGTGTTTGAAAACTATCTTGAAGCTCACTCTAATTTTGGGGTTGCAAATAGAAAATATGTTTTGCAAGAGTGAATGTTTCATCAGTGTAGTGCCTTGAAGGATAACCTGCATCTTCTTATGTAATTCGAAGTTCGACATTGTCTTAAATGTTTCAAGTGTAATCTGATATCAGTGTTAACTCAGCAAACTTTCAGAATATATTTCAAATTAGTAACTACAAATAAGATAGGATAGGGAAAATAAACAGTTACCCGTCACTTACCACAGATGAAGGCAGGAGGGCGAAACACGTAAAAACACAAAAACAAAAGAATTACACAATATTTCGACTTTTCAGTCTTACTCGTGTAGGAGGCGAGACATATGGCAGGGGGAAAGATGTGGTCACATCCGAGCCCGCCACATGAATTCATGTGGCGGGCTCGGATGTGACCACATCTTTCCCCCTGCCATATGTCTCGCCTCCTACACGAGTAAGACTGAAAAGTCGAAATATTGTGTAATTCTTTTGTTTTTGTGTTTTTACGTGTTTCGCCCTCCTGCCTTCATCTGTGGTAAGTGACGGGTAACTGTTTATTTTCCCTATCCTATCTTATTTTCAGTGCCTCGCGGCAGTTTCTTTGTTTCCTTTATCCAAATTAGTAACTACAAGTGACTTTCTTTCATTTATGTATGACCTGTTAGCTATCAGTCATAATCAGTTATACAGGCAACACAATCAAGTTAATGTGAATATTGTATAACCCCAAGCAACGTTTTAGCATTACAGGTATATGTAAGTCCATAACTTCCCTGACTATATTCATGAATTGAAACCACATCTCTTCAACCGAGCCTATTCGTTCAATAAAGGTAATGTAATTATCCCTCAAAAACATTCTTAAACTCTCCTTTGAGGCCTTTTCGAACTTGTAAACGACGATTTCTTTTTTCTTCATGTGTGTGGCTGTTAATTTTGCCGTAGCAATTACAGCTTTAAGATCACTTAATCCCATGGTGGTAGAAATGTCCATGAATGATTCAGGCCTATTTGTAATGAGAATATCTAAAATGTTTTTATGTTGGTTAAGTTACGAGCTGCTCAGGATCTGAGAAAAGGTCAAAAATAATCTCACAGGATGTTTTATCCTTGCTACCAGTAACATGGGCATAATTAGTCCAGTCGATATACAGAAAGTTGAAGCCACCTCCTAGTATTATTGCATGATCTGGAAATTACTGAGCTATAATTACTTACATTAGTTCTTAAGGCCTCAGCAATAGCTACATCTGTATCTGGTGGATGATAGAAAGACCCTATTACAAGTTTTTTCCTAGCTACTTTTAGTCTAATCCATAGGATTTCACAGACCGTATCGCTAGTTATTTCGTTATATGATAGGTGTTTACTAACAGTTATAAATACACCACTTCCATTAGAATGCAATCTATCCTTACGGACAACATTCATGCTATTGTTAAAAACTTCTGCTGAACTTATATCCGGTTTTAACCAGCTTTCAGTACCTAATAAAATATCTGCTTCTGTGCTACTAATAATGCTTTCAAGCTCAGGATGCTTATTACAAACACATCTACAGTTAATAATAAGTGCTTTTAATGGTCGAGATTGATTTACGCCACTTCTAACATATGGTGCCGAATTTAATTGGGCTGCCCGAAACTGTAATCCCTGTTTCGGGTCTTCCTCCCTCAGCCTAAAAAATCCCCCAATGTACTCCACACATCCCCTGTCACCCGTGTAGCCAATTCATGTGTTTAGTGCACACCTGATCTATCCAAGGGAACCCTACATGACTCGACCCCAGAGCAAAGATGTCATCAAACCTAATGGACAGTGGTACAAGCTTGCCTTCCTGAGATTCAGACTTGTACGACTGCCCCCGCATGTGGCATCGACATCCGGAAACCATGCACCAGACACTGCTAGGTGACTGCCTCACTCATTCCAAAGTCTCATCCTGGACTGCAGGTATGATTTTTGGCAGGGGAAAACCTGTGAGAATAGCTTCATCAGGGTCACCCATATCACATCTGATGCAGTCACCTATGGCAGCTTTAAGCCTTGTAACTTTCGTTAGCAAAGTTGCAAGCTGAGTGCGAAGATCAGCCACCTCAGTCCGTGTCTGCACAGAGCAATCACAGTCCCTACACATATTACTTTGAAAACAAATACTATGGAGAGGATGAAAGATGAACTAACCAAGTGATCCAAATAAACTGTTCACTACTTACTAACAACTGCTAGTCATGACTTAAAAAAACCTAACTATGGAGATAAATTTAGACCAGATGATTGATACTGCACTAGCCAGTTAATAGGATTTACTGGTAAACAGTGTTAGCCAACCACTGTAATTAATAAATGACAAATAAGCTCTATAAACTATATAAAAAAATATGATTAAAGGTGATCATGATTACAGCACGCTGCTGCAATTGAACCAACGCAAATAAAGCAAAAGCTATCACAACACTTTAAATTAAGTAAACAGATGGCGGCACTCATCACGATTGTTTCTGGAGACCAACTAGCTGCTGCTCTGCGACAACAGAAGTTATTCAAGGATAAAATCTAACTACAACACTTTAAACAAAATACACAAATGGCGGCACTTGACTCAAGGGTTAGTGGAGATCAACTATCTTCTGCTCTGCAATGACAGAAAATATTCAAACATAAAATCTAACTACAACACTTTAAATAAAATACATAGAAATGGTGGCACTTGATTCGACGGTTGCTGGAGATTAACTTCAGTAGGTGGATAATCCACTGCTAGGTCACACTTTGTGCTTTGATTGTCCCATCCAGCTCTTCATCATCTACGTCAGAGTCAGTTATAGTTGTTTCTGTGCATTTGACTTCTCTTTCAAGTTTTTTTTTTTTTTTGTATATATATTACTTAAACGGCCAATTTTGTGCTGTGTGAAAAAGCACAATTGCAGGAAACATGGGAGAAGTTAACAAACTTTTGATGTGTCACTTGTTCCGTCAGATATTAAGCCATTAACATAGTTTAGGAATTGAGACCAAAGCTTGTCAGCTGTTCTTTGACTAAATTGCACAAACCACATATTCTAAGGAAGCCAAGATTAAAATGTGTATCTTTGCAGTGAACATAAATGTTCAAATATTGATGTTTTTTTTTAGACATCCACTCATCAAAATTTAACAAAAATCTTTGTCATTGTTTCGTGAAATATTCAAAATGAACAATCATGTCAACTTTTATGGTATCTGCAAAATGAGATCTTATGGTATTAGAAAATTGAAATTCACTTTCTAGAAACATTTGTCTCAAATCTGATGAAATATAGAAACAATTTATGGTAAAAACATTTTGCAAGGAATTCTGGAAACCATTTCTTGGATTTTTCCTTTTTGAAATGGCAGTCTATAGTTGTAACGTCCTTTTTGTATTATTTTTACTTCAGAAAAAATTCCAATTCCATCATTTTTTTGTGTATGATCTGGGATCTAATTTTGCAATAGGATGACATAACACAAATTATAGTAATGCAAACAATAAAAACAAATGGGTGATTTTTATAGAAACGTAGAAGTGAATCTATTTACTTACAAATCACAAAAGATGATAAAAACAAACATTTGTTGCCGTGAGTCAAATGTCAACTTGAAGGGTACAGAAACGAGGCAATAAAACCAATACGGACCAAGTCCGGCCAGAAAGTGATGAATGGGGATGAAAGGCCAGGAAGATTGAAATACATTTTTGCCCCATTTTATGGATTGTGGATCTGCATAATTTTGTGTGAGATCTGCCAGACTACCAAATGATGTGGGATCCCTACCTGTACCTCCAAACTCCTTCCTTGTCTAAATTGAAGTAACTTCCTTATACACAAACATTAACCACAGTCAGGATCTCAGTGCCCTGAAACACTTCCTAGAAATGTTATCTCACACCCTTTTCAGTACATCCTTGGTTTACTTTGTTCTCTACAAAAATTAGGTACATAAAGAATGAAGTTATACCAAAAAAAGAGAAGTAAATAGAGATAGTTTCAATAAGTTATGTCGATTCATAAGGAAACCATGTGAAAATGAATGAAAAATTTGTATATGAAAGGGAAGAGTGGTGATGAAGGATGGGTATAGTGAAGGCTTCATCAAATGACAGAATGTGAAATGGAAAACAGTGAGGGACAATGAATGGTGTAGAGATAGGTTAAAATGGTGAAGAATCATATCCAACTTGTTCATGGTTGGATAAAAGAAAGTGATAATGGGACTAGTTGACCAAACAATGACCTACTTTAAGAACAGTGGAATAAAATTTGTATTTCTTATCTGTACTATTAACCTCTTAAATGAATTTCTTTAATCATAATGATTTTAAATTATCAAAATGATGCTAAGTACTGTTTGGCTTGTTTAAACATTATACCACTGTGCTGTAGGACAAAAAAAGATCAATACTTAAATTTAGAATAATTTAGTCTGAATTGAATTAAATTTTCTGGAAGTAAAAATGAAATTAGTAGAATTTGAAGAATGCTGTATTTAGTTAAGTTTCTTTAGCAGTCTTGAAATATATTACATTCTTATTTATTTCTTACTCACCCTTGTTTTATGAAATTTGCCCACAGTTCATTCATTTGGAGACCAACAGTGTAGCCATCAGAACCAACTTCAAGTGAATCATATCCAGACAAGTAACTCATATCATCTGCATGACAAGCACCTGTTTGTTAAAGTGAGTATAATTGATTAGATGAAACACAACACATTTAAGAAATATAACAAGGTATATGAATCTTCATTGAATTGCGAAAATCTACACCAAGTGTTTTTTTTTTTTTTTTTTTTTTTTTAATTTAACACAATTTACAAAGTAAAGAAAAGTGAGCTTTGATTACTGCAGAGACATACAATGTGATGAACACACTGATTTCAAAGAAAAAACTTAATTCATAGATAAATAATTATGATCAATAAAATTTATTATACTTTACCAGGGAAATCGGGGAATTTGTTGAGAGGTCCATTAAATGAAAACTGGTAGTAATAAACAGGTTCTGTAGAATGCTGAACCATTGCACGAACAATAGTATCAACTCCTTCCACAAACATTAGATCTGATGCCAGCTATAAATAAATGCAAATAAATAAAAAAATATTATCCTACTAGGGCATTAGTTCTATTGCAAACGAAATATTAATAAAGGGACAATTTTCTATGTATGTTACATGAAGTTTTACTTTAATATAATTTACTCTTTAGGATGTATAGTTAAAGGCTCCATCTATAACTTAGTCCTACACATATATCACAGAAATCTTGCTACTTGGGAAAGGCATTTGTTCTGTTGTGGGATTTGTGTCTGTGGACACCTTTGTAGGTGTACTTCCTTAGTTGTTAGCTAAAGCTGTAAGGAAGCCCACTTCCTGTGATGACGGGGTCACGTCAGGTTAGTGGATGCTAGTGAGAGGATGGAGGTAGATATTCAAAGGGATACTGACTGTAGATCCACATCAGGAAAAATATAAAAGACATAGATAAGCTGCTGAAACAATAACTGATGAGAGCAGAACTGGGAAGGCAATGATTAATGCTGAAAATATCAAAAAGCCACTAATTAGAGTGTTCTGTCGATGCACACTAAAGTAACAACAATAAGAGTGTTACTGATGAACTGTAGAAGTATAATGAAGAGAGTAATAGAATTAGCAAACCTAACAGAGATACACAAACCACAAGTAATTATAGGGGTAGACTTTTGGTTAAAAGAAAAACTACTAGACAATGAGATTTTTCCCAATGGCTACAGAGTATACTGCAGATATAGTGGATGTAACATAGGAATTAGCTTCAAAGAGCCTGTAGGAGGTAATAATTTTTTAATATTACAACTAAATTATACAGCCATAAACATAAACTTGATAATAAAGAACATTTCCAGTCAAAATGTGGCCAATATCGCGTGAGACATAAAAATTGAAGTCGTAAAATTAAATCAAATGAAAAATGATGCAAATATTTTCACAGTTAGTTTAGTTAAAAATAATCATTTTAAAGTAGTATTTCCATGGTATAAAAATTTTATTAATGAAGATAAAGAAATTTGAAAATTTACTCACAATGTGTTTATAAGAAAATTAAAGATTACACCAAAATAAGTATAACCACACTCTTGAAATAAGCACTACAATTGTATACAAAAATTAAAGTAATAATAAGACTTTAAAGGAGTATTTATCATTTTTAAATTGAACAGAAACTGTTCATTTAGTATGCCTCCTGAATCCTATTGGTATTATAGAAAAAAGAAAATAGCTATAGTTATTGGATTATTTCAAGCCAAGAAGTATCCACAAAAAAAAAATCCAGAGACTAAGAAGACTAAGAAGTAAGTTAAATACTTAATGGTATCAATCAAATGTTTATAATTAACTGTCATATTTTTCTAGGCTATAAGGGAGAATTATTTATCAGCATTCCTTATATGGTACCCAATATTTATACATTAACTGTCAACTACCCATAGCCAAAGCCCAGAAAACAAATACAGCTGAAAATGAAATATTTTCAAACAAATTTGGTATTGATTTTTACCTTAATCATGACAATAGATCAAGTTTTCTCTGGTTAAGAGACAGCTGATGTTCAGAGCTTGAGTTAAAATTTTAATGTTGTCACTATCAGGAAGCAATCACAATTGAGAAAAGAAAAATGGATCCACTGTTACTTATAGTTGGTTTATGGTTACCCATAGGCCACTGTTGTTTGTTAACTTTGCCTCATTGCTCATTCCAGATTATTGCAGATTCAGGTATGCTAATGAGCTCAAATTCAGCTCTCTAGTCCATTAAATAACTGTGTTAGCACATAACTATTAAATGTTACTGGAAATTCCCAAAATTTACCTATTTTAGGCAAATATATTTCAGTTCCAGCTCAATATATTTTTTAAAAAATTTCCAAAAAATGTTCAAGTAATTGTTATTTTTTCCTTTTTTTTTAAAAAAAAAAAAAAAAAAAAAAAAAAAAAAAAAAAAAAAAAAAAAAAAAAACAGCTAAACCACTGTATTTATTGTTATATGACTTTTGTTTTTATTTTTCATTAAAAATATCACTTTTGTACTGCTCTTAAAATGTTCAGTCTATCTCTTCATGTATTTAGACACAATCAACTTGTACAAAAACAGCTAAAACAGAAATTATTAAAGTATACTCACAGTTGCTGTCGAGTCATTAGTCGCAAGTGTGATCTCGCTGTCACCATAGTAAAATTGCCGAATTTCAGCTGATGCTTCCAGTTGTTCCTCTTCACTTGATAAACGAAGATCATGAGCTACATAGGCATCAAAATTGTCATTTAAATCTTGAACTTCTTCCTCTGTTGAAAATACTCCTCCTTCTGAAGTAAAGACAAATGTATAAATTTCCAAAAAAAATTGAAAGAGTCTGTAGCATGATGATTTACATTTACATCAAAACTTGTTACATAGTAAGAGAGTAATAAAAACTGCATGCAATCAACCTCCTTAGTAAGAAGGAAAATGTTCATTAAAACCAAGATGTTACTGCATGCAATCAACCTCCTTAGTAAGAAGGAAAATGTTCATTAAAACCAAGATGTTACTGAAGGAAATAAAGTATCAAAAAAAGCTAGGAAAAAATCGAAGTATTCCAGGATAGTTTACTGGGATCATTACTGCTCATTATAATAATAAATGACTGGATTGGTGGTACCCAATCTGATTGTTTATAGGTGGCACAATATATATTATGGGATTAAAATGGGTGACGACTGTGAACAGTTTTAGGGGTATCCAGACAGAATATTTCGCTCAGTAGGTTGATATTGTTTTAGATGAATGGTAAGAAGAGATAACATGCCATGCACACAGATAAAACAAATAATTGTTTTTATGTGTGCAACAACATAGCTGGAAGAAATGCCATGAGGTATGGAAACAAACATCACTTACAAAGGTTGAAAGATTGAGTATGCAATGGCAAAAAAAGGAACCATATTTCTGGCTATTACTTTCCTGATAAAATACAAAATCGGTTTGGATGATTGCCCCCCCCCCTTTTTTTTTTAATGGTTATAGACATGGAGAAGAATTGATATCTGAAGATCTTAAGTGTAAATAACATGGCACAATAATTGATGGCAAACACAATGGGGTAAGACACATTGCTCAGGTGGTATGAAGAAGTATCAAAATCCTTTATTTATTAGAGAGTGTAATGGGGGTAAAGTAAGGGAATTGTGTTACAAAACCTGGGCCAGATCATTTGTTCAATATGGTAGTGTAGTATGGTACCCACATTTTGAGTTTCAAATACAGGAGGTGGAGGGTATGTGAAGGGGCCTAGCTATATTTGTCTCTGGAAATTATTGCATAACACTGTCAGTAACTGATTTGATAAAGGAGCAAGACAGATGATGGATAAGTAGAGTGGCAAAAGTGTAAAAGGCATATATTATTTTTTTAATTATTATTTTAATTGTGATGTAGCACATGCTCCTGTGGTAATTCCTCCTAATTACCCCTTTTTATTTCATTTTTAATCTATACTATCATAAATCTGTAAGCAACCTGCGTTTGTAGTGAGGCTTGATCTCTAATAACGCAAAAACTACCGCATCAATTTGCATGGTGTTTCCAAATTTTTAAAGCTAATGTTGCTGATCAACATCTGCAGAAGTAGCTAACGACTAATATGTACCATGGGAAGAAGCAAGTCAGTAAAAAACTTCAGAAATGTGAAACTGTAGACCACAGATAATTATACACATTCAGACGGTCACTCCTTTAATAAAGAGACCTGACAAAATTTAGGATTTCCCTTTTTTGTATTTTTATTATTTTTTTTTTTTTTTTACTTCTGCGATTCATTTTTCTGGACCGCAGTACTTCAAAATAAAAAGAATACGTGAATCAAGTATAATCAGTATTTACTTGAATCGTAACAGGTCTGTTGACGAAAAAGTTGAAAGTTGAAAAAGTTGAAGACATGTATTGTCTCTGGTAGACTGTTATACAGTTTGTCTCTGGAACAAAATTGCTACTTGAACGCTGTACAATACAGCCACAATAAGCCAATACTTAATACGAAATTCAGTTTTTTCTCGAAGAGCGATGTCTGAAAAACAGCTATTATAAATATCAACAAGTAATAAAACATACTTCTTTCATAATGACTTTTGCGGAATTGCACATATTTGGAAGTACTTTATTCGATTAATATGTCTCGTGGCTATAACATGCAAATATAACTAGGCATCCGAAAATTCAGGTACATGCGACTCAAATAATTACATAGAAAATACGGATATATTGAAAGAAACTCAAATAAAAAAATTTCATATCCTAATGCTACACCGCGTAAATTATAAAGCTAAAAGCATCATCCCTTTGGCCTATAACAAAGCATCATATCAGCTGTCAGGTTGCATTTCAAGCGATTCACAACTTGCGATAATGTTGCCACTCAGAAATAATTGTTTCAGTTACATGCATGTTACTACATAAACTGTACCATGATCACATCTCGACATTTTTGGATTAATTATATCTGACTGAAATAATGACAGTAATGATACGACGATTTGAAATCAAGAGTAACTCCAATTCACGTAAATGTCTATTTTAAAGCAGGAATAATTGATGGTGTATCAACATAAAATAAAACCAATATCCAAACAAAAAAAAATAAAAAACAACAAAAAATAAATAAATCAGAAAAATTGAGATGCTGTGATTATTGGTAACGAATTTTTAAATTTCAGCACACTTCCAAGAGCACTAAGTTGTAGATTACTGCTATATTTACATAAATTTATGGCACCGCGGTTATGTTGCAATCCTCGGTATCCACATTTAAAAATAAACTTTTTTTAGTTAAGTATCATGGAAACAATATTTTTCATTATATCCACAGATACATCCTTAAGAAAGCTTATACCTAACTATATAATCCCAGGCAAAGTTTACACATAAAATCGCCAAAAAAAATTACACATAATGATTATAATATCAGCTTTCTTAACGTTGAATTGAATTGAATTTTATTTGATCCATGAAGTCATAATTTATGACATAGGACAAGTCATCGGTAATTACAATAAGCATTACAATATAATTGTTTCACACAATACAGGATTACATATCATTATTATAATTAACATACTTAAAATTGCACATTCAATACAAGCAGCATATGAAATACATATGTACAACTGAAGTTAAATTAATAGTTCAATGTTTTACAAGTTACCATACAAAATAATTTAATCATGTTCGTTCATTTCTCGATGGTTCATATATTCATTGGCACTATAGAAGCTATTGACTAATAAAAAATTTTTTTAGCTTATATTTAAAATTATGTAAATTTGATATTTGTTTTATGTTTTCAGGAAGAGAGTTGTACAGAATTTTAGGCTGGTAGAGTACACTATTTTGGTATAGAGCCTTCTTGTGCCACTCTAAATGAAAATTATTCCTATTCCTTGTTTCGTGTTTATGTATTTCCTTATTTAGCGCTGCATATTCCTGATGTGATTTCAGGAAGCAGATACACTCAAATAAGTATATACATGGTAGAGTCAGTATTTTTAGTTCTTTAAAAATATCCCTGCAGGATTCTCTACGTTTCATACCTCTCATGATTCTTATAGCTCTCTTTTGAAGTATGAATGCCTGTTTTGCATGTGTTGAATTTCCCCAAACAATTATACCATATCTTAATAAGCTATGCATATATGAATAGTAGGCACACAACATTGTTTTCAAAGAGCAGCAATCTTTAAGCATTCTTAAAATATAACAACATTTGCTTAACTTCTTATTCAGTGATTCAACATGTTTATCCCACTTTAAATGTTCATTCAACCATATACCTAAAAATTTTGTGTCATGTACTTGTTTTATATAGGTATCTCCTATCCTCACTAAATTATTACTGTTATTTTTGTTTATTATATGAGTGAAATTAATCCATACTGTCTTTTCATGATTTACAATCAAGCAATTATCATGGAACCACTTTTCTACTTCTTTTGTTGTTGCAGTAATTTTCTGCTGTAGGTCAACTTCATCCTGCCCTTTTATAAAAATATTAGTGTCGTCTGCAAACAATACCTCATCAGCTGTTAATAAATGATTTGGTAAATCATTTATATATATAAGAAATAGTAAGGGTCCTAAGACTGAGCCTTGTGGTACTCCGTGGTCAACTTTCTGATACTCTGAAAAATATTCTTTACCATCATGACATACTTTTACTCTCTGGTACCTGTTGGAGAGATATGATTTAAACCAATCATATGCTTTGCCACGAATACCATATCTGTACAATTTTATTAATAAGAGGTCATGTCTAATAAGATCAAAGGCCTTGGACAGGTCTAAGAATAACCCACTGTTTATTTCACCCTTATCCACTGTATTGAGAACAATATTCAGAAAATTGTAAGTGGCTGTTTCTGTGGACCTATTTTTCCTAAACCCATGTTGTGAATTGCTTAGTATTTTGTTTCTAGTGAGAAAATCAGTGAGCCTTTCATACATTACTCTTTCAATTATTTTTGAAAAGCCAGGCAGTATAGACACAGGTCTGTAGTTCTTTATGTTATATTTGTCATCCTTTTTGTAAAGTGGTGTTACTGTTGAATACTTTAGTTCTGTTGGGAATATTCCTGCACTAAAGGAATCATTAATAATATCTGTAAGGTGGGAAACAATGGATCCTGAGCTGTATTTAATGATTTTATCTGGGATCCCATAAATATTGCAGGAAATTTTATTTTTTAATTTAGAAATAGCATTTCCTACTTCTGTTATAGTAACTGGATATAGAAACATAGTTTTTTCATTCATTGGGACATTTATATTACCATTTCTACTGCACATCTCATTGGTGAATTTTTTTGCTATGTTTGTGTAGTGTTTACTGAAAATATCTGCAATCTTTTTTGGGTCCTGAATAATTTTTCCTTCACTTTTTATAACATATGAATTAGTTTTTGCTTTAAAATTGCCAGTGCTTTTATTTATAATTTTCCAAATGGATTTAATTTTATTTGAGCTCTTGGAAATATATGTATCATTTGTCTGTTTTTGCTGCTAATATTACTTTTTTGAAAAATTTTCTATAGCATTTTACATGTGACTTAAATTTTTATTTTGTTTGGCTAATTTGTTTAAAATTCTAAGATTTTCTGCAGAATTTTTAATGCCCTGGGTTATCCACGTGATTGGATTGCTTTTAATTCTAACTCTTTTTAATGGGAATGCAACTTCAAAACAATACTTATAATTAGACATAAAACAACTGAACTTATCATCTATACTATTATGCATTCCTTCCCCCCACTTCATATTTTGAAGCATGTAGTTGAAAGTTACAACTGTTATATATCCATTTATATTTTTGGTACCACGGTTAACGTGGAATCCTCCATATCAGCATTTAAAAATATTATGTTTTAGCTGAGTTAAATATTGCTTTCAGAAATAATATTATTTATTACTACCACAGATATTCTATATTGTAACCAAGTTTATGCTCATCTATATACTCGCAGCCAAAGTTCACGTATAGTGATAATTGCAGCTGTGAAAACGTTTTAATTGTTAGTGCTGTGAGTTGGGTAAGTATAAAAGTTTATGATATGCCCTTACGAAAGAGATCTAATCTGTCGGGGTCAACTTCTGCAGCTAAAAGATGTCGCCGAAATCGGCTAAATGAGAGTGAAATAGACCGACAACATCGTCTGAAACGTCATAGAGAACGAGATGAAATAGCTAGAGCAAATGAAAGTAACCTGCACCGAGAAAAGTGATTGACCTATAACCGGGTTCTATACGCTAAATCCATAGCTTCTGTAAGCGCACAGAAGAAAGAATGTCGTTTGTACCGTGAAAGCCTTTCTAAACAATAAATGTTTATACTTCGCACAATAATTACAACCACGAATTATTACTGTTAATTTTTCAGGAACCTTTTCTACTATTGAATCAATTGCATCACGTTAAAAAATCAATAAAACAACTCTCTGACATCAGTATGAAAACCGAACCTAACGTATTAAACGAAACAAACAAAACTATTCAGAATACATTAACAGTTCATGCCTTTCCACGTTAATGTCTGATAAGAGAATAAAATCGGTAAATAATTTCTACACCTGCTAAGGCACGCACGCGTGAAGCAGCGGGCAAATGCTAGTTATCTTATATAATTTGAGTGTTAAAATTCTTGCCCCATCTACTTTTACAATTTAAAAATTTTAATTTTAAATTCCTTCAGTGTTTTTGGTAAATTATTCATCTCTTCAATTGGTAACTTGTTCCAATCCCTGACACTCTAACCCACAAAAGAAAGTTTTTCCACTCAGTTTTGCACGAAATTGTGTGCCAGTTTGGGGTCATGGTCATCTATCCCCCTTACACACACTATTCCTAATTCTTTGACCAATATCCCTCCAAGCTCCATCACCAACAAATGACTTATACATTCCCAGCACTCTCTCCACCTACCTACTGTCCTCCAATGTCTCCCAGTCCAGCTCCTCTATCATAACAGATACTGACTGGGTCCTGTGATAATTCCCACAAACAAATCTCGCTGCTGTTCTTTGCACACCGTACAACTTCTGTTGATATGTTGGTAAAAGAATTAGGAGTAGAGCTAGAAAGGGAAGAGATGACCATAACAACAAACTATCACTCGATTTAAGGCATAATGAAGTAAGAGACTGGAATAACTAAACTATGGAATTGTTGAACAATTTACCAGAAACAGAGAAAGAATTTAAATTTATAATTTAATTTAATTTAATTGCAATGGAGCACATGATCCAGTGGCTATTTCCCTACACACCCATCCTCACCCTATCCTGCACCCACCTACATTTGCCCTCTACAAATTTAAACTTTAAATTCTTTCAACATTTTCAGTAAGTTATTAATCATTTCCCTTGGTAACTCATTCCAATCCCTGATACCCTTACCTAAAAAAGAGAATCTTCCCACACCCTTGTGCCTGAAATCGAGTGCCAACTTATGGTAATGGTCATCTTTTCCCTTCCATTCACCACTTTTCATACATACTCCAATATCTTTCCATGCCTCATCACCAGTATTCACCCTGTACACTCCCATGACCCTCCTAATCCTAACCCTGTCCTGCAATGAATCCAATTCCAGCTCTTTGATCATATCTGTCACTGATTGCATTCTGCAATAATTTACAGGAACAAATCTAGCAGCCCTTTTTTGCACCCTCTCCAACTCCTGTATTTGATACGCAAAATGTGAGTCCCATACTACGCTACCATATTCGACCAATGGTTGCCCAATTCCTTTACTTCTCTCGTACATCCCCTCATCACTCTCTCCAACATGTGCACAATTTTGAAACCTTTTCCTAAGACCTAGCCAATGTGTCCTGCCCAGTTAAGCTTGTAATCAAATGTAATGCCAGATATTTACATTTAAAGACTTCAGCAAGCAATTCTTTCCCTACTTTATATTCATAATTAACCTTTTTTTTTTTATTTGTGTACCTAATAAGCTGCCTCTTCTTTGCATTTATCTCAATCCCAACCCAACTAGAAATCCTGTCCAGATCACCCTGCAACAGTTTAATGTCTTCTATCATTTTGAACCTTTTATATAGCATTATGTCATCTGAAAACAATCTATTTTCAGACAGTAAACAATCAACACAATTATTCATTACAGTAATGAATAGCAATGGTCCCAATACGCTACCCTGCGGCACTCCCATTTTTACTTCCACTTCCTTTGATACCTACATTTCCTACCCTAACTTTCTGTTTTCTACCCTTTAAAAATTCTTCTACCCAGCAAATCACTTTCACATTCTCTCCAATAGTTTTTTACCTTATTTACTACCATTTTGTGGCTTACTCTGTCAAACGCCTTTGAAAGATCTAGTGCTACACTATCAATTTGGCCTCCCTTGTCCATTTCATCTGAAATATCTTGCATATATCCCACCAACTGAGATTTGCATGAATATCCTTGCCTGAACCCATGTTACCTACTTGAAAACCACTTACATTCCTCACATACATTTCTGATGTGGTTGCATATCAATCTTTCCAATAATTTACCTACCACTGAATGTCAAACTGATTGGCCTGTAATTTTCGACTCTATTTCTCACCCCTCCTTTATGTACCGGTACTACTATTGCACTTTTCCAGTCTTGTGGTAAGCAGCAAGTATCCAGACTCAATTTAAATAATATTTCAAGATAAGGTACAATGTCACATCCGGCTATCTTTAAGATATCTGTAGTAATATTATCTACAACAGCCCCTTTAATGTTTTTTCAGCTTTCTTAGTTCCTACATGATTCCTTCAGGATTGAATTTCAAATTTTTAGTATCTTCATTTCTAATCGTAGTGTTAAGCTCGTTCTGCGAATTAGACCCTTCCCATTTCTGATTCATTGTCGCTAATAGCTCTTCACTAAACCAGTTACTTAAAATCTCTGCCTTTTCAAATCCTAAGTAACTGCTTCTCCATCCTTATCTATAACTATCTCTAACACCTCCCTTCCCCTCAGTTTTCCTAGATTAGCCATAGAAATTTCTAGATGCATCAGTCAAGTGGTCCTCCCTGCACTGACAATACTCTTCATAAACCCATCTTTTAGGCCACCTTCTTAGCTGTTTTTAAGTCCTTATTTAGTTGTTTTAAATATTTCCTAGCTATCCCTGCTGTCTCTTAACTCTGTTATATTCTCTTCTTACCAACCTCTTTTACCTTCCGCCCTTCCCTGTTATAGTACACAGCTTCTCTACTTCTCTTTTTTTTTATGCTTTGGAATTAATTTTCCTTCCCCTTTCCTATTATCTCCTTGGACTCTTCCCACCTTTACTCTACTGTACTTGTGCCTTCCTTCCATTTGCTGAATTTTCTCTGAAATATATCTTCAAATTTGAAATCTGTGCCTTTTTATAATTATACCTATTTCCCCAACAATTTTGGCTGGTGGCTTGCTGAATCCTTTAATATCCATTAGAACTGCTTCATGATCTCTTATTTCTTCTGTTACTTGACACCCCACAAGATAATCATCTCGGCTTTACTAGGAATATATCCAAATATTTTGTCCTCTAGTACTTTGCTCTACCGCTTGTGTAAATCCTCCTTCCCTTATTAAGTTATTTGCAAATCATTGTTCCCTTGTGTTATTAATCTTATTTCCTTCACACTTTATGCCTGGTAAATTTAAATCCCCACCAATAAATATCACTCTATTCTCACCTCTGAAATTTGTAATGGGAAAAAGTATAAAGATAGCTAAATTTCACTAAAAAAAAAAAAGGCTACACGGTTATTTCAGTCATTGAATAAAAATTAAATAACACTAACTTCCCCCTTATTCTGGTTAATCCTTCTATGGAAATATGTTTTAGTTTAATTTTTTAATTTAATTTAATTGCAATGGAGCACTGGCTGGGTGAAGTATACTCATAGCATCATTTTGTTATTAGTCCACTGATGTACAGAGAAACGCAACAACTTGGCTGGAAAGAATTAACAAATAAAAATCAATTTCATCATGCTTATTCCATACATTTTTAATGTTTGTGTACTCATTTCTGTGCTTCATATTTTATTTTGTTATCTCATTGTTAGTTGAACATTATGCTTACATATTTAATAACAATGAGTATGAACATGCTTTAAGGTAACGAATCTAAGGAATCATAGAGATATAAGACCCAACACTTACCAAAGGTGATGGCAAGTGGAACTACGAACACAACTAATGCAATATTTTGGTGTTAAAACTTTGACAGCGCCATCAAAGAAGTTATGTTTTTGTTGTATGTTATGAAAATAGAGTATTGGAATTTGGAGCAATATTGTACAATCAAGTTTTGTGTTAAACTTGGAGAATCTGTGAGTTTTACATTTGAAAAGTTGAAACAGGCCTATGGGGAACATTGTTTATCAATATCACAAGTTTTACGATGGCACAAATCATTTTTGAGAGTTCAAGAACACGTTGAAGATCAACATAGCTCAGGGAGACCTCCAATTTTAAAAACTGATCAAAATGTTGAGCATGTGAGGACTCTTGTGAGATCATACTGTCATTGATGAGTGAACAGTTAAATTTAAATATTTTCACTATAAATCAAATTTTGACAGACAATTTTGACATGTGAAAGGTTTGTGCCAAAATGGTGCTGAAAAACCTCACAACTGAATAGAAGGACAATCAAAGAACATGTGTGTTGATCTTCTTGAGAGGATTGACAACAACCAAGAATTCTTAAATTGTGTGATCACAGGTGATGAATCCTGGATATCTGAGTGTGATCCAGAAATAAAGTGGCAAAACGAAGAGTGGCACACTCTGTCATCTCCTCAACTGAAAAAATTACGAATGAACACATCGAAGATCATAACAATACTGATTTGCTTTTTTGACAGTAGCAGTATTGTACATAAGTAATTTGTTCCTCCAGGACAAACTGTCAACCAAGTGTTTTACAAAGTTGTCCTTGAAAGGCCCAGGAAAAGAGTGTTTCGTGTGAGACCAGAGATTGCAAGACAAGTGGATGCCTCATCATGGTTTTTCCATCAGTGAATTTTTGAACTCAAAATGCATTCCTGTTGTTCCTGAACCCCCTATTCACTTGATTCGAGACCCTGTGACTTCTCCCTCAGTTGAAACATGTTTTATAAGGACGCCATTTTAGAACTCTGGAAAACATTCACAGGACTGTGACTGACCAGTTAACAGCCCCACCAGTTGAAGCCTTCCAGCGCTGCTACCTAGAGTGGAAACAATGACTCCACCAAGGTATAGCTGCCCAAGGGAACCACTTTTGCAGTGGATAATATTGTTTGTTTGAAAAAAATAAAAACTTTGGTAAGTAACAAATTAGTCTCATTACTTTTATCACAAACCTCATATTATTATTGTAAATGGGGAAACATTACCAATATCATTAACATGTGAGGATGTAATTATAGAAAACTTTAACCCTTTCATGGGCAAATAGTTCTTGCAGCCTAACAAACCAAATTAATCTTAAAAACTATCTAGAATGGTCCTTCTTAGTATTATGGAGAAGAGAGTCCAAGTTTCTCTCTTTGTCTTTTCCTATACAAGGAGGTGGGAAGTAATCTTCCCACGGGGCACTTCTGGGAAGTAATAAAAAAGCCTGTTGTTTATCAATTTTCTTTTTATTTATTGACATAAAAATCCATAATTTATACACAAATATGCTCCTTTCTCTTCCCATATAATTTTCTGAAGAAGGGTTCACTGCTTAAAGGTACATCACATGTTGTGTACATTTACCTAGTGCGTTTTTTCAGCAACTTTAGTTCTGCAATTTCTGCACCTTCTGTAAGTGTTACTTACAATTGGTTGATGTGTCCCTACACCTATCAGTCTTACATCAGGCAATTTCCCTCTTTTTGCCAGAAATGCTGGCATGCAGCCATACCGTTTTCAACAAGAAATCCTGCAATCAACTGCCTGTCAAGGTGAATCCCGTATGTCAGTTGATCATAATTTCCGGAATTTCTTTTGTTATGTTTGCATGAAAGCTGTTTGTTATTACTTAATCCAATAAAAACTAGAAGGTCCTGTGCCACCACTCTACAGAATGCATTCCTACTGCATCTCGTTCCCTAAGTTGGCCAGATCTGTCCTCGCCTCCAATTATTTTGATATAACAACCCACCACTAATTTGTTTTTGATATTGTGAAAATGCAAACAGTCACTTCCCTATTCCTCATTACTTTCTTCCAAATCTGAGTACTCTCCACTAGTACTAGGAATTGCAGGCATACTTATATCAATATCTGTCTCTGTAACTTCATTCTCAGATTTACTGTTTCTATCCATATGTGAATCATCCAAAGCATTCAGTTCATCAGGAGCTTCAGGACTTTTTCTCCACATCAGAATCGTCATGAAAATAATATATCATACACCACATCTTGATACCTTGGGTTATTCAGGTCCAAGTATTCAGACATCTGAATGTGGAATAAGCAGATAAATAAAATGTATGATATCATACAAGGCAGGAAATATGTCACTGTTATTCAAATGTATGCTACTATGATTATAATATGAAATGTTAGGTCCACAGCAATAAATATTTATACATGAATTATCAAATAATAGGTTAGGTTCACAAACAGAACATCGATATATAATTATATTTGACATATATAAAACCTATTCAGTGCAAATATTCCCAAGAAGTTATTGAGCTTCTAAAAGTAATACTAACAAGGGACAGTGCCATGGGAAGATTACTTCCCACTTGAAAAATTTAATTTTGCAAACTACATGTACAATATTTTTTTGTGTGCAATACTTGAGAATATTGCTATGGTACCTAATTATATAAATAGTATTCAGAATTTGTTAATGATTTCCTTTAATAACAATTTATTCGGAAAAAAAAACAGCAATTTCGTCCAACACAGCTTGAAAATGGATGCAAATTTCACAATGATCATCAAGAAATTTGTGTTTCACAGACCACAATGTAAAAATGCACCATAAAGCGATTTTAACATATTTCTTCAAGCTTCTGGCAGATGGCAGCACTTGTCAGAGGTGGTAAATGTGCTTCCCTCAAGAGTTTTACTTCAATTTGTCGAGTGGGAAGAAGGTTTCTCACCTCCCACGAAAGGGTAGTAAGGAAGATACAATATAATAACTATAAAATGTGAACAATAATAATAATAAATGCTGGATTGAAAGTTTTTATTGGAGATTGATTCCAGGAGGATGTCTCCTGTCAAGGATAGTTTGGTAAGCAAATTCTCATCTGCACAGTTCAGTGAAGCTTGTGGTGTCAGGGAAAACTCTGATAGCTCAATATTCTCCATAAAATCTTACCTTCTGTATGCTGCACATGTTTCAGCAGACCATTCAATTCCAAGAATATCTTGGTTCGTATATACTAACCCTGTAATTCCCTCAGACCATCACAAGGATCAATCCCATGTAACAGACTGTGACACAACAGAAATAGTTTTTGGATTGAGCTAGGATTTAAGAGTAATGGTTTTTATGAAAAAAAATCTGTTTTGTTCTTTAAGTATGGATGCAGCTGAATAATGATTGCTCTTGGGGAGAGAGAGAGAGAGAGAGAAAAGAAAGTTTGGTGTGCCATGGTGAAACGGGAATACAGCGAATTTTGAACAGTGTAGATCTGTTATATGAGTTGCTACTACAATTATTAGATATTGCTGAAAAAGAACCTGGCACTTTCATATACATGATCCCTCAAATTTAGATCCTTGAGGATATAGACAAAAGGACGGCAATAAAGTTTGTACCTGTTGAAAACAAAGATTAGATTCTTTATAATAATCATAAAGATAATATGACAAATAAAACAATGTTTATGCAACCATCTACTATAGTCTGACCACAGGGGAAACTTTCCCCATCATTCCACCCACTACTTGCACAACAATCACTGTAAAAGTTCATATATAGGTCTCACCACTAACCCACTCAACATCAGAATGAGTGGCCACAGGCAAACAGTATACACCAGCAATGTATCCCAACCAGTGGCAAAACATGCCATTACACACAAGTTGAACAGTTTCGACAACTTTTTTTTTATTAAGGTCATTCAGACACCACAAACTTTGCTGAACTCTACAGATGGGAACTAGGTTACCAATATATCCTTGACATGAGACATCCTCCTGGCTTCAATTTCCAGTAAGATCCTACCAATATACACAGCACTTATTATTACCACCTATTGTTTATGTTTTATAATTCCTGAATTGTAACTTCCCTATTTAATTTTTTAAAATATTTGTATCCTCACATGTTAATTGTTTTGGCGATGTTCCCCTACTTCCAACAACAACATACATTCAGTATTATCTATTATTGATTTAGTCCTCCCCCCCCCCCCCAATTAACTCACCACCACCTAAGCCGCCATGCGACCTGGTTTCTCCATTCACCAAGTGGATGCACATCTGATCCCACTGTGTCTCACATTCTTGCAAGAATTTGGTTTTACACCAAAATACTGTGTCACTTGCGTTTGTATTTTTTGTGTTCACCGTTCCCAACTGCTGTCATCTGTGGTAAGTGTTGGGCCTTATTTAGGTAAATACAACCCAACACTTTCCACGGATGAAGTCAGCTGGTAATGATGAACATGAAAAGGAACAAAACACAACAAATGTGCAATATTTTGGCAAGTAACCTTATTCTTGCTAAAATTGAGACACTAGGTGAATCCAGACGTGCACACAATGACGACCATCTGGTTGAACAATTCCTTACTGGAGGAAGAGGTTTCTCCTATTTTTTAGCCATTCAGATGCTGTTACATCAATTTCTGTAAGCTTTGTTGTAAATTTTTATTGTCAACTGCAAATTTTCTTCTTTTGATGGTGGAGGTAGTACAAAGATCACTGTAAACATTTTTTATGGTATCATTCTAACAGTATGCTTAGTTGAGAGCTCAATTTCAAATGTGTTTGTGTGGGAAAAGGCTGATTGAATTTCATTTTCTAATAGCTTTTTCATACCAGTTTTCAACGTATTGTTGTCACCTCCAATTACACACTGCTTCATATAAATGCGTAGAAAGCTTCACTTTGAAGCATTGTATCAAGAGATAGAAGATCAAAGCTTAAAGTGCGGAATGGAGTAATGAAAGGACCCATTTTCTTCCATCAATTGCAAAACATAGCATGTACCAAGCAGACAATATGTCCTCCAAAACTGTCTTCAATACTACCAGTCATAAGATTCACTTAGAGAAATGTTTGTTAAAAGAAACAGAAGTAAGTGCCTAGCCATGCCATTTGGCAAGATAGATGCAATAAGGTATTCTTTGCTTACCTTGTGTTCTGCTCAGAAGCTCATAACTGGTGATGCCTGTCATATACGGCACATAACTGTACCGACCTTCAGAAACTAAGTTCCATGGCAGTTCTGTCAGGAATGCTCCATCATGTTCTGGTTCAACACTGGGTACCCAAACACACATCATAAAATTGTTACTATCCTGCCAAAAATAAATGTTAAACCTTTATTTATTTTTCCACTTAGAACCTGTGAAGTAAGAATTATTTTTCATTTGATTGATTCATATATTTTTTGTCTCAAGATGACTTTTGAAACTATTAATATAAACATTCGTGTACCATAATAGTAAATGAACCCACTATTTGTTGCTAAGTTGTATTCAACAGAAATAGATATGAGTTCCTACCTAGCATCAGTTATAAGATCTTACTAGAAGTTTTTACATGATGTTCTGAAGTTAAACAGTTTTTCCAATTTCACGTTGCAACTAAAGGTTTCAATTCTACTTTAATTGTGACTCCCACTGCCACATCAGAATAAATAATAGAATAATTAGGTAAACAATGCTATCAAATAATGAGATCATCTGGCATAACATGGAGAAATTAGAAAAGGAATTGGTAGCCATGGAAACAACAAGCGTAATAAGAACCAGCCAGTGAGCCAGAAGGTTTAGTGTGCACTATTGAGTTGAGGATATCTAGTTACTGCTTGCCAAGGACCATTGTAATCTTCGAATACGTCTTAATAAAATGTTACAGAAATAAAGAACAATGAATTATATGAAAGTTTATCATCACTCAAATGTTTAAAGATTAAGTTTGTATTGAAATTTCGCACCAAGACTTTGGAAGAATACTTATTAAAATAACAACAGGAAGTATATTAAAATATACAATTTTGAGAGATATATTAATATACGATATGGCGACCATGACAGGACCCGAAAAGGGATGTTTTATTGGTTTTATTTTATTGTTATTATTTTGGGAAAATCATATTTCTGCAGTTAATGACAGAGCGAAGAGATACAAAGGTCATTATATAAGCCCTAAAAAAGTTTACCAAAATCTTTTCACAAAGATATGGTAAACTGGGGAAGGTTGTGGCATAACATGGGGAAATTATAAAAGGAATTGGTAGCAATGGAAACAACAAGTGTAACAAGAACCAGCCTGTGAGCGAGAAGGTTTAGTGTGCACTTTTGAGTTAAGAATATCTATTTACTGCTTGCCGAGGACCTTTGTAATCTTCTGATTTGTCTTAATAAAATGTAACAGAAATATGTTAAATAATATATTATAATAATTATTGTAGAATTGTTCTGCTAATAGGATCATGGATTGCACCATATTTTGTTTTCATAAGTTTTGATTTATTTGATAATATTAGTGACACTAAAATGTATTACGGGGGACTGGCGACCGTATAAAGAACCTATGCAAGCATCTATAAAGGTACCAACCAGCACGATCAAGTTCGAATAGAAATTTTGCATAACCCCAATGCACGTTTTGTTATGACATGGCGACCGTGACAGGATTTGGAGTTTTGTTTTTAACAGTTTTCTAGGCAATCTCCAGATGCCAAGAATGTGGAATTTTAAGTGTATACTAATTTTTTTCTCAAATGTAAACAGACACCATTAAGGCCAAATGTGAAATTTATGTATGTAACCAGTGAACATTTTCTTTCACTTTTAAACAATTTTTTCTGTATTACTCATGTATGTACATGTTAAAATTTATTCATTCTTGTTATAATTTTATGTTATATCTAAAAGAACATGTATGACTTTTGCAACTGGTACCAGAATTTAGGGGATTTGAGTTTGTAATTTAAGTTTTTCAAGCATTTTTTTATGCCATCAATTAATTACAAGAAGCAGGTTTGGGTGGAATGTTTTATTGTAGTATGAATGATGAATGAATGGGGAAGCTGTCCACAATGTACAGTCAGAAGGGAAACTTTACTTTCCTAAATTTTAATTTCAACTTATTTCAGCTCTCGTAATTCACAGAATAAGTTTAATTATAATTATTTTTTTTTTTGGGGGGGGGGGGTGCATGTTATATACCTATTATCTCACCTAAACCATTCATCAAGAGGTGAGTTACATATAATGCATAGCGAATAACTTTTATAATTGTGTTCAATGGTAAAGCACTTTAAATCTCAGAACATAATCTTGTTCTATGTCCATTATCTTGCTACAACCATTTCGAAGGGTGTAAATCTCATATAGTTGTATAGTAAAGAACTTTCATAACCATTTTCTTAACAAGAAAGCACTTTTTAAATTGATTCTAAACCATTTTCAAAAAAGTCATAAGAGTCAAATAAGGTTGTTTTTCAGTCATGGTGAATTTTATTGCATTCATTTCCATTAAGGAAGTAGAGAATGATGATCATGTTAAGGTGTATTTTGTATGCTTTTAAAATTTATCTGAGAAGATATTGTAAAAATGAAGAATTGGAACCTTTTTAGATAAAAGAGCTAAGAAGATAAATGTAGGTTAAATTGAGAGAAAAATATTCAATTAATAACAAACATATAATAGTTCAGAGGTAACAAAGAAGTTTTAGTGTTGACATGTTATAGCATCACCATGTGGGACTCTTGGAAATTAATAGCACTTCAACCTCGAATAATTATGAGAAAAGTTGTCATGACCACAAAGATTTGGAATAAATTAAACTATAACATAGTAAAATTTTGGGAAAATCCAAGTAAAATCATTGTTCCACAAGAGTGCGAGATTTTTCTAATTCACTAAAGAATAGTGTTTCTCCGCGGGAATACACCGGTGTTCCATGGCGGTTCAGCAATAGATAAGCCTTGCCTATAAAAAGCCGACCAGGGCAAGGAGTCAAGGATACTTTTGAAACAGTTTTTCAATCGGGTGGTCGAGGCGAGAAGAACTCCATGATGGGCAGCGAACTACGAGGCTGTGGAATTTGAAGATTTTTTGGTAGTGGTGAAATGGGAGCATAGAAAATTTCAAGTTGTTATAAACTTTATATTACTAATCAGGACAGTGGACTCTGATGCTATTCCGGCAAGCCATAGGATGATCTTTCGAATTTTGGGGGAATTTTCTGAAAGATTGGCAATCAGTGTGTGTGAGTGACGTCAACCTACAATCTAATTCAAGGAGACGATTGTTCTGATGCCTTATCTTTCTGGTACCTTAACTTGAACTAAGTAAAATTTAAGAATATAAACTTTGTTTATACAAAAACTGTTTTAATCCATAAACCTTTATCTCTTGGGGTAATTACGGGGGATTGGTGACCGTATAAAGACCCTATTGACAACATTGAGGTACATAGCTTATTAAATATAATAAAGTATTAACTTCTGTCAAAGTAGACTTCACAAAAATATATTGAAGACTTTTTAGGCAAATACGCTTAGTCGCGTCATGCAAGCTTTAGCCAGTATCTCGCCATATTTTCCTTGTGTGGAAATAAAAAAAAAAAACTTTGGTGTATTAAATGTTCTGCTTACACACTCAGGCACTACGCACCATTTGTAAACCTTATAACTCATTTTATCCACAAAATAAGATAACCGCCTGTGCACGAGCAGAGATGTGTTGTCACAAGAGACACCATGACAGCTGTGAGCATTTTGGCACAAATATTCAAATAAGCGCATAAAAATGCAATATTTTGAACTTTCCCATTTCTTTTTTCAATAAAAACTTTTGGGGGGGGGGGGGGGGTTATAGTAGACACCCAGCTGCAATATTGACTACTATCCCAAAATTAGTCAGTACCCCATTAGATACTACTGTATAGTCATAAACCACATTTCATTTTTTTTATCTGTGTACCTAATAAGCCATCTCTTTTTTGCCATTTATCTTTATTCCATTTTGACATAACCAGTTAGATAATGTATCCAGGTTACACTGTAGCCATTCCAGTCTTCTCCTGTATTAATCCTGTTATATACCATTATGTCATCTGTAAACAACCTAAATTCTGACTGTGATCCATCAACATTCATTAATAATTCAATTATGAACAGCAATAGTCCCAATACACTACCCTGTGGCACTCCCATATTTACTTCAACCTCTTATGATACAGCATTCATACTCTAACACTTTTCTCCCTCTACCCATCAAGTCAGTTTTCATCCACTCCAATTTAGCTATCTGCTTATTTAAAATCATTTTATGGTTCAATCTGTCAAATTCCTTAGAAAGATCTAGTGCTACACTATGAACTTGGTCTTCCTTGTTCAGTTCATCTGAAGTATCTTATGTATAGCCCCACTATGTTCATTGATGTCAAACTGATTGGGCAGTAATCTTCTACCCTATTTGCCACCAATCCTTTATGAATCAGTACTTGTGTCCCACTATGTTTAATACAACTATGGCAATATTTCAGTCCCTTTGCATTTTTTTAAAAAATGTCAGTGATCTTTGTAACTGATCTAATGTCAGTTGCTCTCTTGTCATCTTTTCTAATTATATCTAATATTGACCTTTCTATAGCTCTTTGGACCAAAGCTATCCTTTTGTAAATTCACCACCTCGATGTTTTACATCTTCCATTACTTCAGTGTCTTTGCCTTTCCTTAGTAAAATATATGTTTATAGTAAATGAATAACTGAATCAATGAACTAGTCAGTAAATCACTCAGGAGTCAGGATCTCTAGCATTTAATCAAAATGGATAATAGGATGGCAACAATAGGGGTGGCAAAATAATGTTTGAAGGGGCGGCATCTTACTGTTTTTGTCCAGCCTGGAAAATTCCTAGATCCGCCACTGCCTACATGCACCTTCCCACCGATCATATAATGCTACCAAACAGGAGTTTGCATCCCCCAATCCCATGGTCTTGGTAGATGCTGACATTTCTAGTCAACCGCTAATGATACTTCCAAACTGAGCTTTACCTCCTTGAGCTCAAGGACCTGATGGATGCTGATATCACAAACTAAATGCTTCAACCACCACTATTTTACACTTTACAAGCCATGCTTCCCAAAAACAAATTAACTTCTTCATTTGAAATGTTCCTGCTGTTTTTAAAACACAGCTCCCACAAAGTTCCCTGAACCATTCTTAAATTAACTCAAATAATCATAAAAGGGAAATAACACTAACCCATTAAACTGTTACAGAGGAGTGAACCATGTGGCAGTTTGCTAAAATCAAAGTATCCAAGTACAAAAGTTGGATAGTCTGCTGAAACATTTGCATGGTGCAGTGAAGAGGTTATATGGATAGGTGAGAGAAATATCAGTGCTAATCTGAAATAAAAGTGAATTAACTTACTTCTTCTGATAATGCAGGATATCTTTCTTTTACAAGATCATAGGTTTCCACATTCATTAGAAAATTCATCAGGTCTGAGGAGTTCTGAGCAGTATAGCCCAAGAATGAAGCATAACGAAATGTTCTGTCTGTGGCATTCTTGTCAAATGCCCATGGACTGAGAGCAGAACCACTAGATGCTATGGCACGATGAAAAAGTCCTGGAAATACGGAAATACAAAGTAAATTTAACTGGAAAAGATAATTTTTCAAAAGAATTATTTATTTTAAAGGATAAGATTTTCACAGTCAAAGCATTCAGAACCATTTATTTAACTTTAGATCAAACACATCTACAGTATGGGATAAACAGCTGGAAAGGGATACTTGATAAGCACTGCCTTAGGTAAAGAAAAGTCATAACTGTTGTATAAATTGTCATATATCTTTCCAACCTGTAAATAAATAAATAAATAAAGCTTGGTGCTCAAGGTATGTTAGCTGTTTATTCACACAACAGTCATGCACATACATCATATATAATACATGTAAATATAATGATGAAACTGAGGAAAACAGAAGCGGCTTCTAGGAAATATAAATAATGAATATTAATATGGTGATAGGCCATATTCCCGCAGTTGTTGATCAATAATTATGTTAATGAATCCGTCAAAAACAACTAGTTTGGTGAATTTTGTATTTTATTTGATTCCCCAAACGCGTTTCGCCCTTGTGGTGTAGGGCATCTTCAGTGGCTGTAAAGTGTTTTACATGTGTTGTTACAATAATTATGAACAGTGATGTGAAAGCATGTGAAATGCTGTTTCAGACCGACATGTAAAGAAATACCCCTATATCTGTGAGTACAGTGTGTACATATGTATATACATATTTATTAAGAGTTTACATAATTATTATAACAACACATGTAAAACACTTTACAGCCACTGAAGATGCCCTACACCACAAGGGCGAAACACATCTAGGGGAATCAAATAAAATACAAAATTCATGAAACCAGTTTTGACAGATTCATTTACATAATTATAAATAATGAAGGAAAGGGAAATTAATCGATGACATAACAAAGTAGATGTCATCCAATGACTCAGTCATTGGGTGACGTTCTGTGTTTGCATATGTACGGAGCCTAATGGCCCATTTATCTACTGAAGAAGGCAGTTGCCAAAATATTGTGTATTTGTTTGTCTGCCTAAGTGTTTTCTCTCATTGTAGCTGTCAACTTTGGTATGTGGTGGGTTAGTTTCCCTTTCCTTCATTATTTACATGCCAATATAAAAATTATAAGTGGTAATAACCAGCACCATGTAGGTATCAAATTACAAAGGAGATGTCCCATAACCTTAATTTTGCCATGATCAAAATTAGTTAAAAGAGCTGTAAGCTTATAGGAATTCAACGGTAAAATATGTTTAAAGTCATTTTCTAGTAATTTTCAATTAAAAAGTAGGATCAACATTAATTGTAAACATTGACTGTAGAAGAAGTTTAGTTATTTTCTAATAGATTTTAATCTATCCATGTAGAGAGGTGCAGTAGAAGATCACAGTTCAAATGAGGTGCAACACTTTGGGATAATCAAATAGCACTGAAGAGATATTTGAGATTTACAGTGAATGGAATGACACAAGAAAGGAATTGCAACAAAACAGTTTTTTTTAAAATTTCAGAACTCAAAATGTTTAAGTTACAAATAAGGATCTTCATAGCTCAAATGATGCAGAAAAATTCGAACTATACAGAAAATTAGAATCTGCAGGTAAAGGAAAAGTAACCTTTTTCAAAGAAAATGATGGTTTTGGAATGACTGACATGTTTTAAACAATGTGGAGTTGAGTTAGTTACAGACTTGAGACTAGATTGAAAACGAAGAAGGCATTTTATTATACACATTGAGCAATTTCTGTAAGATTTAGATAAAAAGAAAAAAAGATTTGAAATTTAAACATGAAAATTGTGGGAAGACGTCTCTGAACTTTGTCAGGGACTAAGCGGGTACACGGGGTTTGGTATCGGCTTCATCACCTGAGCTAGAAGTCTTCCAAAAATATTCTAAGTCCTGAAAAGTTCTGTTACCGTGTTTAACCAATGGTATGCTAACTGTTAAAATGACCACAGTCGCCACTTACAGCTTTAACCTCCTGTAAGAAAGGTGCTATTGTAGAAATGAAAGTCAAAAGTTGAATAACTGAATTTATATTCTTGAAAATATCACATTTGGTATAAAAGTTCACAGTTAGCAAAATCAATCGGATAAAATCGTTCACCAAAGATTACAGATTGCGAAACAGAGCAGAACCGCACGAAACCCCAAGAATGAATTTGAAAATTAAAGTCACATTGCCAAAACTGTTCGTCTGAATGTTAAAGTTGCCGAATTTCCAACATGGCTGCGGTCAAGCGTGATTCAGGCTGGCCATACTAATACCTAAGATGGCAGCTATCGGTCAAGTTGCCACCACGTTGTAGACTCGCTTCCCGCCTAAGCCACCTGGGGCTAGCCCGAGACGTGCTCACTCTTGCACGCTTCAATTGAGACTGAAACACCGAGCTTATCCTTCCGCGGTCTATCGCGCCTATATAGGCTTAGCTCACGTGATGCTGCAATACGGCTGAGCTCATCCACGCTGTCAAACATTCACATACATTTAGTTTAATTTAATAACTTCTGTATTATATGTTTATTTAAAAATCCAAAAGGGAAAAGTTAAGTGAGTTTATAGTTGCAGCGTTTTGTGTCAAAATTTTAACTTATTATAGCTTTAATTGTATGTCTGATGAGATGACCAAATATGGTCATGTTTAAGGGTTTGCATCCACGATCAGCGTTTTAAAACTTTTTTAAATCAGCTTTAGTTACAAACACTAAATTAGGCTCAAACTATTGGCCCCGATTTTAGCCTCTCAAAAATATAAACTTTATTTAAATCTGTCAGAAATTAATTAAGTTATTACAAAAACAGTGATTTTCTCAAAATCCGCCATAATTATTATTTATAACTCTGAAAGTATGTTGATTATTGAGCCGGAAAAATTACCAATGTGTAGCCTGAATTAAACTGCGTATTTTAAAGGTTATTTCATCTCTGTAGGTGCTGTATCTTAGACACAATAAATTGTTCTATTACTTACACGTGCGCTATTACAGAGTGTTTTAGAAAATTCACTAACATCGGTGTTACTGCTTTAAATGGCATGAAATTAATATGTATGAAGCTAGGAGAATGGATCTTTAAGAAAAACTACTTTTTAACCCGGAAACTAAGTAGGCCTTTAAATGAGAAAATGTTAAAGTCGAGTGATTTATTTTGTGAGTTCAGATGGCATTTAAAAATACTTAAGACGGTTGGAAACTATCAGATTTAGATGAATTTAATTCTCTTTAGGACTGTTTTAATTTATTATTTACTTTATATCGAATGACAAATTTTAAAATCAGTGTAAAAGCATATTAAGTGTACAGTGTCTCTGGCAAGTTACTACGAAATTGGATTAACAAACTACAGTTTAGTAAAACGTCTTTTACTGGTTCTAGAAAATTAATTACGTGTGTTTACTGGCATTTACATGTTCTTAGCGCTTTTGAATTGGTTTTGTTTTATTGGAATTAATTCCTCAAGTATTGAAAATTTCGCCTATTTACCGGCTCCCGGTTTTCACTGATATTTCATATTTTACGGATTAAAACTACTTGAATCCTATTAAAACTGAAAGATGAGATTATTTACTGTGTTTTTATCTACTTTTTAAGCCCTGAAACTATTTAAAAGGTCTCAAATCGTTTATGTAAATAGCTTATGCAGATGTGTTATCATATTTCTTCAAACGGCTTTAAATCTTACTGAAACTACATATTACAGTGATGTTATGGTTATGGTAGGTCTAGGCCTGAATATTATTAGTTCTTTACAATCTTTACTGTATAAAAATCTCTCCCGAAATACCAAAATCTGGTATATGCCAAAATTTATGGTTAGGTTTGATTTATATTGAAATTAACTATTTATCTCTGGAATAATGCTTAGTAATCATGATAAAAGGTTTGTTTAGGCACTCTGTTTACTATTATTAGCATTTACTTCTTTTAAATCAGTTTAGAATATCTCCCTGATTAATGTTAGGATCTGTTATTGAAAGTTTACTTTTATGTGAAATAACCCATTTCCTGCTGAAATATCATGGCTTTATGACAATTTATAGTTTATTTATGTTGGTTATGTGTTATTTATTCACTTTACTGTACTAGAAGTGTTGTTAAACTAGATTTTACCTGTAGTATCGTGTACTGAAGTTAACCTTAAACTTGGCCGGATTCTGACGAAATATTGAAAATAGAATGAGGGACACCTTACAACTTCATAACAGATTTTGAAAGTATAAAAATAATCTTCATAAAAGGGAATATACAGCAAATAATAAAAAATAATAATAAATGATTATCACATAGAAAATTAATATCTGTAAAGTTTGACATGTGTTTACTTTTAGAAATAACTAATATCTAAGGTTTCTAAATAAGACGAAGTAACAGTTTTCACTAAAAAATTCAGTTGCAATCAAGCTGTGTTATATATAACAAAAGTTAGAGAGACTTTCTAAAGTATTTTAAAGAAAGAATTAACACATAAGCTAAAAGACTTTTCAAATGAGAGGAAAATTTAGGTAAAGCAATTTAAGGAATTTTTTTTATAAAAGAACAGTTGCATTTAGAGAAAAATTTATAAATACTTTATTTAACATTCAGACATAACTGTAATACACAAAAGTTTCATAAAGACCAGAGAGAAAATAAGGATTCAAATTGCGCAAGAACTGGGAAGTTGCATCGGATGATTGAGGAAGTTTAGGACCATGTTGAAGTCAGTGTTTCAGAAGCCTTGGTCGACAGTTGACATATGCTCTAGAAGCAGTTTTTAAACCATGTGCTTGACCGAAAAGTTGTACGCAGAAGTATCAAGAGTAGAGTGGTCTGTAGAGTGGTCTGTAGAGTGGTCTGTAGAGTTGTTATTTTAGCTTCAACATCTTGTGGAAGTGAGGCTTTGCTCTCGATAATAGGCCTATAGTATTTTATTTGATTTGGGGGTTATTGGGAGTCACTTTCAGTTTATTTAATTGGTTTAATCTGCATTCTGTATTCTGGAGAAAAAATCCATTGTCTTAAAATGATTGTCAGTGTTATGAACAATACTCCATTTTGAAAATTCAGTCAGAGTCTACAGTGAACATTTATTTATAAACCTACCTTCATCTCCTGGGGTTATTACAGGGAACTGGTGACCAAAAGACAGTGAACCTTTAGGCAACGATAACAGCCTTAGTTAAAGTGGAAGCTGTAAGCATAACCCCCACTTACAGCATATTTTAACAGAGAACTGGAGAGCTCATCCCTCAGCTGTACACTGTAACAGCCCTCGTACCTGAACTTTAAATATAATTGTATTTAATGAATCATTTGCAGTAAGCTAGAGTTTGGTTGAATATGATCTGGTATGTTTGTTTTGCAATTTCCTGTAAATCAATGTATATAGACTTTATTTTATGAAAAGAAATTATTTAAAGGCCATTTAATATGTTTATGAACAGAACTGTGCAAGAAAATTGCTTAAATGTTTGTAATTCCAAGTATTAATGCAAGTTATTATGGCTAAGGACAATTCGCTACAGTTTAAAATGATTTCTGTAAATAATTTTGTGTTTAAGTATCTTTAATTTCCATTTCTGATCATTTTGTAATGATTTTAAATGATTATGTATTAATTCTGATTGTTTTTAATATGTTTCAATTGTTTAAGGAATTGTTAATGTTCGAGAAATATCTGGCGGAAGCATTTGAAGAGTTCTAGAAATTTCGTTAGAGCCTATATAAAGAAATCAGCAGAAGGACAGTAGTAGTTTATACAGATTCACTTTGAAACTGCCAAGGACTGCAGTAATAGTATTGTATGCAATCTGTGGATTGTATGAATGCATGAATGCATCGTGTTTGATAATAAAAAACACGTCTAAACTGAAATACATTGTTGACTACTTAATTAACGTATTAATTAAACTACCAAGAATCTGATAATACACTGCTAGAACAAAGACATTCAAGCTGCCTTGGTCCATAAATATATAATGCATTATCCAGAGATATTATCAAGATGCAAATTATGCCCTGAACCAATATATTTCTCCATGACTTTTAATTTCTTATAATGATTGTATGTATGTGACTTATCAAAACAATATTATTTGTTTTTTCACAGTCAGCATACACATGTAGTATATCAGTGTTTATAATTAAGCAATAATCATATATGTGTAGTATGATAGTAAGTTAATGTGCTGGAGATATTCGATTATGTCACATTTAGGTTTAGAATTGATGGTTTTCAATTGGGATTCTGCCAGGCTACTAAATAATTACATGTATCGTTTGAAGGTCACCTTAGGTTTTACTCATCATTATGTTAAAATTTGTGCACCAACAAATCAGTTTTACCATGTATAATGCAAAATTGGACTTCATTTCTCAAAGATTACAAGTTTTCCCCGCACACTGCAGTTTTTCCAACACTGAATCTTGTTAAAGTGCTGCTTGGCTCTGGGTTGCTTGTAAGACATTTGTTTAAGCTATGACCATTTGCTAATACTGAACTTACTGAGAAGGAATCAGAAACTAAATTTGAGGTTGCAGTCTTTTCTATCTTGGTTGCCAATTTGTTTAAAGTCCCTGCAACAGATAATGAGTTCAGGTGAATTTGAAATAGGGAACAGTTCACTGGATCATAAAATCCAGTCCTTCAGAAACGTTCTCAGTTAACTATGGTAAAAGAGTGTTTCCTAGGTTTAGCATCAAAACTTTTGAATCCTTTAAATCAAGTTTGCAGGTCACCATTACTCACAAGTTCACTTACATTCCTGATAATCTTTAGTTCATAATAAAGTAACAGCAGACTCTGCGCCTAACATCAGAATGTTACTATCAAAAGTTACCAGTAACATCCATAAAAATTTCAAGTCCGCATTTCTACTACTCCTCAAATTTTAAAGTTCACTTGCAACATTTATGCATATTACAATTTGCTGTGATTTCTTTGCAGGCGACAGGTAATTTTTTCCAACACAGATCTAAGTGTTAAATTATTGCTGTTAATCATGTAGATACTTTTTGTATTCAACTTAATGGGGAAAAAATCAAAATAATGTGTATATGATAAAAAAGTAAACAACAAATACCTTGTGATAATGGTGACAACAAGTGGTAATGAACAGAAGCTCCTCCAGCACTCTGACCAAATATTGTAACATCATCAGGATTCCCACCAAATGCAGCAATGTTGTCTTGCACCCATTGCAGAGCCAGAACTTGGTCTTTCAGGCCAAGATTACCAGGAAGCAACAAATCACCAGTACTCATGAATCCTGTCATCAGAAATTAATATTTTCATAAGGAAACTTGTATTTCACTCCTAGTTTTTTCAGGTGAATATGGATCTAAGCATTTTTAATTTTTGGATAGTAATAACAATCACTTACCTAACGAGGCTAGTCGATAATTCATTGCCACAACTACAATGCCACTGTCTATAAAATACTCACGCGCTGACGTTATACCACTACCTTGCGTAAAACATCCTCCATGTATCTCAACTAATACTGGCCTTGGAGTGCTGGTTTCAGATGGTAACTAACAAAGTATTGAAGAATACAAGGAAAATTAGTTAAATGATGACAAATGCTATACTATAAATCCTGTAGACTGAAATTAGAGGTAGTAAACTACATCTTACAACAGCAACAGATAGGGCATGCCATTAAAAGCTCAACTTTCCGCAATGTCATCTGACTGAAAACAACATACTGGAAAAACTTAGTATATATATCTCATTAATGTTTTCAATCCAAATTATTGTTCACATGATTGCATGATAGCACTTTGGATTAATTCTGAGTATGTAAAATAAATTGTTAATCCATAATTGGTACTCTGGTTATACTCAAATAACAGTTAAGATCCTAATAGTATCTATTATTAATTTTGATAGAGCCTATGTCCTCTGAAAGTCTACATACACAACCAATAAAATTTTGTGAACATTTCCTCTTTAAGTTCTTTCAATGCTTTGGGCTTCCCTACATACTGTAGTGAGAAAATGTTCCTGAGGTAGGATACATTCTGAATAGAGATGGGTCATTCGCAAGTGAACCAGTTCCTTAGAACGGTTATTTTGAAAAAGTGAGTGAGCGATTGCTCACTAAAAGTGAATGGTAGTCCTTCTTGGAGGCCGTAATGACGGTGGTGTGTCGGTCTTGATTGAGCTTAACTTCAATCGAATGTGCGCCAACAATAAGTCTGTTTCAGTTTTGCCAATCTCACCTGACCCATGTTTGTTCTCTGTTCCACACCATTCATTGTTTGTCCACTCCACTCTAAAAAAATAATGCCAAAGATAGAGAAGACCTAGTTCATTCAAGTCGTTCTCCGATTCCGGCATTCAATGCGGAAAGAGCTAGTTCGTTCACGACATTCTCCAATTCCAGCTCTCAGAATGGCATGGAGCAGTGCCACTGGAAGCTAGTTCTTTCGAATCTGATGTCCCACTCCACTTCTCTGCCTCTCTCTACCATGTAAGCATTGTGCTATTTGTTGTGTTAAGTTTTTAATCTAAACTACGATTCAAGTGTATTTAAATGACAACTATTAATAAATAAATAAAATTTTATTTGTGAACAGTAACATTCATTTTATTTAAAGCAAACAGTTCTTTAAAATTGATTGTACTTTGTGTATGTAAGGAAATTAACGTAAAACTTACTACACTCAAACTATCTCTCAAATATTATCAGCAATCCGAACAATATTTCATTGACACTTCGAAATGGCCTTTTCTGTGAGAAATTAATCCGATAGTATTTAAGAAATAAAATGTTCAGAATAAATACAAGAATAAATGAAAATAAGCAAAGTGAGATTAACCTAAGAAATCAGTCTAAACGAAAATAAAACGAATAGATACTACACTCAAAATTGCAGTACTCTTTTTGTTTAACTGAGCTGTTGAACTGGTGAACCATTGAAAACAATTAGTTCCTTTCACAGAGTGATCAAATGGGCACCGCTCTTTTTAGTGAGTCACTTTGCCTACATCTAATTCTGATATATTAAATTAAATTAAATTGCAATGGAGCGCATGCTCCGGTGGCAATTTCCCTAAACACCCATCTTCCAACTTTTCTACATCCACCTACATTTATCCTTTACAAATTTTAACTTTAAATTCTTTCATCATTTTTGGCAAATTATTCATCATGTCTCTTGGTATCTTATTCCAATCCCTAACAACCTTGCCTAAAAAAGAGAATCTTCCTACACCCTTGTGCCTGAAATCGAGTGTCAGCTTGTAGTCATGGTCATCTTATCCCTTCCAAGAATTACTTTAAATTCTTACACCAATATCTTTCCAAGCATGATCACCAATATACACCTTGTACATTCCCATGACCCTCCTTCTGTCTTCCAATGAGTCCACTTCCAGCTCTTTTATCATATCTGTTACTGATTGCGTTCTGCGATTATTTCCAGAAACAAATCTAGCAGCCCTTTTTTGCACCCTCTCCAACTCCTGTATTTGATACGTAAAATGAGGGTCCCATACTACACTACCATATTCCAGCAATGGTCTGACTAAAGTTTTGTAACCCAACTCCCTCACTTCTCTCGTACATCCCCTCATCACTCTCTCCAACAAGTGCAGAATTTTGAAACCTTTTCCTATCGCCTATCCAATGTGTCCTGCCCAGTTAAGCCTGTTATCAAATGTAATGCCAAGGTATTTACATTTCAAGTCTTCAGCAAGCAATTCTTTCCCCACCTTATATTCATAATTAACCTTTTGTTTTTTATTTGTGTATCTAATAAGCTGACTCTTCTTTGCATTTATCTTCATCCCATGTTTACCAACCCAACTAGATATCCTGTCCAGATCACCCTGCAATTGTTTACAATCCTCTATCATTTTGATTCTTTTATATAGCATTATGTCATCTGCAAACAATCTAATTTCAGGTAGTAAACAATCAACAGAATTATTCATTAGAATAATAAATAGCAATGGTCCCAAAACGCTACCCTGTGGCACTCCTATTTTTACTTCCACTTCTTTTGATACCACATTTCCTACCATAACTTTCTGTTTCCTACCTTTAAAAAATTCTTTTATCCAGGAATTCACTTTCACTCTATTTCTCACCCCTCCTTTATGTACTGGCACTACTATCGCACATTTCCATTCCTCTGGTAATCAGCAAGTATCAAGACTCAATTTAAATAATATTTCAAGATCAGATTCAATGTCACATCCTGCTATTTTTAAGACATCTGTAGTAATATTATCTGCACCAGCCCCTTTATGATCTTTCAGCATTATTAGTTCCTTCATGATGTCTTCACGATGAATTTCAAAGTTTATGGTCTGCTCATTTCTAACAGTTTTGTTAAGCTCGTTATCCGATTCAGAACGAACTGTTTCTGATTCATTGCCCCTATTTCTTTCACTAAACCAGTTACTTAAAATCTCAGACTTTTTCAAATCTTCCGTAACTTCTTGTCCATCCTTATCTAAAAGTGTCTCAACACCCTCCCTTCCTCATAGTTTTCTAACATAGTTATAGAAATTTCTAGACAAAGCAGTCAATGGTCCCCCTGTACTGACAATATTCTTCATAAATCCATCTTTAGCCACCTTCTTAGCTATTATTAGGTCCTTGTTTAATTGTTTTAATATTCCAGACTACCCTGCTGTCTCTTAATTCTGTTATGTTCTCTTCTTTACTTTAATTTCAATTAAGCACACACTCCGGTGGCAATTTCCCTACACACCCAACCACTTTAACCGCCTCACCTCCCTGTTATAGTACACAGGTTCTCTACTCCTTTTTATTTTCTGTTTTGGAATACATTTTTCTTATGCCTTTCTTATTATCTCCTTGAACTCTTCCCACCGTGACTTTACTGTACTTGTGCCTTCCTTCTATTTGCTGAAACGTTCTCTGAAATATGTTTTAAAACTTGAAATCTGTGCTTTTTTATAATTGTACTTATTTCCCTCTTCAATTTTGGCTGCTGGTTCACTGTATCCTCTAATATCCATCAGAACTGCTACATGATCACTTATTCCTTCAGTTACTTGACACCCTACAGGTTATTATCAGCCTTTATTAGGAATATATGTTCTGCTCTGCCACTTGTGTAAAATCTCCTCCCCTTATTAGAGTATTTGCAAATCTCTGTTCCCTTGTGTTATTAATCTTATTTCCTACCCAATTTACACCTGCTAATTTTAAATACCCACCAATAATGACCATTCTATTCTCACCTCTGAAATCTGTGTATGAATTTAATTTCCTCGCAAGAGCCTCATCTTCATCTGGCATTCTTCCAATGAATTAAGCAGCCAATACCCTGATTTTTTCTTTTTAATACCCCAGAAATCTACCCCAAGTAACTCATGGTCATGATCTATGAACACCAGTGAACTGTGGTAGATTTTGTTAAATAGTATAAAAACTCCTCCACCAATTGCTCCCTTATCTCTGCAATACACTTTGTAACTATCGGGAAAAACCTTACTGTCTAGTACTTCTTCTTCTAACCAACTCTCTACCCCTATTATTTGTGGCTCGTGTATTTCCATTAAGTTTGCAAATTCGATTACTTTGTTCATTTTATTTCTACAGTTCACCAATAACACATTTATTACTGGCTGTATATTTTTAGCATTCACTTCCTCCTTCCAGTTCTAACCCATTTTAATATTGTTTCAGCAACTTCATCTATTTCTTTAGCATCTGTGATTTTTCCCATTGTGGATCTAGAGATATTATCACTTTGATCATCTATCTCCAGCCCTTCACCAGCAGCCCCTAACCTTAAAAAGGCACAATCCTGACCCTGACTGGAAATGGGCTCCCTTACTACTGTAGCTAACAACTCAGAAAGTACCCCCTTGCCCCTCCTATTGAGGTGTAGGCCATGCCTAGTAAAACCCCACCTACCAATTGTGTTCACAGGCACAACCCCAAAAACAGAACTAATGCCTTTCCCAAGTAGCACTTATGTTACCACATTTACTGTCCTCACAGCACAGTTCAATTGTGGCCAGTCATGGCGACTTAGGACCTGCATGTATTCCACACTGGAATGCTGTGCCTCCTTCACCACCTTCCTAAGGTCACACTATAACTCACGTTTCTATCAATACTATTCCCCGCACCTCTCACTATCACTACTCTATCGTCTTTAGTGAAACTCCTACAAAGTGAACCTATATCCTCTATTACCCAGACCTAATGTTGCACTAGTTTTGAAAAAAACTTGTGACCTGGTAACATGTGCCTAACTCATCCTGTAAAAGAGGGCCTACACCTCTCCCATGGCTGCTACCTAGCAGCAGAACTCTTTTTTCCTATTCTTGCCTTCCACGTGCTTATTCATAAAGGCCTGCTGCATCTTAGCTACTCCTACACCTACATGAGGCTCTTCTCCTCCTTACTCTGGCAACAGGTCAAATCTGATTTCCCTTACAAAATTAGAAGTATCTGGATTTTTCATCCTACTAACCATACTTCTCCTATGATCTGTTACCAGCTCCCACCCATCCTTCTCAACTTCCTCCAACCCACTATCTCTTCTTTCTGCCTCTATAGCATGAGCCTCCACAGGTTGAGGCTCTGAAGGTTGATGCAAATTGATGGGAAATCTGTCTAGCAAACACAGAATAACGCCTAGGAAAATGATTTTCATGGTACATTATTCACACAGTTCTCTGTCACTTTGGCATTTTATAGAATGAATTATTCAAAATACATTTACTTACAGTATGTCTTTTTTTTATCATTTAGATGTTACTAGTTGTCTAAAGTGGAGGGTTGAAAATTTCGCTTATATGTCTATAATTACTAAAGTGCTTAGTACCTCGCAAAGTTATATATATCAAATGATTTGCTTTAATTTTTTACTTTATTTCATATTAAATCTGTAGCTTTATTTATTTAGACGTGGTATTTTGAAACATGTTATTGCATCACAACTTTATCCCTCTACATGAATGATTTAGATTTCTAAATACTATATCTTTCTTATTTAAAAATGTTTTGAGTGGTGTTTTCACTATTTTATGTTACTTTTTATGGATCATTATCTCACCTTTAAAATTGCTTTACTTTGTGATTTTGTTTTGGATAAGCATTGTGAAATCATTTCCTCAATGTATAAAATCTCTCTTTTATCATTTAAATTATTATCATTTATCCAATGTTATTATATTATGACTTTATTTGATACTAGATTTTATTTAACCCTTTAACTGCTACGGTTCGGCCGGCCGAGCCCTCGCTGAGTGCGGCTTTGTTTACGCCTAAGCTGTTTACCTGCCCTGGAATGCCGCGTTAGACCGGACCGCTGTGTACTGAATACGTCTGGAGCATTGTGTGTGGCGTTATTCTGCTGTCGCTCTGCGATTTGAAACCGCAGATACAAAATAACTGCTGCTGATATAACATCTAAAGTTTTTCAGTTTAAAGCTCCTCTAAAAGTGAATGTCTGCGTAATCAAACATGCCGGTACTTCATATACTAAATAGATATTACAGCAACTGAAATGTTTTTAGTTGTGAGTGTAGTAATTTATCTGGAGAGAACCTTTCTGAATACCTTTCACAAATTCTGCACAAATTTTCCAGCCTTCTTTTTTTTTGTATTTCGTTTAGTTTTAGAGGCGTATAAATGTAATATAATTATTACTCTGCAGTTAACCATGGTTAGTAATTATTTTTGTGTGATAAGCCTTGAAAAATGGTACAACACACAGTGATACATTACATGTTCTGCATTGGTTTCTCAACGCACTTTCTGTATCGAACATACAGCGCATTTATGCATTGGCATGCTCTTCTTTGAATTTGCAATATGAATGAAATTTGGAAAAAAGGTCTCAAAAAGTTGCGACGGTGATTTCTAGGGGGGGGGGTGGCGTCTCACGGACCTGATCTTACAAGACGGGGGGGGGGGGGGGGGGCTGTCAGGAAATACTGAAAAATTCCTCATGAAATTTAAATTTATGGATGCAACAGACGAAACTCTGCAACTGGCATTTTTCGTACGGTTACTACTCGGTGAAGAGCGTGAGCATTTAAAATGCAGTGTTCAAGAATGTGGAAAAAGAACTTTTTAAACCACTTCATTGTGAAAATATAGTGCGAATTGATTCTCGCGTATCTGTTGGTCTCATCAGCAATAGATATCATACGATATTCCGTTAGAAATATCAGGAAAAATGACAAACTGCTGGAATTTTAACGTAATCCACACTTGTGTCCTGCAGCTTAATCGACAAGCACATGCTGTCAAACGCGTCACTAAAGCATTCTCTTTTTCCACACATTTCCCTCGCACAATCTGTAGCTTCAAACTCTGAAAAATGGTCATTTTCCACTAGCTGATGTACACAGCTTAGGAAAATTACATCGAGATCCTGTCGAAGTGTTATCACTGTCATCCATATCAAAGTGATCATATTCACTGTCGCTTCTAGTAAGAATCTCCATGATTTCTTCCGCGGTACAAACACGACGGCGTTTTAGTGAGGACGATGGTTCGAATCCCTGTCCAGACATCCAGATTTGGGTTTTCCATGGTTTCCCCAAATCACTCCAGGTGAATGCCGGGATGCTTCCTTCAAAAGGCCATAGCCGAATTCCTTCCCATTCCTTGCCCCCCCATTCTTTACCATCTCTAAAGACCTCGCTGTTAAGAGACGTTAAGCAGTAAAAAAAATAATGACTGTATGCCATTTTCTCAGCGATAACTAAAAGGAAAAGAGCAACACAAAATAGATCGCAGCTGCCAATGCTCAAGGGCCGAATGAGGAAAACAACTAACCACCCTGGGTGGAAAAATGGCTTCATAGCCAGGCCGCTAAGAGGCTAGCGTGTTAACACGTCAGGAGCACAGGCAGGGCTGCGAGGCGGCACGTGTATACACGTCTGGAGCACCTGGGCGCAGTAGTAGTCACGCGCGTTAACGCGTCTACAGCAGTCAAAGGGTTAAGCCTGTTTCCATTTGATTTCTATTTTATTCTCATAGTTGAATATACTTAGTATCAAAAATCCAAATCAAAAATTTGTTTATTAACTCAAACGTTTCTTTTACTTATGTGTTGATTAGACATTGCCTTAGTTTGTTTTTATCTGTTTAATCGAAGGCCTTTTCTTTATTTGCCTGAAATTCTACAGGCATTCCCCCATGACCCGCCTGATGTCATGATGCGTATTTGCCTTCTTAATCATGTGCCTTGATAAAATCTTCAAACTGACTGACTGTTTTAAATAAAATTCTCCAACTACATAAACATTACCTTAAAATGCACAGATTTACTTATTGATTCACTGGAAATGTTTGTGACATTTTTCATTTATTTTCATTTATTTTTGGCATAAAATCAATTCAATTTTTCCTATAAAACTGCTTAAATATTATGTTTATCCAATCTATGAGCAATGTTAAAAGATTTACTTTTCTATTTACTATTCTAGTGTTATCACACTACTGCTACACAACAATACCTGCTTTGTAATCTATGTATTTTTAATTAAATTCTTTCACTGTTTTGGGTCAATTTTCCAACACATCCTTTACTACCTTATTACACTTTGTGACTCTCTTTACTACAAATATTAAAGGTTCAATAGAGATAGTATGATGACCATAATATGTGATGAATTAAATACAGCAGGGATAGACTGGGAAAGAAACAGGATAAGAAATACATAAGAGAAATTATTTTCAACCATTTAAGGGAGAGAAGAAGACATATCAAAAATAGTAGACCAAGTTACATGGGGGGCTAAACATGCCGGATGTATTCCTAATAAAGCCTGAAGTACTTCAAGTGCGGTATCAGGCAGAATCGGCACTAGGATTCTTGGGCCCTTGGTAAATATTCTTAGGAACCCCTCCCCAACTTAATTTTTTACTTAAACTTTGTTTATATATATATATTTAGAAAAATTTTATACAAAAAATTAAATGTTGCATTTAGAAAAAAAAAATATTTTATTTCTATTAAGTTAGTAACCTGACCAATGGAGCCCCAACTGTGTGGTACTTTGACCCACTTATCCCCCTTCCCCCTCCCACCAAAGCTGGCCCTAGTCTCAGGTGAAAATGGAATAAGTGATCATGATAGAATCTTTATGGCTACAAAAGTTTTCAGAAAATTAATGGAAAAAATGGAGGAAGATTTATGTATATATAATTATAAGACACTATAGGTTTAGTATCTGAAGACGTATTTATGGAATAGTTCATTATATAGCAGGAATGTACTATCACTGCTTTAGGCAAGGATATTTATGTGAATTTCAGATCGTGGGCTATATACATGATATTTCAGATAAATTGGACAATGGAGCCTTAGTTCTTGTTAGGGTATTTGACAGAGTTACACATAAAAAGGTTTAAAAAACTCCACAACAGTTGGAATGGATTAAAAAGTGATTTGCTGTGCAGATGAATTATTAAAAGCTAGAAAGCAAAGTATTAGAGTAGGAAATTCAGTACCAAAACAGGTGTAAATGAATATCAGAGTGCCACAGGATAGTGTTCTGGGATTATAGCTATTCGACATTATTATTGTTAATTTAATTGCAATGGAACTAACACCCCAGTGGCAATTTACCTAGTCATCTAATTACCCCTTTATATATATATATTAAATTGGAATGTTAAATTCCCCCATTTACTTTTCTGATTTACACATTTTAATTTTAAATTCTCTAAGCATTTTTGGTAAATTATTCATCAATACACTTGATAAGTTGTTTCAATCCCTGACACACTTACTAACAAAAGAAAATTTTCCCACACCTTAATGCATGAAATCGAGTGCAAGCTTGTGGTCATGGTCACCTTTTGCTTCCATGCACTATTTCTAATTCTTTGACTAATAACCCTCCAAGCCCCATCGCCAATATATGTCCTGTACATTCCCAACACTTGCTTCACTCTCCTCCTTTCCTCCAATGAGTTCCAAACCAGTCCATTTATCATATGAGTTACTGATGGTGTCCTGCCATAATTTCCACAAACAAATCTAGCTGCTCTTGTTGGCACACCTTCCAACCCCTGTATTAGATAACCAAAATCTAGGTCCAAAACTACACCACCAAATTCAACCAATGATCTGACCAAAGTTTTGTAACCCAACTTCCTAGCTTCTTTGGTACATCCTCTCATCACCCTCTCCAGTAAATAAAGGATTTTGTAACATTTTTCCTACCACCTGCCAAATATGCTCTGTTCAGTTGGGTATGCTATCAAATGTTATGCCAAGATATTTACATTTCAAACTTTCAACAGGCAATTTTGACCCCTCCATATAATCACAATTAACTTTCATTTTTTATCTGTGTACTTGTGGTAAGCTGACTCTTCTTGGTATTTATCTTCATTCCATGCTGACCTACCCATTTATATATTCTATCCAGGTCAACCTGCAGCTGTCACTATCTTCACCTGTTTTGATGCTATTGTATACCATTATATCATCTGCAAAATGCCTAGATTCTGATCGTAACCCATCAACAAACTTATTCATTAGAATAATGAAGAGCAAAAGTCCCAATATACGTACTACCCTGTGCCTCTCACATATTTACTTCAACCTCTTTTGATAATGTATTTCCTACCCCAGCAATTTGTTTTCTGGCTTTCAAGAATTCCTCTATCCAGCAATCCAATGGACTTCAGTTTACTTAAAACTATTTAATAGCTCACTCTCTCAAATGCCTTAAGTGCCACTCTATCAACTTGGTCTCCCCTGTCCAATTCATCTGAAATATTTTGCATATATCCCACATGAGATTCACATGAATATCCTTGCGTAAAGGCTTGTTGTGGATCTTAAAACCAGTTTCTTTCCTCACAGACATTTCTGATTTAGTTGCATATAAATTTCTCTATCATTCTGCCTATCACTAATGTCAAACTAATTGGCCTATAATTTTCAACCCTATTTGTATCCCCTCCTTTATGAGCCGGTACTATCATCATTCTTTCCAGTCCACTGACAGGAAGACTCCAAACTCATTTTAAATAAAATTTCAATGTTAGATAAAATATCGTATCCCACAGTCTTTAATAAATCTGTAGTAATATTATCTACACCAGCCCCTTTACACTTTTTAACTTTCTGAGTTCCTTCATAATTTGCTGAGAATTTATTACAAATTTTGTAGCTTCCTCACTTATACATTTAAGGAGACTCTCCTCTGATTCATTCCCTCCCATCACAGGATGATTGTCCCTGGTTGTCTCACTAAACCAGTCACTCAAAATCTCTGCATTTTTAAAATCCTCAGTGACTTTAACTCTATTCTTATCTACAATAGTCTGAATACCTTCCCTTCCTCTCATTTTCCTAATATAGCCATAGAAATTTCTAGATGCATTATTCATTGGTCCTCTGCACCAATAATATTCTTAATAAACTCATCCTTTTTGATTCTTTGCTCTTATTAATTGTTTGTTTAGTTGTTTAAGTTTTCCCTACTGCCTTCCTACCTGTTACTTCTGTTGTGTTCCCGTCTCACTAGCCTCTTTAATCTTCTCACCTCCCTATTGTTGTATGTAGGTTCTGTACTTCTCTTTATTTTCTGCTTTGGAATAAACATTTCTTTGTCCTTGTTTATTATCTCCTTAAACTCTTCCCATTTCACCTCCACTGTACATGTGCCATCCTTCCATTTTCTGAACCTTTCCCTGAAATATTTCTTCAATTCCAAAGTCTGTGCCTTTTTATAACTATTGTAAGGGACCGAATGGTTTGATTGCTGATTGGCTATGATTGTGGGCTTTTAGTTGACTGACCTGAAGGATTTCTAACTATTGTCTTCGTCTTCTGTCTTCTTCGACGATCTAATCTAACCTACCCTCTTGATGCTTCTTCGTTCTTCTTGTCTTGAGGGCTATCTACTGTTACTATTGAGTCAGGCTGACACCATCCGTATTTCCGGTACGGAGCCGGTGATTATAATAATTAGCAGTTTGCAAGATAATAGCAGGTGCAAGCGGGAATGATCACTAACTCTAGCAATGGAACGAAAATATTTAACTGGTAAAATCTTGTTTAATATATCACTAACAATTGCATAATTACAGACAATACGTGATTGCTACAAGGACGAGTTCCGAGCTAGCGTCGATTCTGGCAAGTTAACATAGTGATAAGTTGGATAAAATCTATCAGTCTCTGGCTGGTAATTACATACTGGCAGGCTAAGCTAACTGGTGAGAGCGGCTAAAGATGTTAGTTAACCCATGACTGTCGCTATACTGAGAGCGAGTATTGCTCGTGCAGCTCTGAGGAAGACTTCTATTGACGTCAGTGATCGGCATTTCGTACTAAGCGTATCAGCAGTTTGATGAACAAACAAGCTCTGCCGACACTGCAACACGTGCCTACAAAGTTGTCTCGATCTGTAACTTAATGTCTTAGAGTGTGAATATTCACCTAAAATTCCCTATAATTTCAATAACAATAATAAAGTCAATTCCGACATTGACACTCCCCCGGGTTTCAAAACGACATTTCTCCTGGAATGTCATGTCAATAACCCCCCTGTGATAGATGTCAAGACAACTACCACTCAAATTACGCTTGTCGGATCTCATCCTTGCAGGTTAATGTACAGAAAATTCATGTAATTAAATCTAAAATATGTGAAATCCACTGAAACAATTTTTTTGATAAGTGTACAGCCCTGATCTAGATTAAAATCAATCACTAATAATGGAAAATCATCAAAATCTAAAAGTAATTATTTATGAATTCAAACATCACATACTAAAAATTAATACCCATTAAAATATTACACCAATACATAACTCAACGATAAACCTGATTAACATGAAAGCTGAAACGAGTGATATGACCTTGAAAATTACGTGAACTTACTTATCTGTATTCTAGGGTATACATTTATCATTCATTCATTGGCTCGAGCATCACTGTGCTCTCAAGGTTTGTTCTACCTGCAACATAACACATTCAAGGAAACTTAAACTTCTTTTGTGCTTCATTTTGCACCTCTATGTTTCCATATCAATCATCATTCACAGTTATTTAATCATTACATTTTGTGTAAATGTGTACTGATTGTTTAATGTATAATTACTCTCTTCATTACTATCTAATTTCATCGATAAAGGCAAGGTCAAATGTAAATAATTATCTGAATGACAATATTTTAAAGTCAATTGTTCTTAGTTCATTGTGTTCATTGCAAGACTTTTCATAGTTCATTTCTTCTTATTTAGGTAAATGCAATATTATTGTCAAGTTTAGGTTTTTCCTACTGAAATTGTAGTATGTATTTTTAACAATTATGATATGTCAAATTTAAACTGAATGAGTCCTATTAATTTGCTTCAAAAGCTGAAACTATATGCATACACTTAAAAAAATACACAAGGTAAAACATAGATTTGATGAGTACTAGCTCTTAAAATGGATAGTTTTATAAAAATAAGATGTGTTGTACTCAATTGAACTGTCCTTTTCACTTAGTGGAGCCGCGAAGCTATGTTGTCTCGTGATATGCGATCCATGGTTCAGATAGCACCTCACTCAGCGTTCACGCGTAGAGGACGCTAACCTGGTGACCGCTCTGTAAATAACATTTCTACAGCCAGAAAAGAGTTCTCAAAACAATCAAAACATGTGTTAAGTGAATTCTGAAGTCACTCATCGTTATATGGCAATAAGATAATACCTTGAAACTCAAAGATCTGAATTATTACAGTTATATTATGGTAATTCCATTAAAATTTAGAATTTATTTCAGACATGTTACTTCCAAGTCAAAAGGAAAAATTCGTTTGTTAGCTTGAATTTAAATGAGAAGTAAAACCATAGTATATTGAGTTTATGGAACCAAGTACATTAATTAGACAATTTGAAATTATCTTTCAGTGATTAATGCAGAACACAAAACATTAATTGATATAAATAATGATGATTAGTTACAAGTATCTTATAACGAACTTCGTACTACATGAAATACATTGCATTAAGATTTTACATAAGTATACTAAAGCTTTTCAACTACTGCTAGATATCCAAAATTAACGTTCTTATTAATTTTTCACCCTAAACCTTATATTACGAACTGCTTGCTTATAGTAATGTTTAATTCCTACGACTTATTTTGATTGAGACTCGTGTGCGTTTCCAACAGATTGAAAGATTGTTAAAAATAATTACTGAAGGTAATTAGTAATACTGAGGAAGAAACCAATTAATTACTCCAATCTTTACAAATTTGCACTAGGAAGCATGAGATATTCAGTTTTTTATATATATATATATTTAATATATGCGATCACTTACCACCGTCTACGTTCCAATTTCACTTATTCCACCTTATCGAAGTCATGTGCCGATTCACTTACAATTACAGTACATCTTACCGTACATTTTACCTTATACCTGGTGCTTAATCAAATTACCCTGGTTCTTCTGACCAGTTACAAGGGTGCATAAAATATACCATAGCTTGGCCTACGATCCAGCTATAACATTTCCTGTTGGTTTTTAACACCAACCATTAAACTATTTATCCATTGGCTTAACGTTATTCCCGGAGATTAATTACTAAGGCTATAGGTTTTTATCTGACTAGGATCAGGTAACAGTACCGTCGTCTTCCTACCGTAAAACCATTTCAGCCATCCATTTTAATTTAAAAATATCCTCCCGGAATTAACCTATGCGATAGGTTGTCACATTCCGTTCCGATATCCACGTTGCCCATGATAACCCGTGCATATTTCCGTCGCTTTTCACGACATGCATCGTAACCTGCGTCCGTCATTTCTGCATGACACGCATTCCGCACCACGCACCACATTTCCTATTTAATTATTTTCCACTGCTGCAGCTTCTTAAATTACAAGCACCTCGAACCAAGTGAATTTACTCCAGCACGTATTTTATTACCTCACCGTAACGGTTTTAATCTTCAGTGACCTCATATTAAATTATTTTACATTAATCTCCCCTGTTTAGTGGACTCAAAGTACAGTATCTTTATTTGCTTTATTACCGTAGAACTTTTGATCTTTTACTTGATAGATAGATTTTCATTTCCGCTCTAGTGCAAAGAAATTTGTAACTAAGAATTATAGAAAAGGAAAACTATAGTCGCAAAAACCGAAATTCTGTAGAACCAAATATTCCCAATTGTACAACACTCACGAGATTACGATAAAACTAATTGTAATACTATAGCGTATTGCACACTTAAACAAACCCTTAACTAATCCACATTTACTATTGAAACTAAGACTCTATTTAAATGGTATATTACACAGAAGTAACTAAGATTTTTGACTTAAACATTTTTCATTTTTTTTTGTAATCGGTTCTTTAGGTTGCTATTTATTCTAGTGTTCCATACTTTTATTGCTAGACAGGCTTCCAACCAATTAGATGTTCTATTTACGTGCGATTTTAATTCTTATTGTGCTTACTTGAAACTGTTATTTCGTTATTTAATTGATATTGTAATTCTTAAGGGATCATTTCCACCATTCTCAATTCAACGAATGAATACTGTTTTGTGCTAGCGTAAAATAATGTGGTTTTAATCACTTTCCTTCTACTTTTCATTTATGCTTATTCCTTACAAAATTTTCAAGTTTCCATTGGTACATATCTTACGACGCTTTCCACCGTGCTTTTATACTTAAACTTTCTACATAGTGCTTCTTCTTTAAGCCTGATTCTTACCTGATCAGCTTATAAAACAACACACACAACGTTATTTACGCGGAGAATTTTCCTTTGATGTTCTACTTACCCGATACAGCTCCTGACAGACAAAGACTATGAACCTTATTAGTTCGTATCGCGTCTAACTGCCACGCTATTCACTGCTCGGTGCTTGATTATTTTTTAAACATATCTCACAAGGTTTTGAATTAACAAAGAGACAGGTATACCCGTATTGCGGTTTGAGGGTGGCCAACCCTTGAGCCTGGGCACGTTTTTTGTCTATGAACCGTAAAGCAAGCGCTCATATAAAAATATGCTTTCTTGAACCCTACAGGTTCTTGCTAAATCATTAACTTGCTCAATATTTTAACAAAACGTTACTCTCCATTGAAATATCCTCGGAATGAGTTTATTAACTATAATAATAGTTGTGACTAACTGCTTCCCGTTGGATATTAACGTTGGTAATACTTCAGGATCTTTTGAAACCATTTTTACAACTATCGCTACTCTGCGATGTATTATAAAATTAACACAGCACTTCAACATTACTCCATATTTTCTTTAAATGTTTATGATTTATGCTTATTTTTTTGCCTTTACCCTTATTCATCTTTTGCGCCATTCCCATTTCAGTTAAGCCATTGCTACAACTCGCACTCATCGTCACTGGAACATTTATTTTAACACTGAACATTTTAAACCACTTAGATCTTATTCTGTTACACGCGTACTTACCATTACATTGGTTAAAACATCTTAGGTTCCCTTAATCTGTTTCGAAACTGCACGTTAATCATATTTGGCAATCACGAATTTATCGCGACACATTCATTAATTTCTGGATGACTAACTCCAGCACGAATTATTTAATGTTTGCAAATACTAATTTTATAATTTTTAAACTTGAACAAGTAGAAATGTATAATACCTTTTTAATTTTCCTATCCGCCCAATTTATTTTGTTAACTCTTTTATAGTTAAAAATTTGCACAATTTTTATTATGTGAAACGTACTTTCTGTTCCATTCACTGAACACACAATGATTTTAATTTCCCGATTACTGACTTTGAAATAAATCAGAAGTACTGAAATTTTTAACACAAAGCTATCAAGCTTGAAAAAAAAACATGGTCTGAGAAAAATAACTACATATCCGCGCATAACTAATTTTCAAGTTTTTACGTAATTTAGTCGCGAATTTTTGCTCAAATAATTTTCGGCTTTAAAACACATTTTAAATTATACATTTATTGCCATGCGCTGCGTGACTGCAAAACTCACCAATTCGCTGTTACGGAGACTGGAATCTGCTCCCGCTGTCGTGAATCGTGATGCACTGGAACCAGCTGTGCTCTGATGACGTCGCGAAGCCACCGGACACCGCCTGGTCAGCGAACGTACTCGCGCGCTGTGGTTTCTGGAAGCCGTCTGCTTGAATCTTCCGTCGTCTCAGTCGAACCAATTTTTTTACTGTTTCTCCAAGTCGTTCTAGTTTTTACTGCGACTGTTGACCGCTTATTACCTCACCAGCTCGCCGCCATACCAGTTCCCTACATTCCTGCTATCTTGCTTCTTGCCATCCACTTTTCAGGCCATTAGGTTACGGAGTCCTGGGTTCATATCCCGTCTTCTGACAACCACTTGTAAGGGACCGAATGGTTTGATTGCTGATTGGCTATGATTGTGGGCTTTTAGTTGACTGACCTGAAGGATTTCTAACTATTGTCTTCGTCTTCTGTCTTCTTCGACGATCTAATCTAACCTACCCTCTTGATGCTTCTTCGTTCTTCTTGTCTTGAGGGCTATCTACTGTTACTATTGAGTCAGGCTGACACCATCCGTATTTCCGGTACGGAGCCGGTGATTATAATAATTAGCAGTTTGCAAGATAATAGCAGGTGCAAGCGGGAATGATCACTAACTCTAGCAATGGAACGAAAATATTTAACTGGTAAAATCTTGTTTAATATATCACTAACAATTGCATAATTACAGACAATACGTGATTGCTACAAGGACGAGTTCCGAGCTAGCGTCGATTCTGGCAAGTTAACATAGTGATAAGTTGGATAAAATCTATCAGTCTCTGGCTGGTAATTACATACTGGCAGGCTAAGCTAACTGGTGAGAGCGGCTAAAGATGTTAGTTAACCCATGACTGTCGCTATACTGAGAGCGAGTATTGCTCGTGCAGCTCTGAGGAAGACTTCTATTGACGTCAGTGATCGGCATTTCGTACTAAGCGTATCAGCAGTTTGATGAACAAACAAGCTCTGCCGACACTGCAACACGTGCCTACAAAGTTGTCTCGATCTGTAACTTAATGTCTTAGAGTGTGAATATTCACCTAAAATTCCCTATAATTTCAATAACAATAATAAAGTCAATTCCGACATTGACACTATACCTTTTCCCCCTTCTATTCTGGTCACTGGTTTACTGAATCCCCTAATATCCATCAGTACTGCACAGTGATCACTCTAATCAATGATTGTATTGATGGTTTACAGTAAGTATTTAGACTGATTGAAAATGAAATATTGCTAAATAACAGAACACTGTCAACAGCTGCAGTGTAAACTGCTTAGAATGTCTAGCTGGGTATGTCAGCAAGGAATGAAGATAAATGCCAAGAAGAGTCATCTTCTTAGTTACACAACTAAAAAATTAAAATTGTTTATGAGTATAGGGTGAGTGTGGAACAGCTGTCTGAATGCTTGTTGTATCAATATATTGGAATATCATTTGATCATAAACTTAACTGGGCAAGACACACTGGGCGGTTGGTAGGAAAAGGTTACAAAAATCTTCATTTTGTGGAGAGAGTGATGAGATGATGTAACAGAGAAGTGAGGGAATTTAAATACAAAACTTTGTTCAGACCATTGCTTGAATATGATTGTTTAATTTGGGACCAACATCTTGGATAGCAAACACAGGAGTTGAATGGCATTCAAGGGAGAGCAGCCAGATTTGTTTGTGGAAATGACCGCAGGATCCACACAGTAACTGATATGATAAAAGAGCTGGATTATGAGTAATTGGAAGACAGGAAAACGGTGAAGTGCTGGGAGTGTACAAGGCATACTTGTCAAGGGGGTCGGAGGAATACTGGTTGAAGAATTATTAGTAGTAGCATTGTAAGGAAAAGATGGGGAAGTGTAAGTGTGCCAGTGACTGATATAAATTACCAAGGGAAGTGATTAATAATTTTGGCAAAAACACTGAAGAAATTTAAAATTAAAATTTATAAATAGCGAAGGTGAATGGAAGGAGAAATTTAACACCTAATAATTGAAGGTAGTAATAAAAAAAATGAGGGGTAATTAGATTGTAGTGGGTCAGTCGGTGCTGTGTCTTCACAGTGGTAGCTTCGCTATGACATTTCACCTGATGAAGGCAGTGGAGGTTGCTGCCGAAACATTGTGGATAGAAGAATTTATCCGGCAGAATTCCTGAGAAGAATTTTTGCCAGCCATATGCCGGGAAAAAATTAATTCTCAAGATTGGTAACTGATCGAAGTTTTTCGCAGTATTGTAAATAAATAAATTCTTCTCTGGCTTCCAGCACACTTGTGGGATGTTTTGAAGGCGTCTATCTAAGCCTTAATTTTCAATCATAGATTTCACTGAATAACTGTTTGTTTATGCACTGCTGTGGAAATGGTGGAAGACAAAAGCCAACCCAGCATGATGACATCATCCACTCCTTTTGCTTATTACTGAGGTAAAGCTGTTTCAGCATTTTTATAACTGGATTCAAGGCTGAACTAAGTTAATAAACAGTGTCCCTGTTATCTAAAGAATCAGTTGTTCTGATCTCTACAGCTTCTGTTATAATGCCGTCTCAAAAATCTCTGGACCAGGCTAAAATTTTGTAGTTTTTTTTTTTTTTTTTTTTTTTTTTTTTTTTTTTTTTTTATGTCCTTCTTGGAAACTATGTGTGGCCACAGCTGATTTCGCTTCTTTCTCCAGACGAACATATCTTGTGTGTTCAACACTTCACTTCAAAATACACCACAGCATTTATACGACATAACCATTGCCACATTCACAAGGTATATAATACATACCAGGGGTTTGTAAACCTAGATCATCTTTAATGCTACCTACCAAGAATTTAATTTGGTGGGTCATCCGAAAATTGTCTTGACTCCATGTTGAGTCAACAATCTACCTATTATATAACCTAGGGCACCCACAAATGGCAGAGAGGCAAGGCCCTTGGTATCGATATAATCTTTCTGTTGATATTCCTTCATTTTAAGTGATGTTACAGCAATGGGCTTTCCATTCTCTACAACTGATGTAAAATGTTTGTTAAATATTTTATAAACTTTCCCTACTTAACTAAGCGCAGACCCAATTTGTTCTTTTTCTTATGTCAAGAGTGAATTTTACTGTTTCAGTTATTAATATTCAATTCTCATTTTATTGCCTGAATTCTCTATTTTTGTAGTACATACATGTTCTTGGTCTTCCTTATTAAATTTCTTAGTATTTTGGAATTATAATAAGCAACTGGTCATCTATGATGTCATCTGTGATGCCATGACATTGTGCAATAACTTCACGCTTTACGCCATTGTTCTTGGATGTGCACATTATATAATAACATTTCTAAACATCCACAAATAAATTAACTGACAGAACACTGAAATGTATTGCTTTTAAATCAACATATCAGTCATTAGATGCTTATATTTACATAATATTCTTTTGATATACCAGTATAGAAGTATTCTTTAAATTTTTTGTCCATAGATGTCTGAGATAAATGCTTTAAGTTTTGAGCATTTATGTTAGCGAAAGTTTTGATTAGGTTGTTACTTAGCATGGGTCAGAATTACAACTGGCATTTGATGTTACAGCAGAGTGTGTGAAATTAATTTTTTTAAAAATAATTTAAACTGCGTCCTATTTTTTAAATTATTAAGTTGTTTGAACGGAAATAGTTGCACACTAATCACGATCTGTGCAGCCTGCACTACAACTAAAACAAATTTTATGTGGCATAAGGTAAGTTTATAAGATTTATTTTAATTTCCTTTTCTTTCATTGAGACTATTATTTCAGCATAATGTAACTGTGTTAGCCATTCAAATGTTGTAATATTGGTCTGAATCACAGATAACAGAAATGAAAGGTGTAAAAACCCTTGAAGATTTTTGATCAAATTTATATCATGGTGCATTATTGCCACTAAATTGCGATACAGTACATGTATTAATATGCTTGAGATGGAAGTATTTTTCTTCTGGTGGCAAGTTTAGCGTAGTAGGTGATTAGGTTGAAATGCAACCTGGACCTGGATAGAAATGGATACCTTTGCTACAGTGCAAGGCACAAGGAATTACATTAAATTTTATTACAATTCTCTTTACGTAAGCAATTGCTAAGACATGAATTTTCAGAACACTGAAAGAAAAGTATAATTAAACAAGGGAAAAAGGAAATGGCTTTAGGCAATATAAATTACAAGGAAACGGAAAATGACTCATGACTCGCCAAAGTTGAAGGCAGCAAAAGAATTAGAACATATATCACGAACACACAAATATACACAATATTTCGATCTTAAACCTTCTTCATGTTAAAGAGAATGAGTCATATGGTTCGGGAGGTGTACACACTCTGAAGTTTGTTACATGACTGAGTGCATTATCAATCTGGCAATAGGACTAAGCTGTCATACATAAATATGTATATTGCAGAAGGTGATAGGAGTGGTAATATATCGAAAGGGTATGAAATATAGATATATAGAAGTTCTTGAAAGAAAAAAAATTGGATACAAAAATAAATAAATAAAAAACAAAATAAAATACAGATATATAAATTACATGTAATTACTTAAATGACAATAATGCTAATACTGATAATAATGAGTGATGTGTCAAGGAAAGGAATTTTATCAGTTGTTAAGGCTTGGTGGTATCTAGGACATTTTGGTGTGTAATTTATGTATCTGTATTTTATTTTATTTTTATTTTTTTATTATTATTATTATTTTTAATCCAAATATTCTTTTTTTTTTCTTTCAAAAATTTCTATATATCTACATTCCATACCATTTTGATATATTACCACTCCTATCACCTTCTGCAATATACATATTTATATGTCTTATTGCCAGATTGATAATGCACTCAGTCATGTAACAAACTTCAGAGTGTGCACACCTCCCGAACCATATGACTCATTCTCTTTAACATGAAGAAGGTTAAGATCGAAATATTGTGTATATTTGTGTGTTCATGATATATGTTCTACTTCTTTTGCTGCCTTCAACATTGGTGAGTCATGAGTCATTTTCCCTTTCCTTGTAATTTATATTGCCTAAAGCTGTTTCCTTTTTCCCTTGTTTAATTATACTTTTCTTTCAGTGTTCTGAAAATTCATGTCTTAGCAATTGCTTAAGTAAAGAGAATTGTAATAAAATAAAATTCAATGTAATTCCTTGTGCCTTGCACTATAGCAAAAGGTATTTGTTCCATCCAGGTCCAGGTGGCATTTCAAAATAATCACATACTACGCTAAACATGCCGCCAGAAAAAATATAGAAATTTTTGAAAGAAAAATAAAATTGGATAAAAAATAAAATAAAATACAGATATATAAATTACATGTAATTATTTAAATGACAATAATGTTAATACTGATAATAATGAGTGATGTGTCAAGGAAAGGAATTTTATCGGTTGTTGAGGCAGGGTAGGTGTCTGAGATCTAGGACATTTTGGTGTGTAATTTATATATCTGTATTTTATTTTTTTTATTATTATTATTTTTTATCCAAATTTTCTTTTTTTTTTTTCCTTTCAAAAATTTCTATATATCTACATTCCATTTCATACCATTTCGATATATTACCACTCATATCACCTTCTGCAATATACATATTTATATATGACAGATTAGTCCTATTGCTACATTGATAATGCACTCAGTCATATAACAAACTTCAGCGTGTGCACACCTCCCGAACCACATGACTCATTCTCTTTAATATGAAGAAGGTTTAAGATTGAAATATTGTGTATATTTGTGTGTTCATGATATGTGTTCTACTCCCGTCACTACCTTCAACTTTGGTGAGTGATGAGTCATTTTCCCTTTACTTGAAAGAAAAGTATGTATTTCATTTAAATTGACATATTAATTATTGTTGTTTTTACTGAAACATTACATGGATTGAATAAAATAAGTTCCAAATTGATCACGATGTATGTGGTGTAAACCACAATTAAATATTATGTGGCATAACATAAGTTATTCTTTTTTTTAGCATCCTTCCTTCTAACTGGGGACATTATTTCAGCCAATGTAAAAAGGTGCGAGAATCTGTAAAGATTTGGGATCAAGTTTATATCGTGATGCATGATGACACTCACTTGCGATACAGGGAATGTATTGATTTGCATGTGATAGAAGCTTTTTTTTCTATTGACAATATTTGCGGAGATTGTGGTTAAGCTGAAATTCAACCTGGACCAAGTTGACAACTGAAGCTTTTTGCTTCAGCACAAGTGACAATAAATAACAATGAGTTTTATTTATTAACAATTCTATTTAGTTAAGCATCTGGAGAGAGATAAATTACCATAACACTCCATTAAACCAGTCACTTTTTACGGGCTTTGGTGCTAGTTTTAGAATAAACTGCATAATGAGCTTTCAGTGTATAGTTATTTGATTCTTTCACTTTTATTTAAAGGTATGTTTTTGTTTTACTAGATATTTTAAGACTCTTTGTAATCCAGCCCTTACCCAGTTCACTATTTGAAAAATTACAACATTCAATTTTTTTTTATAAATCCCTCAAAAAGTGTTAGAAATGTATTTATAAAGGAATTAAATTTTGTATTAACACCCTGTGAAGTGTACACTTTTGACCATCTTCATACCAAGCATGGTGGAATTTTGGCCTTGTATTCAGGAGGACGCAGATTTGAATCCCCATCCAGCCATCCAGATTTGAGTTTTCCATGGTTTCCCCAAATCAATCCAGACAAATGATTGGATGGTTCCTTTAAAATACCATAGCTGAATGTTTTTCTGTTCCTTGCCCTCAGTCCTTTCCAACCTCTAATGGTCTTGATGTTGATAAGGTATAAACCCCCCCCCCCCCAAAAAAAAAGGATTTACAGAATCTCTGAAATGTATGGTATTGTTCTCATTAACATATGATCGCAGATACCATTTATTACTGGAAGTATGCTGTAATTACTGAACTGAGATTTATCTACAAAAAATTATCTTTTATAGTCATGCTATTATGTTGTATAGAGCGCATAAGTTAAAATACAACATCAAGGCTTCCATATCTATTCTGCTGTGATTGAGAAAGTCAACACAAAATATTCACACAAATATTGGATTGTTATTTGTGATAGATAGTAGCAATGACTCTAATTGTTTTAAAAACAGACTGAAATTTCCAGAGGCTACCCTGTAGATTGCTATAATTATATACTGTTCTTTACCTTATTCCAGCTTTGTAACACAGTATTCAATGGGTTGCTGTGTACAGTACTTAATTACTTGCAACTACACTACTAAACTAAATATTATTTCTAACAAAAGTTGCAACTCTCCTTTTCTCAATTTTACATCTACAGTAATGAGAGCTTAATTTATACTTTTGAGATATATAGTTGACGTATTCCTGTATCAGAAAAATGACGTTTAGAGATAGATATAATATCAATTTAATGAATATAATTTTTAATCCTTCTGTATTGCCAAGGATTAGAAATGTATTAGTTCAGTTATCAATATAAATAAACGTATGTTTCAAATGTTGTTTGGTGTAATTATTTAAATGTATATATGGAATTATGATGTAAACAAATAACTCAAGATTTCATAACATGAGTGACCGGGGCATTAGTTTGTTTACAATTAATTTATATCACTCTGTTAGGGTTGTCTCATTATGAAATCTTGTGCTTTTAAATCACTATGGTAGGTATGTATATCAAAAATTAATACAAGCAATACCTCAGGACTATAAACGTTGATATACAGACAATCTTCATCTCCTAGGAAATTGCCATCTCTCACTTGTGCACAACTGTTTGGTGCTTCATAAGTATCCCTTACTTCTGTCCATTGTGATATTGGCACAGGAGGCTGTCAATTTGTAGTAGACATTATTCAGAAACATAATAAAAATGTACATTAGCCAATAATCATATAACTGCATTGTCTGATTATTTATCAGTTATATGACTTGTAAATGAGGTTCATATTGCTTTCTATATTGACTGTTGTGAAAAAAGATATTAGTATTATTCATAGGTGACACAACTAATAAAAATTACAAAGAATGGAGTAATTACACTCATCATTCACCAAAGAGGAAGGCATGATGGGAGAAATAAACAGCAAAAAGAGTATAATTATATAATAAGTCAGTTTAAAACATTTTTTGTGCAAAAAAGAAATGAGCCAATTGGTATGTTAAGTGTGCAAGTGAGAACTCATGAGGACCTACTACATGACCAGGTAGGCCATGGAGAACAGGGTGGGAGAATAAACCTTGCCAGTTCAAATAAACCCTTGATTGTCAAGTATTTGTCCAATGTTTCCACTGGGTAGTTAGAACCATGGATCATGCCTGCCATAAGCAGGTGTGCAAGGTGTGCACCACACGCAGGCAGCAAATTGACTGTCACCGTCTCTACAGCCTGCCTCTCCAACCCATCATCACTGCCCAGGGGGGGGGGGAATGGTTGCTGGAAAATAGACAGGGAGAGCATAATCGGTATTGCACAAGGGCATTCAAACAGCTAGCAGTGGGACTACCATGGATTTTCAGTGTCTGGAGCAATTTAAACTGATTTATTATATAATTATTCTCTTTTTTCTGTTTATTTCTCTCAGCATGCTTTCCTCTTTGGTGAATGATGGGTGTTCTTACTCCATTATTTGTTATTTTTATTTAATTTATTTTTATTAGTTGTGTTACCTATGAATAATACTATTAACTTTTTTTTACAACAGTCAATAGAGAAAGCAATATGGACCTAATTTAAAAATCATATAACTGATAAATAATCAGACACTGCAGTGTTGCCATCAGTCTTTGATTCATATAACTTGTGTTTTCTAAAACATCTATAATTTTGTTTAAAATGTGTTGCTTATGAGGTGGAGATTGGAAACCATCTCAGCATTCACCTGCAGAAAACCATCTAAAAGCTGCAATCAGGATACCAGTTCTTGGCATCCAGGATTGGAAACTGATCTGTTCTACCTCCACTGTCGTGGCATCTTAACACGCTCAGTCACACTGATGGGATATATATATATATATATATATAATAACAATGAGCAGTAAAATGCTTTATGGCAATAAAACTAAAGAAGGATAGGGAAATATGACCCGACACTTACGACATCCCAGCCACCCTCATCTGTGGTAAATGTTTGGTCATATTTCCCTATCCTTCCTTAGTTATATATATATATATATAGTAACAATGAAATCAAGACGCGAAGTAGCGGAAAGGAATCAAATTAGAAGAGAGAAATGAGTCACCACTTATCTTTAGATGACGGATGTGGGGCGCGAACACACAGAAAAGACACAAACACAATTAATAAAGTAATTTTAGGAATAAACCCTTAGTCAATGGGAGAACATTATGACAGGTGGGCACAGCTGGAGACTGCCTCACAGAAAGACCGCCAGTCATGAAAATGGTGGGGGTTAATTCAAATATCGGAAAAGTAGAGGGGCAGTGAATCAGAGCTAATACCCAATCATAGATAAATATCCAAACTAATCTCTGGTCAGTGGGAAGATGAAAATATAATTAGAACTAAATATGAAAAATTATAATTAAATAAAATATTATTCAAATACAAATTTTAAAAAAATAATAAAACAATCATTTTTATGAAGTAGGTTAGTGTTGGTTCAGTATAGGTAATGGAAAAGAGAGGATTAAAAAAGGTTAAACATATGTGATAATAATAATGACCGGGTATTATCTCAAGTTGAGACCAGGTGGTTGTCTTGTGCCAAGTTTGTACTGGTAGGCAAGTTCCCACCTTCTGAGTTCAGAGAAACTGCTGCTATTAGGGAGAACTCTGATAGCACGGACTGTGAAACAAGAGTTGAAATTATTCAAGTCATGGGTTATGGCATGGGCAGCAATTGGGTGCTTTGGGTTCTGTGTGAACACCGTCTGTCGGTGGCCATTCATTCTTATGGAGAGTGGATTTGTGGTCAAACCTATATATGAAGCCAGGCTGTGTTTGCATGCTAACTGGTAAATTACAAGGGTGGTTTCACAGGTGGTGTGTCGTATGATAGGGAAGCTTTCCCCTGTGACAGGGTTGATGAAAGTGGTGGAAGCATGGTGTATGTCGCACATCTAGCAGCAGGGTCTATTACATTGGAAAGAGCCTTGGGGCTGACTGTTAGGAAGAGGAAGACTGTGTTTGTGGACTAGAAGTTCGCTGAGGTATGGGTGGCAACTGTTGAAATGGAGATACTGTTGAAGGTTGGTTGGTTTGATGTGGACTTAAGAGTTGAGATAGCCATTGGATAGGGACAAATCCACATCAAAGAATGTGGCCTGGGTGTGGAAGTAGGACCAAGTGAATTTCAGCATGCTAAAGTTATTGAGATGGTTCAGGAAATTTAGCAGTTCATTTTCTCCATGCGTCCAAATCATAAATATGTCATCAATGAAATGAAGCCAAATGAGGGGTTTGAGAATGACTTCCTCCAGAAAAGTCTGTTCCAGATGGCCCATGAACAGATTAGCATAAGAAGGGGCCATGCGGGTGCCCATGGCAGTTCCGCAGGTTTGGTGGTAGATGTTGCCTTCGAAGGAGAAGTAGTTGTTATTAAGGATAAGGTGGGTTAATTTGATGAAGAAGGATGTCGTAGGGAGGCTGTTGGGAGGGCGCTGGTCCAGAAAATGTTCCATGGCCCTGAGACCATGCCAGTGTGGAATGTTTGTGTACAAGGACGTGACGTCAATGGTAACCAGTATTGAGTTGGAAGGAAGGGGGGTGGGTATGGTAGAAAGCTGGAAGAGAATGTGTTGGGTGTCCTTTATATGAGAAGGGAGCTGATTAACTATGGGCTGTAGGTACTGGTCAACCAAGGCAGAGATGCACTCAGTTGGTGATCCGTAAGCTGCAACGATAGAGCATCCTGGATTGCCAGGTTTAGGGATTTTTGGCAAGGGATAAAGGGTGGGTGTACGTGGATTTAGGAGAGTAAGAAGTGAAATGGATTGTGGGGTGAGACCTTGGAGAGGTCCACTAAGCTGTACATATTCTTGTATTTTTTTGTTAACAGCAGGAGTTGGCTCTTCCGATAGGCGGCAGTAAGTGTTGGTGTCTAATAGCTGATGAAGAGCTTCAGCAGCATAGTCATTCCTGTTCATGACTACAGTGGTTGAGCCCTTGTCAGCTGGAAGGATAATGAGATCTGAATTGCTGGAGAGTTGTTTTCTGGCATGGGTTTCAGCTGGGCTAAGATTTAAGGAAAGTGGGAGAAGCCAAACTAGTGGAAAGGAAATCCTCAAAAATTTGGAGAGGATGGTTCTGGGGACGAGGTGGAGGGTCAAGTGTGGATGATGGTTTGAATTTCTCTAGACTTGGTTCTAGGTTGTCCTGATACCCCTGTTCACTGCTATGAGTGGCAAAGTGATACCGCCAGCGGAGTGTACGGCAGAATGATAGAGAGTCACGGACTATATAAGAACAAAGTCTTTCTTGGCGTTGAGAATGTATAAACTGCTCTCGGGTGACTAGCCGAGTCAAGAGTGCGTTGTCACACGATATTTTGGCGACTAGATTCATTGCCGCCATCTTCTGGTGAAGATGGCGGCAATGAATCTAGTCGCCGAAATATCATGTGACAACGCACTCTTGACTCAGCTAGTCACCCTAGAGCAGTTTATACAGTCACAGACTAGTTTGGCATGGTCAAATGTGGGGATGGGTGAGAAGGTGAGTCCTTTGGAGGGTTTATATATGTATATATAAAATGAACCAATAATAGAATAAATACACAACGAATAAATAAATAAACAATAAGTGAATAGTACTTTATAAGCACAGGGAAATAACCCACAACTTACCTCAGATAACAGAATGGTAGTTTTAACTAATTAAAAAAATTTAAAAACACAGGAATGATTTAAATTATCAGATGTGTATCCTCCCTCACCACAAGAACACAAAGCAGGTGAGAAGGAACAATTGTTTTCATGTGCAGCAGTAAGGTAGATGGAAGAATTGCAAACAGGTTCAAAAACGGAGGCTATAAGACAGGAGTGAGCATAATGAGTTGAAGTAAATGTACATTAACTTCCAAAATCAATAAATAATAAATGATATTACAGTAAAAAAGGACTCAATAAAAAATGTTAGCATGAAAACATATAAATGTGTAAAAAATTAAATGAAAGAAATAGTAATTTAGAAAAATTTGTAATAAAATGGCATCACCTGTGATGAGTAGCTGTTGATATTAGATGAAATAAAAACTGTGAGAGGGATTGGAAATACAAAATTTATGCCATTGCAAATCTGAAGAGTGTGATATAAGTAGCTATAGGTTAGACAACACATATTATAAAAATGTAGCGTTATTTTCAATCTCACCTGGAAACGCAGAGAACCTATGGGTGGTTCAGCATAGGGAATACCTCTAAACAAATATAGTGGATTCCCTAGAGTTGTCTTTAATTCATTGCCTCTAATTGGACCCAGTGGAATATCAATCGTTATGAAAGTTTCTTGACTCTGCAACATACAAATAATTTAGTAGGTTCTGTGTGAACTGCTCAAGTTGTTAACATTGCTCATTTTCAAACCAACGGCTACAATATTCTACTGTGTATATTGTTTTTGTGTGTCAGACAAAATGTTTGAAGGTAATGTTTATTTGTAATTACTCACAGGATTGCTGTCAACTTACCAACACATTTGTCACACAACTAAATGTGATAAAAAAAAAAAAAAAATGCAAGTGTTTTACAAAATTCATTTTGATATGACACGTCCCAGACTGAATTCAGCATTCACAAAACTATTACAAAAAGTGGTTTGATGTAGCATTTGCAATGAGAGACTTTCTAAGATAAGATAAATAGATTAGTATTGCTTTCCTACCTTTTGATAGTTATCTTATCACATTCACTTCAGCGTAATCAGAAGGATGTATGTTTTAAGCATAAACTTTTGTTTATTCCCACAAACAAGTAGGTGGAAATGTGCTTTATCACTAAAGTAAACAACTGCATCTTTTGGCACATTTTCGAGGATGCTTTCACACAATGTCATAAGAATATGCCATTTATGTTCTAAACAATGAAAAATCCTATATGGATGGACTGCAAGTCCCGGTGCAAAATTTGATGTATTCTCTTGTTTTTGATACTGCATAAATGAATGTTTTCTGAAGTTTGTGCACTGTATGACCTTTCCAATGATTTTCAGCACAGAAGTCTTTGATCTAAAGTTTGATAACCATAATTTTCAATCTGGAACTGATGAATGAGTGGAATGCTAGAAGCTTCGTCAGTATCGTATTTGATTCATAGGGATTTATTTTATAACAATCATAGATTTTAATAAAAGTAATATTCGATGCAGTTAGAGGCAGCCAAGCCAGGTTGTAAGCTCTACCTCAGTGTGGACTTGTTATTCACAAAACCTGCTGATGCGCTGAGTCAATCATCAGCATCGATTTTAACTGGTTAATGACGTCAATAGGGTCTACCTCCGAAGTAAAGATATATTTCTCACTATCAGTCTGCGAGTAGCTTTCATCGAATCATTATGGGTAACTAACAGCAAGGCCAACTCTCTTAAGCTTCAGTCTGTACACCATGCAGGCCTTTGTAACATCATGGGGCCAAGCATTCCATCTAGCCATTCAGTGTCCATTCAGCCAATCATTAATTATTCAGTCTATCTTCAATTAGATGCAGAAGCATCATTCATAGGCATAGCCAGACAGGTTCTTGCAGGTCATATTATCAACTATATTATCTACAGTCTTTAATGATCATTAAATGGGATTCTGTGAACTGTTAGCCGCCTGTTATCATTTATCAGGATAGATTCTCAACTAGCCTCTTAACACGAGCTAGACTTCCTTACCCTGGGTTGCTGAACCTAATAATCAGCTGGTGTCAAACTAATCCTGACTTAACATCATCTTTAATAACCTACTAGACTGGATAGAAGAGCTTCGTATCAAGATACAAGAGATTTCTTCAGCTACACAATCGCCACGAGGTTAGTAAACTCTCCTCTAGATTCCCGCCACATCAGACGTCCACAAATCAACCACTCAGCTACCCTTTTGGTTCTGTCACTTAGACAGGACTCTTACAGCTTATACAAAAAAAAAAAAAAAAAAAAAAAAAAAAAAAAAAAAAAAAAAAAGCATGCTGAAAAATTCTTTCATAGTTAAAATGCTTTTCTCATTCATCCATAGCATGGGTTCTATTTAAAAATGATGGGAAAGGGAGGGAATTTTGTCATAGCCTTTATATTAATGATCTCACTTCAAAATGATCAAACAAGGCTAAGACCATGCTCTTTGTGCACAACACTAAGCTTACTGGAAAAAATGAAAATGAATAAATAAATAAACAAAAACCATTAATCTAGAATTAAATGCAATTAGTTACTGAATTAGCAAATAGATCTTTTAGGAGTATAAATTTCATATCTTATACATGTCAGCGGCATGGTGGCTCAGTGGTTAAAGCATCTGACAGAAGATCAAAAGCTCCCTGGTTCAAATCCCTATCTCAGCGGAGATTTTCATTGGCCCTTAACTTCATCTTCATCTCTGGCACAGCTAGCTGTGAAGTACGCCAGAATGCTTCTGTAGTTCGGATTCCACGTTAAACTGTAGGTCCTCTGTACCTGGTAGGATTGCCGGGTTAGGTTAAGGTAGCTACAACAGGGGTGCAATGTGCAGCCCATAGAAACCATGTCACCATGTCATTAGAACCACATAGAATTATTATTATTATTGTATCTTATGCACAATATTTTGGGGAAAAAGTACAGGGTGTCCACAAATGAATATCGGGGTTTTAATGCTTTTTAGATTTATTACATTATCCTTACAGTTATAAATGATATGTCAAATGAAAGAGCAACTCAAACAGTTTTGTTCGTTGGCACTAGTGCGCATGTGTGTGAAATGTTTCCGCTGCAATCCGCTAGAATGCGGTAGTAGCAAAGATGGCGACTAGTGAAGAGAAAGCGTTTTGTGTTTTACAGTTTGCAAAGACTGAATCTGTAGTTACTGTGCAGCGTGCATTCCGCATTAAGTTCGGGCGTGATCCTCAAAGTGACAATAACATCCGTAGATGGTATCATCAGTTTGAAGATACAGGCTGCCTTTGTAAAGGGAAGAGCACGGGACAACCAAGAGTTAGCGAAGAGACTGTTGAGTGAGTGAGAGAGTCGTTCACTCGTAGCCCAAAGAAATCTGTTCGGAAGGCTAGTCGCGAATTAGAAATTTCTAAGTCGACTGTGTGGAAAGTTTTAAGGAAATGCTTGCAACTACGTCCTTACCGTTTACAGTTGTTACAGGCTCTAAAGCCTGCAGACCATGGTTTACATGCCAAATTCGCTAACGAAATGTTGTTACATGACGATGAAGATTTTCTACATCATGTTGTCTTCAGTGATGAATCGACCTTTCACCTCAGTGGACATGTTAACACTCATAATGTGCGGATCTGGGGCTCAGAAAATCCTCAAGAGATCGTACAAGTGCAATGAGACTCCCCTAAAATCAATGTTTTTTGTGCCGTATCCCGGCGGAAAGTTTACGGACCTTTCTTTTTTGATGAACCGACTGTAACTGGTACTTCTTACCTTGATACACTAGAGCAATGGCTCTTCCCTCAGTTGGAACAATATGAACCAGAGAACTTCATTTTCCAGCAAGATGGTGAGCCACCTCACTGGCATAACGAAGTACGCGGTTGGTTGAATGTAACTGTACCCGACCGCTGGATTGGCCGCAAGGGGCCCAATGACAGAGCTTGCTATGCGTGGCCTCCACATTCACCTGACCTAATGCCATGCAATTTCTACCTTTGGGGTTTCATCAAGGATCGTGTGTATGTGCCTCCGTTACCAGCCGACCTCCTTGAATTACAATAGAGGATTGAAGCAGCTGTTGCAACAGTTACTGAAGACACACTGCTCAACGTTTGGGAAGAACTCGGCTACAGACTTGATGTGTGCCGTGTGACAAATGGTGCCCACATAGAACACTTGTAAGCTTGTATATAAAACTGTTTGAGTTGCTCTTTCATTTGACATATCATTTATAACTGTAAGGATAATATAATAAATCTTACAAAACATTAAAACCCCGATATTCATTTGTGGACACCCTGTATTGAAAGCTAGAAATGTTTTGATTACCATGAAAAACAATTATCAGAATGCCATGTAAGGATGGAGGTAAAACTTGTTGCAGGAAGTTGTTTAAAAAGTTCAATATTCTTACGGTGCTTCTCAGTATATATAGCCATTCATATGATTTGTGATAGTACATTTTAGTTTGTTTACAGATAATTCTCAGGCTCTCAATTTCAGTACAATAAACAAAAATAACTCCATTATCGCTAAGTTGGGATAGTAAAATTCAACCCAACATTTACCATAGATAATGGCAGTTGGGTTGAATTTTCCTGTCCTTCCATGTGTACAGTTGAATTTTCCTATTTTTTCTTAAAATGATAGGTTGAATTTCTCTACTGTTCCTGAAGTGTTGGGTTGTATATCCTTATCCTTTAATAGATTTTGAGATGAATTTCCCTATCCTGCCCTAGATTTTGAGTTGAAGTTACTTAACCGTCTTAAAGAATTTTCCTGGATATAATATTCTACTGTCATAAATATCACTAACAAATGCGTTTTCATATTAAAAACATTGAACAAAGTGTCTAAATAAGACCTCACGAAGGTATCCTCACCTCACAATGGTGGAGAATACATGCAAAGGAAAGGGTTAATGACCACATTGGTAACATTTGTCTATTTATGTTTAACATGAGAATCTCATTCAGCTCCATATGCTTTCGAGTGTGGGGGGGGGGAGGTGTTAAGGGCGCATCAATGTCATGGTCATTAGCGCCCATACACTCATGCCCCAGCTCTTAGTTTCACAGTGGTTACTATATGAGTGATATGATTAATGGTCTTGTAGATCTAATTATGTCCTTGTTCCTTTGTGTAAGTCTTTATGTGTAAAAGTAAAGTTCCATGTAAATATTCCTTTAGATGCAGAAAAGATTCCATTTTCATGTAATGACTGTGAAGGCTGATTGTGGTATCAAAACAATACTCTATTCCCATTTTGGCATTTATCACTGGTAACTGATCTAAATTTAGTTTTGGTGCAATATCCATGAAAACTTCCAGTTCTACATTTACAGTAGAACTCCAATAATCTGAACTCCAACAATCTGAATCGCTGAGTATCCAAATTGCTTTTTTAATTAAGACTGAGATGTTCAGCAAGCAATGACTTTTATTTACAGTATTCTGTACTAATGTACAGCACTTGCAAGTAAGCTTAACATGCAAAAGTGTTGCCTTTTTATTTAATTAATTAAAAGCTTTTTTCATTATAAATAGTTTGTCCTCCCATTTTCAGAATAAGTACAGTAATTAATTAAAATATACCCTTTTTTTGAAAAATCTAACTATCCAAATTTTTACTATCCACATGGGGTCCGATCCCAATTGATTCAGATAACTGGAGTTCTACTATACAATATTTTTCTCAATGTCTGTAATCTCTCTAATTGACAAATGGCAGCTCACAATGGTAAGTTGAAGATATCCAACTAATAGTTTTAACTCTAACCAGTGTTTCACTTCTTATACATGATATATAATGAATATTTCAAGTCTTGTCACCAAAAATTTTTAGAAAACAACAAATGCCGGGATGGTTCCTAAAAAGAGCCCATGGGTGCCTCCTACCATATCCTGTATAACCCTTCCTATGATCAAATGATTACACATTAAGATTGGTGCAATGCACCCGCTGCCATCCACTTTTAGTGACTTGCAGAGTAACAACAATGTAAATAATAAAAAATGAGATTTTTTTATCTTCCTAGTCCCCAGTTTGTACAATGATTGAAAATTGTAGTTCTTTTCAGTGTGTGGTTTATCCACCTAAGTAATTCTTCAAATCTAAGGCATCTCTCAAGGTTTTATAACACCATTTGCTTTGTAGCAGTAAGTGGTTATATCTATTCATGACCCACAAAATAAAGGACAAGGGAATATTTAGTATGGATCACCTGTTTAACCTGAGAGACAATACCAATTTAAACCTACAATCCTCATAGTGATCATCTGACCACAAACTCCTGTCCATGGTGTACCCCAAGTTCTCCATCATTGCAAGGAAAGTATACATTTGATAATGTTTCATGTGGCCACTTTGTTCAATTTTTTTATATATAAAAGGTCGTCTTTTATAATTTATTTATTTATCTCAAATATAGTAATATTGTAATTTTACTTATCCATGTGTTGCAGTACTGTTGTCAATCCTATACAAGATTAAAATATATTCTGAATGAAATGTAGTTGCATCTATCTAGTCCTTGAAGATCTCATCCTGGCGAGGTTGCAAGGTTTGTCTAGGTTTTTTTTTTTTTAGTCCTTTTCTGAAGACTCTGCCATTATTGCAGTCAACTTTCTAAATGAGACAATGAACGCAATTTTTGCATTCAACATTTATACAGGTTTAAAGGCATCTGTAACTGAAAGAAAAATAAGAACCATACAGTATTATACTGGATGATTTCTGTAATTAAGCTAAGGAAAACGGAAACAGCTTTAGGCAATACAAATTACAAGGAAAGGGAAAATGATTCATCACTCACCAAAGTTGAAGGCTGCAATGGGTGAAGAACATATATCACGAACACAAAAATACATGATATTTCATTCTTGTAGGAAACTTCAGTGTGTGCACACCTCTAGAACCACATGACTCATTCTCTTTAACATGAAGAAGGTTTAAGACCAAAATATTGTGTATTTTTTGTGTTCATGATATATGTTCTTCTCCCGTCACTGACTTCAACTTTGGTGAGTTATGCTGTAGGAAATGAGACATGTGGTTCTGGAGATATGCACATGCTGAAGTTCAACACATGACTGATTTCTGTATGCTAAACATAATTCACTATAAAAAGGTGATAATAACAATAGGAGACTACTTATTCCAAAGCAGAAAATAACTAAAGGTATTATAAGGGGGAACTGAGATGGCTAAACATAAAAGAGTTAAGAAACACCAAAACAGAAGGGAACATTTGAAACAACTGAACAAGTAATTAATAGCAGCAGAATGGGAAACTGAAGAAGAGTTTATGAAAAATATTATAGATGTGGGGAATCACTAGAATGAAGATAAGTGCCGTAAAGAATTTACTGAAAATCTACCCAGTAACTGGTTTAGTGAGACCATTAGGGAATACAATTCAGGAATTGGAATGGGAAAAAATCAGATGAGGATCTTCTACACATAAGCCGTAAGTTAATGAGCAAACTAAGTAATTGGTTATAATTGTGAGGACATTATGAGGGAACTAAGAATTAAAAAGGATTGTAAAGGGGCCAGTGTGAATAATTTTACAGAAAAGTATTAAACCATTGCACCAAACCTTGTAATATAATTCAGTTTGATTCTGCAACTTGTTACTTACTAAAATACTGGTAAAATTTAATAGTAATAACAATCCACAATGAAATGGAGAAATAGGATTGAAACATACATGCTTCTTAGTTTGACAAAAATGGTATGTAAGCTGATGACAGGGTTGGAATACAATCACATCAGAAATATCTAGAAGAAGGAAATTAGTTTGTAAAAATGGCAACATAGGTCAGGAAAGTATTTATAAGTGATTTCATTTAGTTATCTATATGTAAGATATTTCAACCAAGGAGGTCTAGTTCATAGTATAGAAATAGATCCTGCTAAGGTATTTGACAAATTGAGCCATAAAATGATGGTATATTAGGTAATAACCATTGAAGTGGACAAAAGGTGACATGTTGGGAACAGGAATTCTTAGAATGTAGAAAGCAAACAGGTGGGTTAGGAAATTCAGAATTTTTAATGAAAATTGGAGTGCCAAAGGGTACCGGTATAGGAACCATTTCTGTTTATTATTACAATGAATGGTTCTATTAATGATTGTTTTTAAATGATTACCCATACATCTAATAACATTGTAACCAGAAGACTTAAATCTTTTTCCTAATGTTTTTGGAACACTTAACTACCCAAAGAAAATAAATCAACTGTGTTTCTTAAAAAAATGTGTCAGCTTTCCTATCTGTCTGTTCAGATGAACAGGATTCATGCAAAAACCACTGGTCATAGATTGATGGTGTTTTGAATAATGTTACAGCCCTTGGTCCTGGTGGTAAAGTAGGGTATGTTTCTTTTTGATGTGAAGTTGGAAAGCTGAGAGATTTAAGATAGGTTTATACTAAAATTAGTATTTGCTTTTAGTTGAATGCAATTTCACTCAAAAACTGCTGGTCAGTGTTTGATGAGCTGTCAAATAATACACAGCCTCTATTCCTGAATAGAATATGCTTCATTTTAATATAAAGCTAGAAAACTGAGAAATTTAATATCAAATTGTCAAAACGTTAGTATCCATTTTTCAATGAACACATTTCACACAAGACCTGCTGATCAGATTTAGTTACTTCTCTTATTCTATACATCAAAGAGCAAATTAAGTTCTCTTTTTTTTTAAAGATTTTTTCACATATCCAATGCAAATCAAAATATTCATTTTTAAAATCGCAATTTTACTAACGGAAATGAACGTCCTTGGGCCACTTACGTATTTATTTGCTTTTTGGATGTTAGTATTTTGTTGTTGTTGATATTTAGTTGATTCCATCAATGTATTGTTAATTTTTTGATGTTTTGAGCTTCCATTAATTAAAACTATATTAATTTTTATTCACGAGATGAAATAAGTGATTTTAAGAGATGCTGGGTAAACAAAATTCAAATCTTTCAAAGAAATGTAAGAAAACTAGGGCTACGAAAATAGGCAAAACCTAGGAGACAAATCCTCAATATTGTATATACGGATATATTAAACTGAAAATACTCCTTACAAACAGAATATTTTTACTGTTTTAAAAATTCAATGAAGTGTGGTATATAGACAATAGGAGTTTGGAAAAGGTTTCGTAACTTATTGAAAAGGGTGATGAGGAAATATACCATGGATAAGGGAAAATTTGGCCAGTGGTTGGTAAAGGTTTCAAGTACTTAACTTATTGAAAAGGGTGATGAGGAGACATACAAGGGAAAAGAGAAAATTTGTTCATAAAATCTTGATGAGATCATTGGCTAAAGGCTATGGTTTAGATTGGGACTCGTTTTGGGTGTCAGACTAAGGACTTGGAAGGGATGCAAGTGAAGGCAGCTAGAACTAAGGAAGATCTTACACCATCCGAATAGTGCCCAGCATAGAATCCACTTCACCATGGAAGTGGAAGAAAATGAACCATTACAATTTCTCAGTGTTATAGTTCATAAGCAAGAAGATGGACATTTGGGTCATACCGTGTACAGCAAGTTGACCCACATTAACCAATATATGCATGCCATATTGCACCATCATCTGGAAACAATGGGGGAAGGGGCAATCTAGCACCACTGAACCTAAGAATGGGACCAGTATGTGACACTGAAAGTCTGATGCAAGAAATGAAGTTGCTTACAAGAATATTTAATTTTTATTAATTTAATTTAATTGCAATGGAGCACAAATTTTAACTTTAAATTCTTTTAAAGTTTTCAGTAAGTTATTCAGCATTTCCCTTCGTAACTAATTCCAATCCATGACACTCTTACCGAAAAAAGGAAACCTTCCCACATCCTTGTGTCTGAAATTGAGTGCCAGCTTGTGGTCATGGTCATCTTTTCCCTTCCATGAACTACTTTTCATACCTACTGCAATATATTTCCATGCCTCATCACCAGTATACGCCCTGTACACTCCCATGATCCTCCTCATCCTCCTCCTGTCTTGGAATGAATCCCATTCCTGCTCCTTTATCATATCTGTCAATGATTGCATTCTGCGATACTTCCCAGAAACAAATCTAGCAGCTCTTTTTTGCACCCTCTCTAATTCCTGTATTTGATACACAAAATGTGGGTCCCATACTACACTACCATATTCGAACAATGGTTTGACCAAAGTTTAGTAACCCAATTCCTTTACTTATCTCGTGCATACCCTCATCACTCTCTACAATAAGTGCAGAAATTTGAAACCTTTTCCTACCACCTGTCCAATGTGTCCTGTCCAGTTAAGCTTGTTATCAAATGTAATGCCAAGATATTTACATTTCAAGTCTTCAGCAGGCAATTCTTTCCCCAACTTATATTCATAATTAACCTTTTGATTTTTATTTGTGTTTCTAATTAGCTGACTCTTCTTTGCATTTATCTTCATCACATGTTTACCAACCAAACTAGATATCCTTTCCAGATCACCCTGCAACTGTTTACAGTCCTCTATCATTTTGATCCTTTTTTAATTTATTTTTTTAAATTTAATTTAATTGCAATGGAGCACACGCTCCAGTGCTAATTTCCCTACACACGCAACTTTCCTCTATCTTGCACCTATCTACAATTTCCCTCCACAACAATCAACTCATTTATTCATTAGAATAATTAATAGCAATCGGCCCAATATGCTACACTGTGGTACTCCCAGCTTTACTTCCACTTCCTTTGATACCACATTTCTGTTTTCTACCTTTCAAAAATTCTCCTACTTAGCAAATCACTTTCTCACCCACTCCAATAGTATTTACCTTTTTTACTACCATTTTATGGCTCACTCTGTCAAACACCTAGTGCTACACTATCAATTTGGCCTCCCTTGTCCATTTCATCAGAAATATCCTGCATATATCCCACCAACTGAGATTCGCATGAATATCCTTGCCTTAACCCATGTTGCCTACTTGAAAAACACTTATGTTCCTCACATACATTTCTGATGTGGTTGCATAACAATCTTTCCATTAATTTACCTATCACTGAAGTCAAACTGATTGGCCTGTAATTTTCGACTCAATTTCTCACCCCAGTACTACTATCACTCTTTTCCAGTCCTGTGGTAAGCAGCAAGCATCTTGACTCAATTTAAGTAGTATTTCAAGATAAGGTATAATGTCACATCCAGCTATATTTAAGATATCTGTAGTAATATTATCTACACCAGCTCCCTTATGTTTTTTCAGCTTTCTTCCTTCCTTCATGATTTCTTCAGGATGAATTTGAAATTTTTGAGTATCTTCTAATAGTATTGTTAAGCTCATTCTCTGAATTAGACCTTCCGGTTTCTGATTCATTTTCCCTAATGGTCTCACTAAACCAGTTACTTGAAATCTCTGCCTTTCTTAAATTCTCAGTAACTACTTCTCCATACTTTTCTATAAGCGTCTCTACACCCTTCCTTCCACTCAGTTTCCTGATATAGCTATTGAAATTTCTAGACGCAACAGTCAATGGCCCTACTGCACTGATAATACTCTTCATAAACCCATCGTTAGAAACTTTCTTTGCTGTTATTAAGTCCTTGTTTAGTTGTTTTGAATGGTCCCTACTACTCTGCTCTCTCTTAAATCTATTATGTTCTTTTCTTACCTACCTCTTCAACCTCCTTACTTCCCTATTACAGAACATAGGTTCTCTACTTCTCTTATTTTCTGCCTTGAAATAAACTTTCTTCCCCCTTTTTTATTATCTCCTTGAACTCTTCCCACGCTGACTCTACTGTTGACTCTTACTTCCATTTGCTGAATCGTTCTCTGAAATATCTCTTCAAATTTGAAATCTGTGCCTTTTATAATTGTACCAGTTTCCCCATACAATTTTGGCCGCTGGTTCACTGAATCCTCCAATATCCATCAGAACTGCTTCATGATCACATATTCCTTCCGTTACTTGACACCCCACAAGGTTATCATCTGGCTTTATTAACCCTTTGACTGCTGTAGACGTGTTAACGCGCGTGGCTACTACTGCGCCCAGGTGCTCCAGACGTGTATACACGCGCCGCCTTTCCACTCTGTCTGTGCTCCAGACGTGTATACACGCGCCGCCTCGCCGCCCTGTCTGTGCACCAGATGTGTTAACACGCTAGCTTCTTAGCGGCCTGGCTATGAAGCCATATTTCCACCCATGGTGGTTAGTTGTTTTCCTCATTCGGCCCTTGAGCGTTGGCAGCTGCGATCTAATTTGTGTTGCTCTTTTCCATTTAGTTTTCGCTGAGAAAATGGCATACAGTCATTATTTTTTTAACTGCTTAACATCTCTTAACAGCGAGGTCTTTAGGGATGGTAAAGAATGGGGGGCAAGGAATGGGAAGGAATTCGGCTATGGCCTTTTGAAGGAAGCATCCCGGCATTCACCTGGAGTGATTTGGGGAAACCATGGAAAAACCCAAATCTGGATGCCTAGACGGGGATTCGAACCATCGTCCTCCCGAATACGCCGTCGTGTTTGTACCATGGAAGAAATCATGGAGATTCTTACTAGAAGCGACAGTGAATATGATCACTTTGATATGGATGACAGTGATAACCCTTCGACAGGATCTCGATGTAATTTTCCTAAGCTGTGTACATCAGCTAGTGGAAAATGACCATTTTTCAGAGTTTGAAGCTACAGATTGTGCGAGCGAAATGTGTGGAAAAAGAGAATGCTTTAGTGACGCGTTTGACAGCTTGTGCTCGTCGATTAAGCTGCAGGACACAAGTGGGGATTAAGTTAACTTTTCAGCAGTTTGTCATTTTTCCTGATATTTCCAACGGAATATCATATGATATCTATTGCTGATGGGACCAACAGTTACGCGAGAATCAATTCACACTATATTTTCACTATGAAGTGGTTTAAAAAGTTCTTTTTCCATATTCTCGAACACTGCATTTTAAATGCTCACGCTCTTCACCGAGTAGTAACCGGACGAAAAATGCCAGTTGCAGAGTTTCGTCTGTTGCATCCATTAATTTAAATTTCGTGAGGTATTTTTCAGGATTTCCTGACACCCCCCCCCCCCCCGTCTTGTAAGATCAGGTCCGTGAGAGTCCGCCCCCCCCCTAGAAATCGCCCTCACAACTTTTTGAGACCTTTTTTTTTAGGTCGCAACCTTCCAAAGCTGCACTTTTCGAGAAAATACATCGACTTTCACGTCATTTGTAGACTTTTTTTTTAACTCTACAGTCCAAAAAATTTCACGTGATATTTCCGTTGACCCCCTCTCTCCCTTGGTAATATTTCGCCGCCCCCCCCCCCATTTCACCTCACGTAATTTATGGATGCCCACTTAGAGAAGTTGTTGAAGCATATGCCACAAAACAGAACGAACCTAGCAATGGAAGACGCTCTGCAGGGCCGGCGTTAGGGAGGGGTAAGCGGGTCAAATGTACCGGGGCCCGCCCGGCTGATGGGAGGCCCGACCATCGGCTGTAGGGGCCCTCCCCTCAACAAGTTGTAGTACATCAATCTACAACCACAACAATAAAAACTCTCAAATAAACATAAGTGTTCCCGTATTAGCTGAAATAGTGAAAAAAGTCGCAGCAACTTGCTCATAGAAACCCAGACGACATTGCGACTAAGTCTCATATCATTTACTGTAAATACAATTTGCACCATAATTTCTTTGATAATGTAGTATGCTGTTTAAGGCGAGTATCAGTAAAGTTGGGGTTCTTAGGTTCGTTCCTCGCTTTGGAATACGTTTTGTTATTTGTGAGCGTTTTCTTTAGATACTAGTTGCTGTCGGTAGCACCACATATTCCTTATCTAAAATTCACCAAAACATTAATTTTTTTCGAATGTTTCACAAATTTAAGGATAACAAGAGTATTATAAACATTTGAGACATAACCAAAAGAGACTTCAAAACTGAAACTGGACATTACTTGCACACCAATAAAAAGTTTAAAAAAACTTAAAATTACTTACGCATTAAAAGTAAATACTGCTTAAATAGATGCATTTATGTCAGAAAGGCAACATACAGTTGTATTGTCACATGAAAATTCCAACAAAAAGTATTCAAAGCGTTTCAGAATTGTTGCGAGATTAGCGTGCCATGTTATTGTTAAAATAAATTCACCACCGAGTACTTGGGTTTTGTTGCAATGATGATGTATCTCTGGTATGTTTCAAAATTAAAAGCAGGAGGTTATCTTTTTATAAATGTTTTCTTGTATGACAGCAATTTATGTTTCAAACGGTTGCATGATGTTTTAAACTTCCTCTAATAAAAACAAGATTCTGTAAAGCAATAAATGGCAAACGGAAAAAAAATGTATACACGAAAAAAATATTATTCTAATCAAGGTTCGAATAAAAGATCTTCAAATTCCTATAGCATTCTTTAACCCTGCAGCTACCTGGACACCATGGCATTGTTACTTTTCTTCTCATAAATAGAGAACACTCAAACATCACAGTTTCTATGTACGTTGAAGTGAACGCGGTCGGTAAATAAATAAACAATAAATTCAGTTTCGTTGGAAAAAAAATATTATTTATCTACAATTATTTATCCGCAGTTAAGAAACATTGTGCATAACATCCAGTTATTTAACTGTTGTGCTTACCTTATACTGCACTTGCATTTTTCTCGTAAATATCTGCTAAAAAATTAATTAAAAATTTTAGTCATTCTTATGAAGGATTTCTGTTAATCTCTAACTTCCAGTTAAATATAAATGATTCTCAAATTGAAGTTATTACATTCTCAAGCTCCATAGAATAAAAGTCAATGGTTGTTTCTATAGCTAGTCCGACAAATAATTTACGGTATTTTTCAGATGTATGCTTCTACAAATTGTTCTTCATTTAATATTCAACGCAAAATCTCATTATTAACAAGGAATAACCACAACAATTAGTAGAAAACTTGGATAGTGGAAACACTCCATACACAGGCATAGCCCCTACCAGCATGTGTCGTCACTAAAGCAATCTCCAATCCCAGAGCATATTTGGTCACGTGACAAGAGGCTGTAAGAACCATAGAATTTTGGCAAATTCTAGTTTTGCTTAGGCGGGACTTAGAAATTTTGAGAAGTACAGTTTTCAACTTTAAGAAATTTCCCTGTAATCTTCCCCACAGTAGCAATTCGTTATAAAAATCATTTTAAAGTGTAATTATCGTATCGGGAAACGTTTAGTTTAAGAGATATTCCCGTTTGTTCATGTTTTGAAGCACGCGATCGTAAAAGTAGAAATTCTAAGACTTGCAAAATCTCTAAATCGCGTAAAGCTACAACCGATCTTTTATCACCAGCTGTAGTCAGCACTATCCCCGATATTTTGGCAATAAAATTAAATAATTCAGCAAAGTCTAATTAGCGATTTTAATTGAGAGAAAAAAATAAGCTTTTTTATTAAAAGAGAAATTAAATTAAAAATTACATCAGTAGATAGCTCTAATTAAGACATATATATGGGTTTTCATAAAAAGTTTAAGCGTTTGTCCGGTAAGTAAGTTTTTGTAAAGTAGATTGTCGTGGATTGTTGTGCACGCGCGTAAAAAGTTCTAGAACACTTAGGGATTTTACCCAAATTTGAATGTATCACTACGCGGAGTCTTATACAGCTAAAACTTTAAAATTAATTACTCTAAATTTCTCACGGGACTGCCGCTGGACTTCTAGTAGATAAGTCCAGATACTGTCAAAGTTTAAACATTTTTAATAGTCGGGATCGTCAAATAAATTACACATACTTTGAGCTACGTGGAAGCAAAAGATGTGATACAGTTTCTGATGTCACTGGTTCTCGTGGTTTCGATAAAATACCCCGCCGCCATTATGGTTTGTCTGTTCCTGTCCGCGGTCTGTTCCTGCCTGTGGTCTGTTCCTGTCTAGCATTATGTGAGTGAACCTGCGTCTGTCTGTCGTTCGTCTCGGTTGGTCGTAACTCGCCATGCCGGCTGGTTCGAACATGTTAGAACTTTTGTATCGTGTTATATTTCAACTTCAATGACTGTTAAGAACTGGTAAATTTATTAAAGGGGTTTGGTCGGTTCAAAATTTCTCTCCACAATCTGCAGACTTTTGGAAAAGAGAGTTCGATATGCCTGCTCAAGTGTAAATGCAATTTTGAACTTTTGACTTTGAAAAAATAAAACTTTGGATTTTACTAACAGTGAACTTGTGTACTTCAGTTGTTAACATAAAACCCTTTTCTCAATTTGTGAGTAACAAATTTTGTGGCGACCTAAGGCATTTAGTTGAGTCATCCTGGCTACATGGTCAAAGCAAATTAACATATTCAGTAAGTTTTCATCGAACAGTGAGGTGCTATCAAGAGTGTAAGTTAAGGCACTTAGCCGATACTCAACCCCGGTATCGGCCTACGGTCTTACAAGGCAAGAAAAATTTGATCTTTATTTCACTTTTTTAATTAAAAACTATCCATCCTTCTTTTCAAATTTAACAAAAATAACTTCCTTCAGCATTAATCTACGCGAATGACTATAATTTGTAATATAGTTTGAATACTGTCAAATATCCTATTAAAGCAAAATAAGGCCAGAGTCTCACAGTTAGAACACAGTTTGCCATTATAATAGTATCAGAGAAATATAAATGAAAAAAAATACAGTAATAATATAGTATCAGTGAAATGTTTTTCAAAATATTCGTAGAGAAAAGACTATTTTAAGAGTCAGTGACAATATAGGATAGTTGATGAAACAATATTAATACTTTATAATTCAAGATTTTGTAAAAGGGATTTATTCACTAAAATATAAGAAATTTTCATATAATGATACAAGTTTCAGTTAAAAATAAATAGGGAGGATGTAGGTATCTGATTTCAAAATATGAGTAGCAGATGCATGGATACAATTTAAATGTGACTGAGCATGGTGGGTGAATGGTTAACACTCTGGCCTCACATTCAGGAGAGACACTAGTTGGAATCCTCGTCTGGGCATTCAGATTTAAGTTTTCCATGATTTATCCAAATCACTCCGGGCAAATGCTGGCATGCTTCCTTCAAAAAGGCCATGGCCGAATTCTTTCCTGTTCCTTGTCCCCAATCCCATCCTGCCTCTAATGACCTTGATGTCGACAAGGCATAAAGCCATAAGTAAAAAAAAATAATAAATAATAATAATAATAATTAAATGTACAGTTAAGTGCTTTGGTTAAAACTTTTAATTACAGTTTTGCACAGGAACAAGTTATAAATGAAAAGAAAGAAGAGAAGAAGTAATTTTTTACACGCTAATAAATAGAATGAGGAAACAATATTTAAATAAAAATGGTATATCAAGTGTTCGATCAAATAATTTCACATTAAACCCTTAACTTATTTTTAAAAAAACTGTGTAATAACAAAAAATATTTAAAATAATTTATTATATGTCACACTAAAATTTTGTACAGTTTGTGAATGTTTAGGAGGTTTGCATTGTTTCTAGCTGAAAATTGGTGATGTCTTTCTTAGATTCTAGAACAATATGGAAGAGTCTCAAAGCAAAAGAAGCTAGAAAAACCCAGACTGAGAATGTGACTATTTAAGATGGTAGCTTGGCAGTCTTCAGGGCAGTTGACAGTTAGTTTTTGGACAATATGGGCAGTTCATGTGCTCCATGTGGCAAGATGGATGTTACAGCATTTGTACTTAGGGAAAATTCAGTAATAGTATCCAGTCTAAACGTAGACAGAATTCTGCGGCATTTCAGACTTGGATTTATTTCTGACGATACAGTGTTTTGAACTTAGAATAATTCTCTGTAGTTTCAAACTTAAAAAAAAGTATTTAAAAAATCTATTGATTCTATGACAAGTCTTTCTTATTTAAGTTATTTCTTCAGCTCAGAAATGTTAATTAAATAATGAATATTTGATAAGATAATCATCAAAAGCATAAAAACAACTGTTATCTCTCTACCTTATCTAAGCTAATATCCTGATTTAACAAATTGTTGATACAGCTGTTACATTCAAATAAGGTTCACAGTATCATGTGTGATTCTTGAGTATAAGCTAAAAATTATATAAAATGAAAAACTCTCTTCTGGTTTTTGTGATCACCACGTTGAGTTGTGTACCATGTGTCTTGGTAAGTTTACAGAAATCCTTGTTACTTAAACAGTGAAGATTTGATAAGATAATTATCAAAAGCTTAAAAAACAATTTCAACCTCTCCACCTTATCTAAGCTAATATCCTGATTGAGCAAAATGCTGATACAGCTGCTACATTCAAATAAGGTTTACAATATCATGTGTGATTCTTGAGTATAAGTTAAAAATTATATAAAATGAAAAACTCTCTTCTGGTTTTTGTGCTCACCACATTGAGTTGTGCACCATGTGTATTGGTAAGTTTACAGAAATCCTTGTTGATACTTGCTTAAATATATAGAACCCTGTTACATAGAATCCTGCATTGGAAATGGTACTGGCATTTGAAACATGCTGTGCTCCATATGTTATAAATAAGAATAACTATGGTCTAACTATTATGTGTTACAAACATTAAGAACTATCTTTTACATCCATTTAAGTATAGTATTTTGTACTCCTTCTTGGCTGTTGTAGAAGAAATTGCAAATAAAAAAAATCTTTCACTTTGTTCTTTATGAAAGTTATTTTTATTACTTGTGTTGAAATTGTCTAACTAGGAATCTGAAGAAAACAAATGAAAATGTTCTGAGATGAAACACAGAAGGGAATTTATATAGTGAGTAGTAGTTTGTAAAATGTTCTGTTGAAGAAGTTCTTGCTTTTATCATCCACAAGATGCTAGTAATTATATTCTATGCTATGCTACAAAAATCATTCAATTTGACATAGGTGAAAATAAGAGTAGGATAGATTCTTAATGAGCTATAGATTTTCTGTTGGAGAATGTTTTCTAATTGGGAAAGTGGCTCTGATTAACTTCTTTATTAGTAATGTGATGTCCTCTTCCCAGCTGAGTTTCTCATCCACTTGAAAGCAAAGAAATATTATATTCTTTGTTTATGAAATGGTGTTATTTTTGAAATTCTAATAAATATAGAGAAGATGACCAACATTTACTATAACAGAGAGGACAACAGCACAGAAACTAATAAACACTCATCCAAATACATAAAATTTTCAGGCAAAGCCCTTCCTCAACAGGAGGAATGTTCATAAGGCTTCTATTTTCTGGGAGAACCCTTTAGGGGTAGTTTGAGTTTTTAAATTCCCGGTACTTCTTCCTCCATCCTGCACACTATTATCACTGGCGGATCTAGCAATTTTCCAAGCCAGGGCAAAAACTGAGAGATGGCTGCACCTCAGGACATTAGTTTGCTGCCCCTATTATCGCAACTCCAAGTGTTTCCACCCCAGTTGTCCCAATGACATAAATTGCTGCCCTTCAAACATTATTTTGCCACTCCCTGGAGTTGCCACCTGGGGCAAGCACCCCAGTTTGCCCCACCCCCTCATCTCCCGTACCCTGGATCTGGCATAACGGGGAGGCTTAAAGGAAAACAAATGTCTGTAAAATTTTTATTTGGTGTTCTGTATGGTTACTGCCTAAAATCTGCCATATAAATATAACCCATCTGGGGATTTCAACATGTGCTAATTATATCTTCCTGGTAAAGAATAGTGGCAATTTAATACATATGATCACACTGGTCAGAACATTTTATTGTAATGATATAGCTCATAGCTGAAGAATGGCTTTGTCTGAAATGTTATTTATTTGTTTATGGATGCAGTATTCCATTATGTCATAAATAAGCTACACTAACAAGCAATCTTTAATTCCTATGAAAATAAATTATTGCACCGAGTTTTTGGAATTTAATTTCTATATGATTGCAACACTCCTAGACTTGATGAATTACTTTTGAGAAATATGATTGTTATATAATATTTTTTTAATTTAATTTAATTGCAATGGAGCACACACTCCGGTGGCAATTTACAATGAGTAAAATATAAATAGAGGAGATATGAGTGTGGAGCATTACAACAGAATACTTATTCTGCATATTTTTCTTCATAAGAGATATTCTGTGGAGTACTGAAAGGAGTCAGTTTACAGCAAAACAGTTACATATTTTTTATCATTTATTTATTACTCTTGTTCCATAGATATCTGGTGGAGAAAGACCTCTGGTATGTGGAACATAGTTGTAACACTGTCACAGAATAATATTTACATTACTAACTAAATTTATGGTAGATACTGGTAGTAATTTTGTTGATTGATATCTTTGAAATAAACTCTTCAATTAAGGTGAAGAAATTATTAGTTAAAAATTCTTTTAATTTTCCTTAATTTAATCATATTCCATGTTAGGCAATTAATATATAATTGGCGCAATCTGAAAATATTTATTCCTAAATAGTTGAACCTTTTTTTTTTTTTTTTTTTAACAAGTGACAACACTGTGAAGATCAGTTTTACTTCCAGTGTTATTGATGTGTATTTTAGTATTTATTTCAAATGTAGTATAATTGATTACTTCAAAGGATACTAATCCACATTGTGGTTCACAATTTTGTATTTACTCCCTGTCAGGGGCAGCCCCCACAAGTTTTTCAGATGGTGCGAGATATAATTGTGGCACCCCAAATAAGCAATCATTTATTTGTGATATAAACAGACTGAAGATAACAAACAGTTTTTACATCCTATTAATACCATAAATATAAAAGTTAATTTGCTTGGATGTTTATTACGATTTCACATTAAACTGGTTGGACGGCTTAGGATAAAATTTAGAAAAATGTATTGACCATCTACTTTTATCCAAAATAACAGTTCCAGTGGGATTTGAAAACAAATATGTGTATGAATGTGTTATGAATTTCACTAGAGCAGAAGATAGTCTTTATATACGATAAAAATAAATCAAACCGCAGATAGATTAGTATAGGACAGCAGTGGTATGGATGAGAAACACCAGTAGAAAAGAATATTATATGTTTGAAAAGGTTTATTTAAGCTACTATTGTGTATACAATGTTCACATCACTTACACATCAAATACTTTTACATACACAATCCTCACATCACTTGCACATTAAATTCACAGTTTTTAATTATTCTTTAAAAAAATACATGAAAATAAAAATTCCCAATTTTAAAACCTAAAAATAAATTTTACCAAAATTTTGCCAGAATACCCACAGACTAATGCTTAAACAAGTTAAATGTATGTATTTGTTTTCCAAGTAAAACCATTTTCAATAAGTATTTTTCCATTTTTTAGCCCAACCCTGAAGCTAATCCTGGCTATGCCCTTGGAAAATTGTGCAAATAGTGTGACCAATGCATTCTAAATTGTATCTATCATATGCTAAAACACATTCATTGTAAACAATTCTTCTGGATCTGTTTCTATCTCATTCATGGCTCACACTCAAAAAATCTCTACTTTCTTGGGCATCTGACTGGATTAATACTAGGATTAGTCACTGTCTGAGAATCAGTTTCTCTAGCTGTTATCAGAGCCAGTACTCTTTCTCAAATTCTGAGCTGTTTTTCAGCAATTGTGACGTGTTTCATAAATCCACATTCAGTATGAATACTCTTTGCTTATAATATTTACTGGAAACAATGCATTATACCAAGCACACCATCATCACAAACTCAAATTGCTCCATAATCTGGCTCAGAGACAAGTTATATGTTGCTGCATCTGAATAATTCATTTCCAGAAAGGCATCACTAACTGAAGAGTAGTGATAACGAAGTGCAACATCGCTAGAAACTCTGTTCTTTAAACGAGTTTCACAAATTTTTAGGTGATAGTCATTCTAAGTGATTGGATACCACTTCCCATCGCTTTGTTGATGGAGAGAATAGAACAAATATTCTTCAAATAAATCCAGATAAGGAAACCTATTTAACTGATGTTTAAAGATAATCACATGGATTAAAATATGCTTGAAGATACTGGTTCAGAATTTTGCTTTTGACACATTTGTTTCCTCCTATCATATCAGATCCATTGTCAAAACTTTGATCTTCACAATTGTTTGTATCCAAATAGAACTTTTGCAAAGTATCATCAATAAACAGGCCAGTGAATCCAGCTCACAGATCCCGAAGAGACACTTACCGCCTTCTATGCAACGAAACACTCTCGCACTGGACTCCATCTTCATTAGTGTCAACAAAAGCAATGTCAAAGATAATTGTTCGACATGACGCACATCAGGAGTTCAATTCAGTATGATGGAAAACTATTTAGATTGCTTAACCATAGTCAAATTTTTATTACAAACTTATTCATTTTGAGTACATTTGCCAAAATAAAATACATTAGTCTCATTACTAGCAATACAGCAGAGATGCTCCATCATTATATAGTCATATTTTTCTAGCAATTACAATATAACCAGGAAGTTACAATTATTAGATTATTTAGTGGTTCAGATCCAAAGCTACCTCTGAACAAGAATTTATTACTTGTTAAAAAGTATACTTTGGACAACATACATTAGAAAATATAACCCACTGTGATTTTTCATCTTCAGTCTGTGTTTACAAATGCTTGTCTATTATGCTGAAGTTATTTAAGGGAATCAACGCTTCTATCTAACTGAGCATGGTGTGATGATGATCTGAGGAAGTTTCATGAGTTTTGAGACGCTCTGATAATTAACACCCGTCATCAAATCCTTTTTTTCCCCCAAATAAGAATGAAAACTTTTGTTGAATAAACAACATAAAAACAATATACTTTATGTGTAGATTTAGAAAAAACAAGCCATACTCTTTTATAATTTTCTCCATTTGGTGTTACTCTTTGAAAATGCGTATTTGAAAATTGACGTCCATGATTTTCTTCTTGGATTTTTTCGTTGCTCGAATAATTATGTCATCTCTAGCTGCAGAGTCAATAAGCAACTATTTTGAAATATCATGATAATTTGTACTTTCAAAAGGCGACAGTGGTGGTAGGATTGCTATACCACATTCTGTAATATTTTGAACAGCAGACGACGTTCCAGCCATAGCTAAATCTTCTCGCACTTTAATTTTTGAGCTTTGTAAATATTTATGATACCAACTTAATTGTTATCACCTATGATCTAAGTAATATAGTAGAAATGGATAAGCAGGCTGAACCTTGCCCAATGCACATGCACCCGCAATCGAATGTACTTCAAGAATATAGCTCAAAAGGAAGGATCAGGCGCAGCGCGGGAGAGTGCTAACTTTGGGACGAGCTGTGATTTTCATGATTCGAGTAACTCGAACCGATTAGATTAGCAACTCGAATTGATTCTATGATGACATATCACTATGCCTTAAGTTGAAGCTCTTATTTTTAACTCTTCTAGATGTTTGTTAAAATAATATATGTACAACAAGTTGGATTATTATAGAATTTATTTTCATTTTTTGCTCAGACGATCTATCACTGCAGTTTTGGCACCCCCCGCATGACAGCACCCGGTGTAGTTGCACCGTTTTCGCTGCCCTAGGGTTGCCTTTGCTCCCTTTCTGATGAAACATCCTCAATGATTTCAGAATAAAAACAAAAATCTTTGATTTTCCCTGTACAAATTAAGACATTTATGTGATGTTCCACACACCCCATATGTTCCAATATTTTGAATGACATTGACAAGAAAACTGCTATTGTATTTTCAACATTCCATTATCAAGTTGTCTTCCTTTAATGTGGAGATCTCTTTTTGTATTACTAGAATCTGCCCCATTCTGTGTAATCTAACCCTTTACAATTTCATTTATTGTTTGTATTTTTAAAACCTTCAATTCATTTTTTTCCTTGTCAATATTAAAACTTCAAAAATTATTAGAAAAGTATTTACAAAGAAATAAAATTTGGAATTAACACCCTATGAAGTGTGGTAATTCAAAATTTGATTCCTTCTTGAAATGAAGACTATAACTCTCCCAGTTTAATTAAGTAATCTATGAAATGCTTTGTTGTTTTTGCAATATTTCTGTTGGAAATCTAGTTTTTATCTAAATGTGTTACAGTGTTTCTGTACATGACACAGAATAAATGGGCTTTATAGTCAGCAATTTTAAAAAAAATGTTTAAAGATCAATACATTTTAATTTGAATTTGTCTTTCCTATTGCAGGGTCAAGGAACCTACATAACAATTGACATACCACTAGGATCAATTAGAGGCATTGAGTTTCAAACAACCCTAGGAAATCCTCTTTACTTCTTTAGAGGCATTCCATATGCTGAGCCTCCTGTAGGTTCTCTTCGATTTCAGGTAAGATATAACACAATTATGCTTGTTGATTGAGGCATAACCGATTTCATCATATACTCTGTATTAGATCATGGTATTAACTTGTTGCAACTGATTAATGGAATTAAACTATATGTAAATTACATAAAACTTGAAATAAATATACTGATCCAAGAATGAAGTTGTATAACAGATCAAAAAATGAGTGGGTCACAGAGTATCAACAGTGACAGTTGTTAGAAAACTTAATTCGTACCTTGTATAAAGCAAAAATGAACAGGCTTCAAATCAAATGGGCATATTTAATTTAATTTAATTGCTATACAGTGTGGTGGAAATGTCCATACCACAACTTTTTCCCCTTTACTTTTTCCACTTATTTTTTCCATCTACTAATTACAAATTTAAATTCTTTTTGCGTTTCTGATTAAATTATTCACTACTTCTCTTTGTAATTTATTCCAATCACTGACACCCCCCCCCCCTTTCCGCATGAAAGAAATTCTCTCCACTCACCTGTACCTGAACTGGAATGCCAATTTGTGGCCATTGTCATCTTTTTCCTTCCACACACCTCTCCTGATTCTTCGACCAATATCTTTCCATGCCTCATCACCTATATATGCCTTTCTCTTCATCCTCCTCCCATCTTCCAATAAGTGTCATTCCATCTCTATTATCATATCACTAACTGATTGTGTTGGGTGGTAATTTACAGTGACAAATCTAGCAGTCCTTCTTTGCACACTCTATAACTCCTATGTATCCAAAATTTTTAAGCAGTGGTATGACCAATGTGTTGTAACCTAATTCCTTTACTTTTCTGGTACATCCCCTTATCACTCTCTCTTTGTAACCTATTGCTACTACCTGATCAATGTGTCCTGCCAAGTTGAATTTGTTATCAAATATTGCCAAGTTATTTATATTTCATTTCTTCAACAAGCCATTCTTTCCCCATCTTATAATTATAATCAAACTTAAGTTTTTTATATGTGTATCTTATAAGCTGACTCATCTTTGCATTTATCTTCATCCCATGTTTACCAAACCAGCTTGATATCCTGTCCAGATAACACAGCAGCTGTTCACAGTATTCTACCATTTTTATTCCATTATATAGAAACATTATATAGAAACATGATTTTTAAACAACAAAACTTCTTATATTTCACATAGTGAACAATAAAATTGTGGCAAATAAGTAAGAGCCATTGCTATGCAGAGGATTTCTTAGGAGGTAGAAAGTAAAGAGTTTTGGTGGGATTGCCATAGAGCAGTGCATTGGGACCATAATAATGAATGGTTGCATTGGTGGTTTACAACCTAAAGGTAGTCTACAATGTCACTCTATTCACATGTTAGAGAAATGTGCAGTGGAAGCAAAGTGGGAGCAGTTCAAGGAGATACTAAAAAAGACTGAGTAATTATTTATTACAAAACAGAAAATAAAGAAAAGTACAGAACCTGCATTTATAATAGGAGGTGAGGTGGTTAAAGAGGTTGGTGAGAAGAGAACACTACAGAGTTAAATTACAGCAAGACAGTAGGGAATACATAAAACAAGCAATTAATAACAACAACGATGGAAGCTATAGATGGGTTTATCAAAAATATCATTGGTGCAGGGGGGCCAATGAACTATGCATCTTAAATTTTTTATGGCTTTGTTAGAAAAAATGAAGGAACGGGAAGATATCCTGACAAATGTAGGTTATAATAGAGAAGACGTTACTAAGGTTTTGAAAATAGCAGATATATTGAGCGACAGGTTTAATGAGGACATTAGAGACTAACATCCTGAGATGGGAGGGAATAAATCAGGGTGTCTCCATATAAATAGAAATGAGAAACTACAAAGATTGAACTAGAACCTCAGGAAACCATGAAGAAATTGAGAGAAATTAAAAAAAAGGGGGGGGGGACACGGTGTAAATAATTTTATTACATATTTATCAAAGAAAGTGGGATAAAATATCATACCTTACCTTGAAATATTATTTAGAATGAATCTCAAGTCTTGTTGCTATCTAGAATACTGAAGAAGGAATGATAGGAGTACCAAATTATAAAGGAAATGTGACAAGTAGGTTTGAAAATTACAGCCCAATAAGTTATAAAATCATTGATGGAAACATTAATACACAACTACATCAGAAATATCTGAAAAGAAAGACACTGGTTTGCACATTGACAATATGGTTTTAGGAAAGGATATTTATGTGAATCTCAGATTGTGAGCTACATGTACGTATGATAATTGGACAAGGGATACCAAGCTGATGGTATAGCACTAGATCTTTCTAAGACATTTGACAGAGTGAGTCATGAAAAGTTTTTATATAAGTTGAAATCTAGTTTTTGTGGGTGAAAAATAAATGACTTCCTAGGTAGAGGAATTCTTAAAAGGCAGAAAGTAAAGATTTAGAGTAGGAAATACAGTTTCAAAAAAGGTGGACCTGTCGTATATGAGAGTACCACAGAGCAATGTATTGGTGCCATTGCTGTTCATCATACCCATGAATGATTGTGTTGATGGATTAGTATAAATTTAGTTAAACATCTCAAATAATGGACTTTTACTGTATAGTTTTACCATTCTGAGCACTTGGGAAAATAGACATTCAAATTGTTCTATCTTGTTAATAATATTTTTAGACTATATAAACCTTACATCAATGTGTTTCTCTTATTCTATATTCTTTTTGGAAATGACAGTGGCAATTTCTATTCAAATTTATTCTTACACTTTTTTGTTACTATATGTTATTATCGGTTTTATTTTGACTTGATGAGTCTTTTAATGTTATGTTTATGTTAATATTATTTGTTTACAATGTTAAAGGTGTTTAATTTATCCTCCCTTTATCACTTCTGGAAAGCTTATTAATCCATAACACCTTGTGCTCTACCAGTTGCCTAAAGCTTCCTTCCCTTACTAAGGTCTTTGCAGATTTCTTTTCCCTTGCATTAGTGACATAACTTCCTATTCCAGTTAAAACTTGGTAAATTTAAACCACCACCTATAATGACCAATCTATATTCACCTCCTCTAAGCTCTCAATATTTATTTAGCTTCTCCGCTAGACCTTTATGTTCATCATTAGTTCTTCCACTGTGGTAAGCAGCCATAACTTTTTTTTCTGTTTTGTCTCCCCACAAATCTACACCTAGCAATCCATGAACGCCAATGAAATGTTGAAATATAGTAATTTCTGATTTTGTAAAGTAATGGAAAACTTAGAGACAAAGATCCAACAGAATATGGTAATTTATGTGTTTACTTCTGAAAGCAAATTTCGCATTAATTTACATGGGATCAGTGGTGGCTCATGGTTTTTATACTGGGGAAGGCTGCGAATCTTTTACCCCTGTGGTCAAAGTCCCGGGGGGCGAGAGTCGTACAGATTTTTGTGCCCCCTACAATTCTACCTTAAAATAAGTATTTCTGGCAGTTCAATCTAACAGACATATGACTGTATCAAATATTCACTGGAATTATGTTTTTCTACATTTGCATGAAAATTCTTTCACACTGTAATACTATTCTCTGTCCAAGTGTTGTCATTACAATTCGTAACAAGACATCAGAAACATAAAAATTCATTTTTCACTTCACAACCACTCACCTGCATCATACATTGCTCTGCTGAAATTGCGAACATACCCTTGCCTGTATATGCAATGTTTTTATTCTTGAGTGACATTAAAATATAGGCACACAAAGATTCTTCACTTTAACTCTAAGCTCATGTTTCAAATTTTTCCCAAGTAAATTGCAGACCAAATTCATGTTGTACATTCAGAGTGCCAGAAAGATGCAGCTATTTTCAAAAACAAAAATATCATTCAAAATAAACTTCCAAATAACACACTTTCTTGTGTAAACTCCTTTAGCAACTGTGTTCTTATTTCATCTAATCGTTCAACACATCCTTGCTATACGGTGAAACTTGTATCACTGTATTCTAGTGCATTCTAGCGGAATGTTTACAAACTTAGTATGCTAGCTTTTACATTGTCAAAATATAAATATTTAATGTCGATTAATGATGCATGAAAGTATAAACTGGAGATACAATGCCAGGGATTCAAGAGTGAAGGTTCAACCACTCTGCTGATTTCCCTACATTGTAACTAGCATTATAAGAAAATCATGATGGGGTTGGTACGACTCTATTAGACTCTGCAGTCTGAGCCTACAGCAAACCCATATGAGCAATGATCCATAAAAGCCACGACCCGAATACTCCGCTACATGCAATTTAATGGAATCCAAAGGCGCAGCCTTAAAAATATTACCTGTTTGAGAAACATTCTTTTATATCAACAGTACTAAAAATATTGACTGCCAGTGTTTAAACATGTGTGAAAATTATGGAAATGCTTCCTGTTAATTTAAATTCTATATTACTTTATTTAAAAACATATTTTAACATATCTTTTGGGGTGGCACCGCCTCAGAGCTTTTGACGATGAGCCGCTACTGCTTGGGATATATATTAGTTCATTGTTAAAGTAAACTACTTATTTCAAGTTTATTGATGAATGTATTTTATAGCTTCTACTGTTACTAAATGATTTTTTTCTACTTCAGTACCTATCATTACAGAGCAATTGATGTAGTCTAAAGCTTTTGTTTTAGTATTTTTACTTCAATAAATTGGTTACTTCAGTACTACAATAATTATAAACTGTCTCATATTCATCAAGGGAACCAACTTACATTAATAAAGCTATTAACTTTTTTCTATGAATCAAGATGTACTTAAATCTTTCAATAATTTAATACGTTCGCTGCCAGTCACTTGAGGAGGTGGTAATAGCTAATGCCACAACATGGAAATGAGTTTTACCCAGATGCCGATTTACTTTTTATAACTAATATGATTGAAAAGTGGTAACATAACATGATTAGGTCTATTAAACTAATTACTAACTAATATTTGGGCCTTTTCTGATGGAATATTTAGACCACACGCCAGTGCGTGATAGGCACTGGAGGTAAAATAAATTCCAAAATGCCACATCATGGCTTGCCCGTGATATTTTAAAATGGATCAAAATAATGAAAATATGTTACAAAATACTTTAATTTTGTATTATACTTTATTACTAATAAATATTAGTATAAAATTTATTACAAATTGATTAAAATTGTATTATTATTGTAAGAAATATTTTAAAACTTTTTATTTGTGTGTTACTTTCACACAATCTAAGCAATAACTGGGAGATCCTTCACAAACTGTGCAGATATAAATAGTATCTTTACGTTTTCCCTGAGAAAAGCAACTTTTGAACTGCTTTTGCAAAACTTCCCACCTTTCTTTTCTTCCCTTGGTTTGAGAACATGTGCTGATTCAATTGATTCACACACAGGAGCGTGAGGGATATGTGTGGTTTCAATAAACACCTTATAACGGATAAATGAAAGTCAAACAGGAAGATGTTTTCAGTGGAATATTTGTTGTATGTAAAGTGAGAATTTGAGATCATTAACTGCAACATATGTACAAATATTTTGGCTTGCCATCTAATGGTTTTTCTTTCGCATGGGTAATACGCAAGCATCTGATCTTGCTTATCAATGCCTGCCATAAATTTATTATATTGAATGACAGGAAATGGTTTTCATTTCATATCACCTCTTTTGTTTGTCGTTTCTACAATATCACTTTTGTATTAGGTAGAAATGTAATTTACCTCTCTTTTGTCTTTCCATTTGCCAATCATTACACCATTAACATACTTTGCTTCTTCTGATTGTCCCAGTACAATAAGTTTTTCTATCAGCAAGACATTTAGCCAGTTCATAACTAGTATAATAATTGTCCATAAATACATTATGGCCAACATCTAGCATTCCTTCCACCAAATTCAAAACTAAATTTTTTGCATGTCCTTTCCCACCAGAATCATCCATCATGCTGGTGTACACCATAAATTTAATAACCATACCATTAGGTGTTGTAATCATATATAATTTGATACCATACTTATGGCATTTGCTGGGAATATGTAGCTTAAAAATAAGCTGTCCATGCCAAAATTTGATAAACTCATCTAAACTAATCTCTCGTCCTGGGTAATATATTTCAGCCATACATGTGTTGAAAAAATTCACCACACTTCTGATTTTATATAGTCGATCCTTTATGGGTTCTACATTATTCTCTGGGATTGTTGTGAAATGTAATGCCCACAACAATAGAAGAAAATGATTCCTGCTTATATTATGTGAGAATACACTCAAGCCAAAAAGTGTATCTGTTTTCCAGTAATCTTGAATGCGATTTAATCTTACGGTTCCCATATGTAAAATTAATCCCACAAACACCAGTATTTCATCTTTTGTAGTTTCCTTCCAAGCATTAATTCTAGAATGTTGCAACAAAGTACTTAACGAGCATATTCATTTGTTTGAGCAACTACTTCATCCAAGTTATGTTCGGTAAATAAATGCCGAAAGTAATCAATTGGATTGTCACCTGAAATAGTTTGCAACAAACACTCTGATCTGCTGAAAGGAAATTGTTGCATTGTTGTAGGGTCATTTTCCCAAATTATATTTTCTACCACAGAGGAATTATCTTGAAGATTTGTTGCCTCTTGCAAGTCTTCAAACTCTTCCTCTTCTGAAACTGAAATAACTTCGGCACTATGGGGAAGAGTGAAATCTGCATCACTGTCACAAGTAATATCGGTCGAGAACTCGTGCGATAAGTCAGCTAACAAATTCTCAATCTCATCATCTGTCAGAGGCTTATTACATTGTGTATTTCTTCTTTTGAGGAGTGAAGGCCCTGCAGAAGTATCATCTTGACAACTCATGTTGCAAGATTTTTTTATAAGTAAAAAAAGTTTTAAATTTGAAACCACTTTCCTTTATAATGTGTTGATACCTTTGACTACAGGCCAATACCAGCAGAGCCACTTAATATACAATGCCGACTGAAAGATAGCAAAAAATGTTGTGGCGCGGCTCTTCCTGCGAAGGAGCGTGACAGGCTACAGAGACAACAGTCCACACTACGTGCTAGCATGTGATTGGCACATAAGAATAAACACTCCACCATGCACTGGCACATGATTGGCAGCCAACATGTTAATTAATCTTTAATAAAGATTGTAATGAAACTAGTAAAAGGGAAGTGACTATAGGCAATATAAATGACAAGGAAAGGGAAAATGACTCATCACTCACCAAAGTTGAAGGCTGTGACAAGAGAGAAAACATGTATGATGTACACTAAAATACACAACATTTCAGCTTTTATCTTTTTTTTTTTTTAACTGCTTTACGTCTCTCAACAGCGAGGTCTTTAGAGACGGGAAAGGATGGAGGGCAAGGATGGGGGCCAGGAATGGGAAGGAATTCAGCCATGGCCTTTTTAAGGAAGCATCCCGGCATTTGCCTGGAGTGATTTGGGAAACCATGGAAAACCCAAATCTGGATGCCCGGACAGGGATTCCAACCGCCGTCCTCCCGAATGCGAGGCGAGAACGCTAACCGTTACACCGCCATGCTCAGTATATACCTTATTCATGTTGTAGGGAACAAGTCATGTGGTTCGGGAGGTGCTGAAGTTTAAAACATGTCTGTGTGAATTATTGATATGTCAGGAGAGAATGAGATGTTATATATATATATCACGGGTGGTGAAAGGATTAATAATTTTACCAAAGGGTATTGAATGTTAAAACTAAAATTAAAAATAAATAGTAAACAAATAAATTTAGAAGAAATTTGTAACCAGTTAAATGAAAACAATTACAATACTAATAATAATGTGTGATGGGTAAAAAAATGGAATTTTATCAGTGGTAGAGACCTGTCTGGTATCCAGGATATTTTGATATGCAAGTTTCCATCTCTGAAGTTCTGAACCAGTGGTGGTTTTGGGGAAAACTCTGGTTGCTCTTATAGTGAAACAGTCATTGAGGTTGTTAGGATTGTGTTAGTTAGCATGTTCTGATTTTGGAAGGTATAAATAGCAGGTGTGGACTGTTTATCTGTGACCATTCATTCTGACCAATAATATTTCATTATTATTAGTATTATAATTGTTGTCATTTAACTAATTACAAATTTCTTCAAAATTTATTTGTTTACTATTTATTTGTTTACTATTTTATTCCATAACCTTTGGTTATGTTATTAACCCTTTAACTGCTACGGTTTGCCCAGCCGAGCCCTCGCTGAGTGTGGCTTTGTTTAGGCCTAAGCCGTTTACCTGCGCTGGAATGCCGCGTTCGACCGGACCGCTGTGTACTGAATACGCCTGGAGCATTGTGTCTGACGTTCTTCTGCTGTCACTCTGCGATTTAAAACCGCAGATACAAAATAACTGCTGCTGATATAACATCTAAAGTTTTTCAATTTAAAGATCCTCTAAAAGTGAATGTCTGCGTAATCAAACATGCCGGTACTTCATATACTAAATAGATATTACAGCAACTGAATTGTTTTTAGTTTGTGAGCGTAGTAATTTATCTGGAGAGAACCTTTCCGAATACCTTTCACAAATTCTGCACAAATTTTTCAGCCTTCTTTTTGACCCGGGCTAATATATATATATATATATATTTTTATTTTTTTTATTTTTAGTTTTAGAGGCGTATAAATGTAATATAATTATTACTCTGCAGTTAACCATGGTTAGTAATTCTTTTTGTGTGATAAGCCTTGAAAAATGGTACAACACACAGTGATACATTACATGTTCTGCATTGGTTTCTCGACGCACTTTCTGTATCGAACATACAGCTCATTTACGCATTGGTGTGCTCTTCTTTGAATTTGCAATATGAATGAAATTTGGAAAATGTCTCCCAGTAAATCCTTGATGATATTCTTTATCAGAGCGTCTTCCATTGCTAGGTTCGTTCTGTTCTGTGGCATATGCTTCAACAACTTCTCTAAGGGGACATCCATAAATCACGTGAGGTGCAATTGGGGGTGGGGGGGCGGCGAAATATTACCAAGGCAGAGAGGGGGTCAACGGAAATTTCACATGAAATTTTTTGGACTGTAGAGTTAAAAAAAAGTCTACAAATGACGTGAAAGTCGATGTATTTTCTCGAAAAGTGCAGCTTTGGAAGGTTGCGAACTAAAAAAAAAGGTCTCAAAAAGTTGCGAGGGCGATTTGTAGGGGGGGGGGGGCTCACGGACCTAATCTTACAAGACGGGGGGGGGGGGGGGGGGGGGGGGGGTCAGGAAATCCTGAAAAATACCTCACGAAATTTAAATTAATGGATGCAACAGACGAAACTCTGCAACTGGCATTTTTCGTCCGGTTACTACTCGGTGAAGAGCGTGAGCATTTAAAATGCAGTGTTCGAGAATGAGGAAAAAGAACTTTTTAAACCACTTCATAGTGAAAATATAGTGTGAATTGATTCTCGCGTATCTGTAGGTCTCATAATCAATAGATATCATATAATATTCTGTTAGAAATATCAGGAAAAATGACAAACTGCTGGAATGTTAACGTAATACACACTTGTGTCCTGCAGCTTAATAGACAAGCACATGCTGTCAAACGCGTCACTAAAGCATTCTCTTTTTCCACACATTTCGCTCGCACAATCTGTAGCTTCAAACTCTGAAAAATGGTCATTTACCACTAGCTGATGTACACAGCTTAGGAAAATTACATCGAGATCCTGTCGAAGGGTTATCACTGTCATCCATATCAAAGTGATCATATTCACTGTCGCTTCTAGTAAGAATCTCCATGATTTCTTCCATGGTACAAACACGACGGCGTATTCGGGAGGACGATGGTTCGAATCCCCGTCTAGGCATCCAGATTTGGGTTTTTCCATGGTTTCCCCAAATCACTCCAGGTGAATGCCGGGATGCTTCCTTCAAAAGGCCATAGCCGAATTCCTTCCCATTCCTTGCCCCCCATTCTTTACCATCCCTAAAGACCTCGCTGTTAAGAGATGTTAAGCAGTTAAAAAAATAATGATTGTATGCCATTTTCTCAGCGAAAACTAAATGGAAAAGAGCAACACAAATTAGATCGCAGCTGCCAACGCTCAAGGGCCGAATGAGGAAAACAACTAACCACCCTGGGTGGAAATATGGCTTCATAGCCAGGCCGCTAAGTGGCTAGCGTGTTAACACGTCTGGAGCACAGAAAGGGCGGCGAGGCGGCGCGTGTATACACGTCTGGAGCACAGACAGAGCGGGAAGGCGGCGCATATATACACATCTGGAGCACCTGGGCGCAGTAGTAGCCACGTGCTTTAACACGTCTACAGCAGTCAAAGGGTTAATTATTTCACTACCTGTGATATACATATTGATATATAACATCTCAGTCTCTCCTGTTCAGTCATGTTTTAAATGATTTGTTTCTGGAAAATATCGCAGAATGCAATCAGTGACGGATATGATAAAGGAGCTGGAATGGGATTCATTGCAAGACACGAGGAGGATGAGGAGGGTTATGAGAATGTACAGGGCATATACTGGCGATGAGGCATGGAAAATATTGGTGCAGGTACGAAAAGTAGTGCATGGAAGGGAAAAGATGATCATGACCACAAGCTGGCATACAATTTCAGGCACAAGGGTGTGGGAAGATTATCTATTTTTAGGTAAGGGTGTCAGGGATTGGAATGATTTGCCAAGAGTAATTTACCGAAAATGTTGAAAGAATTTGAAGTTTAAATATGTAAAGGGCAAATGTGGGTGGGTGCAGGATAGGGGAAAGATGGGTGTGTAGAGAAATTGCCACCAGAGCCTGTGCTCCATTGCAATTAAATTAAATTAATTAATTAATAAATACTACGGCATGTGTACACCTCTGGAACCACATGACTTTTTCCCTACAACATGAATAAGCCGTAAAACCGAAATATTGTGTATTTTTGTGTTCGTCATATATGTTTTTCTCTCATCACAGCCTACAACTTTGTTGAGTGATCAGTTATTTTCCGTTTCCTTGTCATTTATATTAAAAAAAGATTGTTTGGTCATATACATCTCTGCATTGTTTTGTACTGTCAGAATAAGGTACTGACCATGGCAGAAGGAATATATGGAGATGTTGCAAGGGACCTTCATCATGCACTGGAGTGAAGCCGGGTAGAGTGAAGTGGGGTGGGGAGGTCGCTATATTGGTCGGCTGAAGAAACACGGATAATAGGCACAAAAACCTCAAGGGAATAATACGACAGCTGTGGCATCACAATTTGATGTGGATTATTATGTAACTCGACGAGACAGACCAAAAATGAAGTATATATTATTTTTTGATATTCTGCTTAGTTCTAGAGATATACTCTCTCAAAAGTGAGGGGTTTTAGATTGAAATTCAAAAGAAAAATTTCCCCATGGTCAAATTTGGTGTTAAATTCTTATGAAACATGAGAAGACAAATCAAAAATAAAAAAATAAAATTTTCGAAATCTCGCTTAGTTCTCGAGATGTTATTAAAACACGTCCGTTTAACGGTTAAGCAAGAATGCAACAGCACATCTTCTGTTTTATTCACCACAGAGAATACACAATATCCATGGACAGCATAGATATTAAGACTAAGACAATTTATTTCGATATCATATTATAACAGATATACTGTCTCAAAAGTGAGGTGTTTTAGGTTAAATTTAGAAGAAAAATATCCCTAAAGTCAAATTTGATAATAGATTCATATATAACACAATGAGAGAAATTGAAGCTAAACAATAAAAAAATTTGATATCTCGTTTAGTTCTCGAGATATACTGTCTTCAAAAGTCAGAAGCTTAAAAGGGAGTATACATTGTGATACATGTTGTGTCACTAACACGGTGCCTATGAAATTTCTAACAACTAATAATAATTGTTTGTCCCTTTTGGTACAGGCTGCATTTCAACCTACCCACGTTTCCATCAATATTGTTGCTACAAAATCATACTATGCAGACACACATGAAGTGCATCGCGAACTAAATTTTGGGTGTTTGCTTCATCACGTTTCATAGTTTGCACAGCACAAATTATCATAATTAATTTCCTTGTACACTTTCAGTGTAAACTGAACTGGACTAAAGCATGCAGAATACCATATTCCTTGTATCACAATGAAAACTTGACCACCTAAATTAGACTTCCAATACTTGTTTACAATAAGGTTAGCCTTTTATGTGCAAAGTAGTAACATATGCTGATTGTCTACACTACACCAACAAATATTTGAGAATGAGATAATCCTATTGAGAGCAATGAATAAATTTATAACAATAGGCCCTAATGTTACAGTTACCTATCAGACACTTCAAGAACAATTACAATGTGACTTAATTATGAAACCTTATTCCAGGTTGTTTCCTATCTTGTATGTTTGTGCAACCGTATGCAACACAACTTGGTATTATAGAAAACTTGAGAATATTAGAAAATGAAATATTCTCAGCAGCAGACACAGTGCAAACAGCCCAATGTTTTGGGGTTATTCCTATGGCTGCAATGCATGCGCAGTAGGAGACGAGTTTTTATATGGGTTACACAGATTTAGCATTATTTTGTCTCCGCTATCTTCCTTCCTCCACACTACTGACCAAGCCATTCTGTCTTCACTTATTGATAATCTTTGGCTTTCTGTAACATACAGAAGACCACAACAGAAGAAAATTGGTTCAAGTAATGTAAAGGCAGCATTAGAAATGGAGAATAGCAGCTATACTTTAGTTTCATTGTTTTGAATAATAGTGTTTGGTTTAGTACAAGAAATAATATGTTTGTTGATAACAATAAACTTAAATCAATACCTCACCTTAATCAAAGCAAACTGCTAGGGCTGTGCGATTTTGTTATACCTAATTCTCAAAAATGGAAGGATAGGGTACAGTGGCATAACTATACCATTGAGGGCCATGGGAAATTTATTAGATGGCGTTCTCCATCAGTGCTGGATCTATGGTGGTGTACCTTGTGCAGGGTGCCCCTTCTGGCTGGGAACACGTGGCACAATACCCATTCTGCCTACCTACTGTTAAGCCCCCTGATTGGAAAAGTCAAACCATTATTTTTCACATCCTTTATTATTTTCATTGCCTACAACTGTTTTCATTGTCTCTATTGTATTTCTCAATAATAATAGCAAGAATAATTTTACAGCCTCCTGTGGCAATATCACCATGGACAGAAAGAAGAGACGCTTATGATGCACCTAACAGCTGTGTGCAGCTGACAAGCAGTGGAAGTATTGAAGGAAATGAGGACTGTCTCTATATCAATGTCTATAGTCCTGAGGTATTATAAATAATAATTAACTCCTGATAAGTTAAGTAAAAGTTGTCATTTTTATATATAAAAGAATATAAGAACCAGTTTTTACATAAAAGTTCTTGGGTTGAGAACTTGTCAATAGAACACAAGTCAATAGTTAGGTAACAGTCAGCCAATTTATGGCCAGACATGAGACACTCCAGTTATTAGTTACATAAATTAACTTTGTTATCAGCTAAGTTGTACAGTATAAATTATTGTACTCTTTGAATCAAACAGTAAATACCTAAAATAATTGTTAGTGAGGTGAAAATCAAATATTTCACTTAGAAATAAAGTTTCAAAAATTTCCTATTGTTAATAGTTATTTCTCTTTTATTATTCATTAGTTTTATTGATTTAGAATTAGCTGAAAGCTTGATAGTTGGATTAAATATTCCTAGTTAAACTTTTTGTATATCTATTTTAACATCTTAATTTTCTTTCATAACTAAAGAAATAAGTATTTTAGATTTTTTTTTATATAGGTAGTTACTAACACATATTTCAGACTTTTGTTCTGACAGAAATATAACAGTTTGTTATTTTCATTAGTAAAGCATAAAAATAACAGTAAACTGGTAGTAATATATCAAATAAATATAATAAAAATAAGATAGGATAGGGAAAATAAACAGTTACCCGTCACTTACCACAGATGAAGGCAGGAGGGCGAGACACGTAAAAACACAAAAACAAAAGAATTACACAATATTTCGACTTAAGTCTTATTCATGTAGGAGGTGAGACATATGGCAGGGGGAAAGATGTGGTCACATCCGAGCCCGCCACATGAATGAAGTACAGGCGGAAAATGCGTGGTAGTGGAAGAAGGGGGGGGGGGAGGTAAATAGGCTTGACCAGCGATAAAAGTGAAACAAATCAATATAATCTCTGTGCAGCTTAGTTCAAAAAGTTATAATTGAAAATAAAGGGAGATAGAAGAATTTAAAAATTATATATATATACAAAAAATAAATAAATAAATAAATAAAAATAAATAATAATAATAAATAAATAAATAACCGACTGTAAAATGAAATGGCAAGTGACAGGTTTAATGTAGGTTTAGGCCAGGGGTGTGTCTGGTGTCAAGGATATGTTGATAGGCTAGTTCCCATCTGCGGAGTTCTGAAGGGGTGGTGGTATTTGGAAAAACTCTAATAGCTCTGACTGTGAAACAGGTGTTGAGGTTGTTTGAATTATGGAAGTTCGCATGAATTGCCACGGGATGGTCTGGGTTGGAAGTATAAACTGTTTGCCTGTGGCCATTCATTCTGTAGGAAAGTTGTTGAGTGGTGAGACCAATGTAAGAGGCAGTGCAGTGGATGCAGGTGAGTTGTTAAATAAGGTGAGTGGTAGCACATGTGGCATGTCCAATTATAGGGAAAGATTCGCCTGTGACAGGATTAGAGTAAATAGTGGTGGCAGGGTGCATGTTGCAAGTTTTACAGCAGGGTCTGTTACACGGGAAAGATCCCTGTGGAGGTCTAGGGGAGTCGGCAGGTAAATACTTGTGGACCAAGATGTTGTACAGATTGGGCGGTCTGCTGAAGCAAGTGCGGGGAGCAGTGGGTAGGATTTTGGGAAGGAGGAGACGCATTTCAGGGAAGGAACGTAAGAAATCATGCCCACGGTGGAGTATCTGGTTGACAGATTCCAGGCCAGGAAAGAACTGGGTGACAAGTGATGAACCACGGTCAGCTTTAGGAGGTGCAGAACGAGGGTTGTGGGTGATGGCATGGGAAATTTGTTTTTCCACCAGATCATGGGGGTATTGGCGGGAAACAAGGGCTTGGGATAGTTTTTGGGAGTAACTGGAGATTGATTTATGATCAGAACAGATGCGTCTGCCACGGATTGCAAGGCTGTATGGGAGGGAACGTTTAATGTGGAAGGGGTGACAACTGTCAAAGTGTAGGTATTGTTGTAAATTGGTTGGTTTAATGTGTACTGAGGTATGGAGGGTCCCCTGTCGTAGGGTGATATCTACGTCAAGGAAGGTGATACAGGTGTGGGAATATGACCATGTGAAATTGATGGAGTGATTATCATTTAATGAGTTGAGGAAGTCTAGGAGGTGGTCCTCCCTGTGGGTCCAGATCATAAATATATCATCTATGTATCTGAACCACATGAGGGGACTGAGGGGAGAATTCTTCAGAAAAATATTTTCCAGACGGCCCAGGAAAAGGTTAGCATAGGACGGGGCCATGCGGGTACCCATGGCAGTGCCGCGTATCTGTTGGTAAATCTGGGAGTTGAAGGAGAAATAGTTTTTGGAGAGGATAAAGTTGGCAAGGGATATGAGAAAGGATGTTCTGGGAAGACTGTTTGGAGGGCGCATATCCAAGAAGTGCTGAAGGGAACTGAGGCCTTCAAGGTGGGGAATATTGGTGTACAAGGAGGTTACGTCAATTGAAACGAGGAGGGAGTCTGGTGGTAGAGGACTGGGGACTTTTGACAGACGTTCCAAAAAATGTGTCCCCAGTCCTCTACCACCAGACTCCCTCCTCGTTTCAATTGACGTAACCTCCTTGTACACCAATATTCCCCACCTTGAAGGCTTCAGTTCCCTTCAGCACTTCTTGGATATGCGCCCTCCAAACAGTCTTCCCAGAACATCCTTTCTCATATCCCTTGCCAACTTTATCCTCTCCAAAAACTATTTCTCCTTCAACTCCCAGATTTACCACCAGATACGCGGCACTGCCATGGGTACCCGCATGGCCCCGTCCTATGCTAACCTTTTCCTGGGCCGTCTGGAAAATATTTTTCTGAAGAATTCTCCCCTCAGTCCCCTCGTGTGGTTCAGATACATAGATGATATATTTATGATCTGGACCCACGGGGAGGACCACCTCCTAGACTTCCTCAACTCATTAAATGATAATCACTCCATCAATTTCACATGGTCATATTCCCACACCTGTATCACCTTCCTTGACGTAGATATCACCCTACGACAGGGGACCCTCCATACCTCAGTACACATTAAACCAACCAATTTACAACAATACCTACACTTTGACAGTTGTCACCCCTTCCACATTAAACGTTCCCTCCCATACAGCCTTGCAATCCGTGGCAGACGCATCTGTTCTGATCATGAATCAATCTCCAGTTACTCCCAAAAACTATCCCAAGCCCTTGTTTCCCGCCAATACCCCCATGATCTGGTGGAAAAACAAATTTCCCGTGCCATCACCCACAACCCTCGTTCTGTACCTCCTAAAGCTAACCGTGGTCCAACACTTGTCACCCAGTTCTTTCCTGGCCTGGAATCTGTCAACCAGATACTCCACCGTGGGCATGATTTCTTACGTTCCTTCCCTGAAATGCGTCTCCTCCTTCCCAAAATCCTACCCACTGCTCCCCGCACTTGCTTCAGCAGACCGCCCAATCTGTACAACATCTTGGTCCACAAGTATTTACCTGCCGACTCCCCTAGACCTCCACAGGGATCTTTCCCGTGTAACAGACCCCGCTGTAAAACTTGCAACATGCACCCTGCCACCACTACTTACTCTAATCCTGTCACAGGCGAATCTTTCTCTATAATTGGACATGCCACATGTGCTACCACTCACCTTATTTACCAACTCACCTGCATCCACTGCACTGCCTCTTACATTGGTCTCACCACTCAACAACTTTCCTACAGAATGAATGGCCACAGGCAAACAGTTTATACTTCCAACCCAGACCATCTCATGGCAATTCATGCGAACTTCCATAATTCAAACAACCTCAACACCTGTTTCACAGTCAGAGCTATTAGAGTTTTTCCAAATACCACCACCCCTTCAGAACTCCGCAGATGGGAACTAGCCTATCAACATATCCTTGACACCAGACACACCCCTGGCCTAAACCTACGTTAAACCTGTCACTTGCCATTTCATTTTACAGTCGGTTATTTATTTATTTATTATTATTATTTATTTTTATTTATTTATTTTTTATTTATTTTTTTATTTTTTTTGTATATATATATAATTTTTAAATTCTTCTATCTCCCTTTATTTTCAATTATAACTTTTTGAACTAAGCTGCACAGAGATTATATTGATTTGTTTCACTTTTATCGCTGGTCAAGCCTATTTACCCCCCCCCCCCCCCTTCTTCCACTACCACGCATTTTCCGCCTGTGCTTCATTCATGTGGCGGGCTCGTATGTGACCACATCTTTCCCCCTGCCATATGTCTCGCCTCCTACATGAATAAGACTTAAGTCGAAATATTGTGTAATTCTTTTGTTTTTGTGTTTTTTACGTGTCTCGCCCTCCTGCCTTCATCTGTGGTAAGTGACGGGTAACTGTTTATTTTCCCTATCCTATCTTATTTTCAGTGCCTCGCGGCAGTTTCTTTGTTTCCTTTATCCAAATAAATATAATAAATGAATAAGCAATAGTAAATAACTGACTTCTGCTGCTCAGTAGCATTGATACAAAAAATTCAATCATAGATATAAATTCTATATATTATAAGTTGTTAAAAACAAATCTTATTTCCAAAAATATTAAAGTAGCATCTTGTTAGTAAAAACACCATAGTAACCTATTTCTATCTACTAATTAATAACAATAACTTCATTGAGGTGTAAAGCTTTAATACAATTTTATACAAAAAAGTTAATCTCAGAATATAAATTATATTACACTACTTTATCAAATAAATTTAAGTTGCGTTTAGAAGGGATTTAGGAATAAGAAATATTGAAAGGTGTGGCACAGGTACGTCTTGAATGGTGTGGGTTGTAGTTTATGTAAGAAGAAGTAATTTTGTTGGGCGATTAGTGAGGGTGAAACACTGAAATAAATGAGAATCTCCCATGGTTTTGTTAAAGATTGGAAAATGACTCTGATCCATCTGTTGAACCAAAAAGTCCTTAAGAAAAATATTAACAAATACAGAGGAATCTCCCTGCTTCTGTTGACCTACAAAATTCTCTCAATTGGCAACCTGAAAAAGTGTCTCAACAGGCAAATAGATCAACAGCCTCAAGACAATAATCAAATACTGCCCACTCAGTTTAAAACTAGCAGTCTTTTGACTGACTTGATGCAATCCTCCATCCTTTCCTGTCTTGTGCTAACTTCTTCAACTCTACATACCCATTACAACCCACATCCTCAATTATCTGCTTCATATATTCTAATCTCTGTCTTCCTCTACAGTTCTTACATTCGACTCTTCCCTCCATCAGCAAATTAACCAATGCAGCATGTCTCAAAATATGACCTACCAGCCTGTCTCTTCTTTCTGTAAGCTTAATCCACAATCTTCTTTCCTCACCGATCATTTCCAAAACTTGTTCATTTCTTACTTTGTCTGTCCACTTAATTTTCAGCATACGTATGTAGCACCACATTTCAAATGCTTCAATTTCCCTTCTTTCCAGAATTCCTTAAGTCCAGGTTTTGCTACCATATGGTGCTGTGCTCCACACATAGAGTTTTAATAAGTTTTTTTTTCTAATTCCTAGATCAATATTTGAAACTAAAAGATTTATCTTTTTCATAATGGCTCTTTTTGCTAGTGCTATTCTGCTTTTAAACATCATTCCTGCTTTGGCCATCAGTTGTAATTTTGCTTCCTTATTAACAGAATTCACTTACTTCTCCCATTGCATCCGATCCTATTATTATATTTAATCTGCTAGTATTTGTATCATTTCTGCAATATTTCATCAGTTTAGTCTTGCTTTGATTTATATTCTGGCTAAAATCTTCCTTCAGTATTTGGTTCATGCCATTCAGTAATTTCTCAATATCCTCAGCCCGTTCTGCTAACAAGACAATACCGTCAGCAAATCGTAGCATACTGATTTTTTCTTCCTAAACACTTATTCCACATGGAAATTTTCCTTTTACCTTCCTTATAGCTTCCTCTACATAGAAGTTGAATATTTACAGGGATAGACTACAACCTTGTCTCACACCCTTTATAACTGATGCTTGTCCCTCAAGATTCTCTGCTTTCAATACAGCCACTTGATTCTTATATAGCTTATAAAGTATTCTTCTATCTCGATACATTAGTCCTGACTTCTTTAAAATTTTGAACATCTTGTACCACTTAACATTATCAAAAACTTCTTCTAAATCAAAAAATGCCATAAAAGTATCCGCCATTCAAGTATTAATCTTAAAGCCAAAATTTCTTCCCCTGTACCACAATTTTTCCTAAACCCAAACTGATTTTCACCTACTATGTCTTCTACTGCCCTTTCCATTGTTCTGTATATTATTCTGATCAGTATTTTTGAATCATGTGATGTTAGACTAATGGTGCGATAATTCTCACATTTGTCAGGTTGTGCTTTCTTTTTAAGTGTGAAGATGATATTTTTATTAAAATCAGTTGGAATTTCTCCTGTTTCATAACTTTTTGATATCAGCTTGAATAATCTTTTGATTCCTTCTTCTCCTAGATATTAAGAAGTTCTGCAGGGATCTCATCAATTCCAACAGCCTTATTTGCTTTCAACTCATTCAGAGCTTTATTAAAATCTGTCCTCAAAACATGATCCCCTAAGTCATCAATGTTGACATCGCCTTCCTTTTCTATTACGCTATTGATCAAGTCTTCCCAATGTAATCCTTCCATTGGTTAGCTCTATTGCCTGCGCTTAAAAGAGGTTTCCCATCGGCGGCTTTATTGTTCACACCTCTTTTCTTCATTTCTCCAAAATTCTGTTTGATCTTCCTATATGCAACATCGACTTTACCTATGACCATTTCCAGTTCTAATTCTTCACACTTCTCTTCTAGCCCTTTTTCTTTTACTTTATTGCATTTCCTGTTTATTTGATTTCTAAATTGCCTGTATTGCTCTCTTCCTGCTTCATTTTGAGCATTTTTGTACCTTCTCCTCTGATCCATCAGTTCCAAG
>JARYHS010008075.1:172591088-172772346 GCA_031002005.1 Vandiemenella viatica | reverse complement strand
GCATGTGTAGAGGTTGCCGGCACCGTGCTGATCGCTACCAAGCTGCAAAATCGTAATTTGGAAGCAGTAAAAAGTTCTTGTATTTTTTATACGTTTTTGGACTGATATCTTGTAAGCGTGGAATGCTGTCCATTGTTACTTTCAAGACAAAAATGAATATGAATAAATATCAGCACAAATTGAATGGGATATACCACTATTTTGCAACCAAACTAAGTTTAGTGCCATTGGATGGCAAATTGCAATAACATTTCTCTTAAATTAATTTGAATTAAATAAGAATACTTTGTTTCAATTTTAAAAATACTTCCAAGTTTATGTAAATTACTAGCTCTTCAATTGGCAAGTTACTGAAATGAAATGGTATAGCTCAAATAATTAGATTGTTTGATTTACAATAACAATGAAATTGTCTATAGAAATAAAATCACATATGATAGCAGATTTATTTTTTAATTGTCTAGTAACATAACAGTATTTTTCCCTAAGTTTCCTATTTCTTTTTTCGTTTTGTTATTTTATTATCTCCCTTATTATTCTAACAACTTCCCCTCTAATTCAGAAATCAATAGTGTACTAAAACGATAGGAAAAGAGCTTAACTAACCCATATAATGAGTACAAGTTGAACATTTTTAGGCTATTCGTACTCAAGATTACATATGGCATACGATTTAATTCACCAAACTGCTTTGAAAGTAAATATTGTAATAAACTATAACGTGAATGTGGTTTTGACACAATCATTAGATTTATACTGGATTGGTTGGTACTGCGATGGATGTAAGTTTGTCTCCATAAATGTGTGGATTGGATGGTAGGATCTTGTTCTAAACGTTTAGGTTTGACGAAGGGATTATGTTTATTCTGTGTACGTTGATACTGAGTTCGAAGTAAGTTTTTTCTCAGAAATGTATGGATTCAATGGTAGGCTTCTGAATTAAATGATTATGCTTATACTGGATATGTTGATACTGGGTTTGATTTAAGTTTCATCTTCCATCAATATGTTGAACTAACGGTAGGCTTCTGAATTAAACGTTTAGGTTAGGCGAAGGGATTGTGTTTATTTTGGATATGTCCGTACTGGGTTGGATGTAAGTTTTTCCCCAGAAATGTGTGGATTGGGCAATGGTAGGCTTCTGAATCAGTATAGCACTGTAAGAAAAGCTTCATGACTTCTTTTCTCCTGACTGAATTCGTGGCTTGCCTTTATAACTGGATGATGGTGTTTACACCGAAATGTTGCCCTGAAAAGTCGCAGTTCGCTTATTTTCCAACGCTGTTGGAATATTTTTACATCGCCCAATTTCGAATAAAGTTGGTACTTCCAATATTCCTGACATGTGTCACAGAGTTTTGACTCCTACCTTAAGTGAGTACATATTTTTACTGTGGACACATGAGAGACATGCCACTGAAGCTATATTTCTCTAACACAGAGCTGTAAAATATTCATAATACTCCACAATATTCATATCATCTCCCAATCCTGAATGTTGATTCCCTTCTCAATATTACTGTAACGCCTATTTGCTATAACTTTATTGACCGGAATAATAGAATACTCTTTTGACTGATCACAAAACTTATTGAAAGATTTTGGCACCACAGTGTATAGTCAGAAAAATTATTTTGGTTAACTGCTTTACATAATCCTACTCCATACCTATATTTTAATGCACTATAAACTGCAAAATATACTTAAAATACTTGAAGGCCCCATACTTCGTGCGTAAATTTTGCACTGATTAAAACAATTCTTAGTAATTCGTCTCCCATATAGTTAATAACAAGCAATAACATACCGTTTCGCCTATTGCCATGCCAATAACAGTGTTCGACACTCTCCTTCATCTTATTTATAACAAATCCTCTCCCTTTTGCTCTTTATATTTTCAAATATCCTCATATCCCAATTTCTGTTCCCCTTATACCCTCAGCTTTAAACTCAATTTCTCCGTAACTCGCAAATAGACCATATTGACCGACATCAACTGATTGATGAGGCTCATGTCTTTATTTGTTATATTCTATCTCTCACTACTCACTATTTATACTCTTCATTAATCATCATATCATCATCGTAGCTACTTTATTTCTTCATGCACGTTGCAACATATATCTTCATAAACTCGATTAATCATCAAATCACTTAAATCTCACTATTCCATCATAAATCAATAGCCTGAATATACTGCGATAACTCGTTATTTCATAATAACTACATACACAATTCTACCGAAAGTTTCGCCGTACGACAACCCATGTTGACGGTTTTTACTTCGGCAATGATGCTTCCTACTGCTTTGCATTTAACAATTTAAATCTAGCCATACCACGAAACAAATTACGAACACTGATATTCCATGGACAGCTGATGAAAATAATTATAAACTCAATTTGGAACAATAACTTAACCAAATTATTACTGGGTTTTTGAATGAATGGCATTGTTTAAACAAATGCACAATTAACTAACATCTGTAATTTAAAAGTTCATATATAATAATATGCGGAATTTAGTCTTATTCTGAATTAGCTTAATAAAACCAGGACACAGAAATGACTAAGATCAGTCAATAGTCGAAGATTATAGTGATTGATCGCAAGGCCATCACTCCATACTTATTTAAACTTGCATTAATTAACTAAACTTACATACATTTATACAATCGAACAAATTTCTTCTTACCTTCAATTTCATTTTTTATGCTTGTTATGTTCTGGCATTAAATTATCACATTTGAAGTCCACAAATGACACCATTTTTACAAACAATTATTTTGATCCTCCCAAAGTTTGCAGATTCCCAACTTTTCAGATCAAACTTCAACAAATGAATTTGCGTCTTATTAACTGCATTGAAATAATGGTTCAATTACTTTACTCACGGCTTCCAATTACTTCAATGTTTAATGTACGAGGGCGGTCGGATAAGTACTTAGCCTACAAAAGAAAAAACGAAAATTTTGGAAAAGTGACGATTCATTTCTCAACATTTCTCCTTTCAGCTCGATACACTTGACCCAGCGATGCTCCAACTTCTTTAACCCGTCTGAAAAATACGTTTTCTGGAGATCTGCAAAGTAGGCCTCCGTGGTGGCGATAACCTCCTCATTCGACTCAAATATCTGCCCGGCGAGTGTCTTCTTCAAGTTTGGAAACGAAAAGAAGTTGCATGGGGCCAAATATGGAGAATATGGTGGATGGGGCAGCAGTAGCCCAATTCAACCAATTTGGCCGTGGCAACGGCGGAGGTGTGAGCCGGTGCGTTGTCATGGTGGAAGAGCTCTTTTTTCTTCGCAAAATGGGGCTGTTTTTCTGCAATTCAGCATCGAATCAGCCCAATAATTTGTCATAGGAAAGCCCTGTGATCGTTTTGCCCTTCACACATTGTGAATCCTAGAAAACGGTGGCCATCACCTTTCCAGCCGATGGAACAGTCTTCACCTTTTTCGGAACACTGTTTTGACTGTTCCTTGGTTTCTGGTGTGTACCAGTTCACCCATGTTTCATCAGCAGTCACGTAACCATGCAGAAACTCCTTCGGATTGTGCTTAAACAGCATCAAACACTGCTGTGAAGTGGTCTCACGGTTGCACTTGTTGTCCGGAGTGAGCAAACGCAGCACCCATCGCGCCAACAGCTTTCTCATGCCCAAAATTTCATGCAAGATACGACCCACATGGTCTTTCAAAATGCATACTGTCCCAGCAATCTTGCACACCTTCAATCAGCGGTCTGCCAATAGGAGATCCTGAATTTTTTTCTCGTCATCCTCCATGGTAACCGTTTTCGGGACACCTGGGCGTGACTCATCAAAAACCGATATGCGACCACATTGAAACTCATTAAACCAATTTTTGACAGTCACCATCGAAGGAGAAGAGTCACCATACACAGCATCCAAGCACTCTTTGATTTTGCTGCGCGATTTTCCTTCCAAAAACAAGAATTGAATCACCGACCGATATTGCTCTTTTTCCATTTTTCTAAAATCCTTAGACACACCACTTTCACACGCGATCAAAACACAATTATGAGTCCGATTTGGCTGAATTGTTAACAATAGTCGTCAAAGATAATGTACTTCTCTGGCGACAGTGGCCCCATCGGGAAGAGAGGCTAAGTACTTATCGGACCTACCTCTACACTTGTGTTTTCCTTCCACATGGAACTGAACTAATTTCATTTCAGCACTCTTACCTTTACAAATTTTATTAGATTTCAGTACAAACGAACTCAATTTTAACTGTTTGCATTTTTCGAAGAGCAATTCAATAAATTTGCGCTTAAATATCAGCTAAATTTTTTGAAATTTTATAGTTACACTTCCCCAAAATTCTAAACAAGGACAAGATTTACTTCTGTTGAAAACCTGCGTCATGATGAGAAGTGTCACGATGTTTCGCTGGCCGCACCAGACTGGCTGCACGTGCTGTTATCTGCGTCGTATAGAAGTGCTGACCGCAGCCGGAATCTGCTGTGTGGCTGCATTGAACTGCGTCGCCTGAGGTCGCCATGTGTTGACCCACCAAATGCCGCACCTGGTTCTCTGGATTATTCAATCGACGACTCTGGTTGCGTGGCCGTTGCTGGTCTCCAAACTGTGTATGAAATGCTCCCTTTCTTTCACGCCAGTAGCCATAATCAGTATGACAAATGCAGCCATCTTTACGTCCAGGATATGCATACCTTGAAAACTGCAATACCATCTACAGAATTTGACCATTGCAGCACCGGGAGATGTTGTTCCATTTGTAGGATTGAGAAACTGTGGTATGTCACCTGGAGAGATATGGCTATTGAACAAATTCTAATGAAGTGATAGTCTCACTCATGGCTGTGGATTAACTGCGACAAGATGGTTGCAAGGGAAGACATCACTGCATAATTTGTGTCATAGGATTGAGCTTTATGGGAGTGGAAATAGCAACGTCATAACAACACGTTGACAGCAGAGACACTAGGAAAAAGCGAGAATCACTGCTGCAGATAAGTTGCTGAATGGTTCCATAAGCATACTCTTTTTGCCCAGAGACCACTGGCCTAATGTCACTAATATGAGAGGAACAACTGCCAATTGTCACAGGAGATAGGCATGAAATGTATACATATTGGCGGTGATTTTCATGCTGTAAAATCAAATGAATCAAAAGAGTGCTGTCTCTTGCAATCTTGAACAGCTCTATTCAGATAGAAGACAGGGCTATAGTCAACAATCCAAATTTCCCTATAAGTGACCATTGTGAAATATTCAGATGAAGGTCTAGGAGAGATTTTTTTTTTCTGCATTGTGAACCCCCCCTCTCTCTCTCTGATGAGCAGGGGATGAGTGAGAAAAGGAACAAAATCGAGCTTGCAGAGGGCTTTTATGCCAACTGAACAGCAGACATGAACAATAAAAAATATTTCATCGATGGAGGTTTTTTTATAACACCATGTCAAATGGCACCATGGCCAGATATATGCAGAAATTTGCAGCAGTTATGTCATATACATTAAGTGAAACTACCACTCAAATGCCATTGTCATTTTCGATGGATACCCTGACGAATCTAGTTAAAGTACCAAGTGTATAGAACGATTGAGAAGAGCCCAAAGAAAACAATCTGCTGTAATATCGTTTAGTGAATTGATGGCACCCACTGTCTCATACCAGTCCAAACCACTTCAGACCCTGCACCAGACTCAATACTCCAGCAAATTTCTTGCAAATATAAAAAAGGCAGCCAGCGAACTTGTGGATGCAGAAAGGCAAGCCTACATTGCTCCCAAATCTACACATCTTGCGAAGGGCTTTGTAAATACATTGAGTCCCCGGATGATAACATTGACAAAGAGAAGACCGAACAAAGAGACGAGTACTGACTGAGGGAAGATACTTACACGATGCAGAACGTATGTCTAATCACACAATATATTTTGTGATCATCTATCTCTCCTTGAGATGTGATGACAATGTTTTCTCACCACATCTTTCATTTTCCAGATGAACCAGTCGAGACGCTAATGAAACAAAAACCCAAACTTGTGCCAGGGCCCTATGTCTTAAAAAAAACTCACAGCCAGTACCCTCTAAATGGCAACAGCTCATAATATACACAACAATAATATGTAATATACTTAAATAAAAAAAAGTGACCATTTTTAAAGATTTTTGAATTCCAACAAAAAAATGAATTTGTACAATTTCAGATTCCATTAAATAATTTGAACAATGTATGATTTTTTTTTAAAACTGACCTGTACTTTTATATAAATGATCTAAATAAGGTATGTTCAGAGAACTAGGGGAATTCACTAACATTGACAGCCTTTTTTAATAATAAATTTGAGTTTTGGAGCGAAACAAGTGGTTTTTCTGGAGACAGTCAAAATATGTCAATTTTCAACTAGCGCTTGAGCTCAAATGGTTCGTACGGGAAAAATCCTAAACAGTCAAATTTGTAGAAAATTTTCTGTTCTTTCATTTTGAACGTAGAGGTTATTTTTTTAAAAATTGATGGTTTCAGAGTTTTAACAAAAAAACCGCCAAAAATTGTGATTTTTTTTACCTTCTTTTCATTTTTGTCAATGTTGCATCGTGATTTTTTTAGCAAACCTCAGATTCGTATTCAGCATCACAAAAAATATATAAAATGAAGGAATCAAAATTACCCCACAACGTTCCAGGGAAAGACACTACTTGACTAGACTACTTCAGGCAGCACTACAATTAAAGATGCACTGCAATTCAATTGACAGAACAAAATTAGAATTGTTTTATCAAATAGTGGTGTGATGACATGCAGCCAAACTAGATCAAAATAACTTCTTTTTTTTCAAAATATCAAAACAATAGTAAATATCACTAATGTGGAAAATCCCTTGTGACATCTATTAGCGTCTAGGTACCGTGTGCCAAATATTTTATGGTGCGTAATGCACCGTTGTATGTCAGTTAATTCAAATGTTCCAGCCCTGTGCGATCCAAACCTTATGACTTGTCACAGGCATGCAAGGCAGTGTCAATATGTAGATTATCTAAAATACGGAGATAATTAATGATGGAAATAAATATTCACATGCTGTTGGTACTCCTATTTTAACTTTGACAAATACAATGAGTGAAAAGTTATGTAGCCGGCTCTGAATTTCCCATTACCCTTTTTTCCAGGTAGCCCAATGCAGCTTTCACTCAACACACCCCCTACCCTTCCTCCCCCATCAACTGAGCCACATAGTTTATGGACACTCCATCAATCTCTTACAAAAGTCTGCTGTATAATTTTGTAAGCTCACTCAGTCACCTCGAAAGCTATTGGCTGGAGAAGGTGACGTCAAGTGCCAGCATTTGCTCACAAACAACCACAACAACAGCAACCAGAGATATTTTTAGAAATTAGAGGTTATGTGCACAGTTTAATCGCAAAGTAATCAGAAAATATTTATTAAGGTTGCTTTTCATAGCATTTCATTTTTACAGCTGAAAAAACATGGAACTACTTTTCAGTATCATGTCACTAATGAAAGCAACATTAAAAAAAACTTAAATTACTCATGGGGTCTGCTGTTACAGCGATTGCCAATTGTTATTCCTGCCTAGGATAAATTTCAATTTAATTAAAACTCCTGCTAATATTGCTGCTTGACCATTATGGTTTATTTAATTTTTTATGTATTTAATTGACCAATGTTGTTAATGATCTTTGTTCATCTTTACTGAACCTGAGTTATTACAATATATAAAATTGACATCAGACTTCAGATATGTTACCTAACCAAGTGTTCTGGTAATTCATTCTTCAGATACGATGATCGGATATTACATTATGTGTTTGGCCAACCTCAATGAAGAACAAAATGATTTTTTTAAAAAGCTATTATGGCTGCAATAGATAGTCAAACTTCTTTTTAACCAAATAGAAATTCTTCAATTTTTGTGAAGTGATATAAAAATTTGCATTTCAGCCAGTTCGAGTTTAGCAACTACGATCTTTCAAACAGTTGTACGTTAGTGTGATCGTGTATGTATCTGCATTTAATACATCTATTAGTACTTTAAGTTCTTCAAACTCAAGAGGCTGAACTCATATTTTGAACATTATTTAACTCTTTGGGTGAAACACAGATAGAGTCGATTTTGCATAACCTTTGACTCTAAATGGAATAGTGTGCATCAAAGTTGAGGTTGTTTTGTTACAAAATAACACATCTACTGATTCTGTAAGTTATCTCAATGAATTTCTATATCATTCCAAAGTTGTTAAGTTCTTTTTGAATTATCTTGTGTATATTAATTTCTAAAGTTGAAACACCTTACTTATAAAATCTATTCATATTTTCAGATACTTCAATCTGTATTTGTTACTGCCTACAAAGGATAGAGATTCAAAGATCAGTGAACTTCTCAAACTTCCTTGGGATCAGACATTTGCAAGGTTTTTAGCAACTGCACCAGGCTCTCTGGAGGATGAAACCTTATTATCAGAAGTTTTTCAGTTCCTTTTTCTCTCTATGAAAGTGTTCTCACAGTCAGGTATTACAATTGTATTAATTATTTTTGGTTAGATTAGAAAACAGTGACAGTTGGTTATTCCATGTTTTAAAACCGTTTGCTTAATTTGAGAGAGAGAGAGAGAAAAAAAAAAAAAAATTAATAATTTAAGTAGAATTTTTAATTTTATTTTAGTGTTAATCAAAAATACAATGTATAGTCTGTAAGCAAATAACAATTATTTTCATATAAATATTATAGTAAAACATACAATGATTATTTACAATCAATGAAATTGTGTATCTTATATGATATTCTGATCTTTCATTTTTAATTAATCCATCCACTTACCATTTTGAGACATTTTTGTTTCTAGGAGAAGTTAGTTGTTATTCCACTTTTTGTAATACCAGGAACTATGTAATTGTACTATGGTATTTTTCTTGATTGTACTGTTATTTTCTCCGTTTTATTTGTTGAATACTTGCCTCATAGGATGTAGTCACTCGAGTACCAACCAGTGTTAATTTCTCTCTCTCTCTCTCTCTCTCTCTGTCTGCTGGATGATTAACTCCTGATAAGTGAAACGACTGTATAAGATTTTAAAAATTTGCTAATCATGGCAGGGGGTTGCTACCTGTTGACGAACCATGTATGCTTTGAAAATGGCTTTTTCATTTTCTGTTAATGAAACATTTTTGCTGGAAAAATTGGGGACTAATGTAGCAGTTAAATAAATCATTATTCTCATGTGTCTAAAATCTGGTTTCAAAATTTCAAGGTGTCATTGAGCAGTGAGTGCTGATCTAGAGGCAGTTAAATGTACTAAGTATGAAAAGTCGGTACATTTGGCCAAACCATAGTATGAAACGTGGAAGAAATTTATATGAGACACTTGAGTTACATGTAAAACATTCTAATCTTAATTCATTTTGTCCTTTCTGTGACTCTTGACTAATAGCAAACTAGTATTAAGAAACTCAATCATAAATATAGTTACATGAGAACTACCTATTGTTAATTCTATTAATAAAAATTAATTAACATCATTGAAGTAACTTATTTGGGATATAGATATTGGTACTGCACCATTCTTCAGTGCATGTTCTATTAAGTAGCTGCAGAATCCAAGTGGTGTTATCAAAATTTCAGCAATCACTATGTTTTGATTTTGATTATTTCTTTTGAACTGGTAGTTTGTCAAACAGTGAGGGGAGGGGAAGAGATGTTTCTTGCTATTACCATTATTTAAATCACAACACAATTGTTTTAATTTGTAACACATTAATTTTTGTGTGATATATTGTAAGTATTTCTAAACCAGTAATTTTCTTTAAATAAATGGCCAGAAGCAAAGTGCTAAGTTAAAGAATATGACCAGCTCAAGTTAAAACTCTGCTACTGGTAATGTCCAAGCCATCATGCTTTGTTTTTAGATGGCTTTCAAGAATCCAATAATTATATCATGGGATTGTTTCTAATTTGTTTCTGAAAAATGTAGAATAACATAAACCTAAAATGATGACAAAAGCTTCCGAGGTCACTGTGTGTATCATCTTGGTTCTCCGGGTGCATGGCAGAAACGTTAGATTTTAATAAATCGGCGCAGCACCACCCAGAAAGCCAAGATAATATAAACCTGCTATGTTTGAATTATTTTCAAACATTAGGAGAACTGATTAGTTCTCCTTATGGACCTGAGTGCAGCCTGGTTGCCGACCTTCACCTCTGGCACATCTTGCTGTGTAATTTGAAGTATGCCAAAATGCTTCTATGATTCAGATTCCACATTAAACAATACATCCCCTATGCCTGATAGGATTACCAGGTCAGGCTAGGTGCTATGATTGTACAACCGATAAGCAACCCTGTCACTAGGTTAGTACAAACACACATATTTATTTTCTACCTCAGTAATCGTCTTTAAACTACAATCCATGAAAGATGATGAAAACAATGGCACATGCAGTTGGCAGATTTTCCATAGTGACTTATGACGTAAGTAGTTCGGCTAAAATTATTGAAGCAATACCATAGTGGACACTTAAAGACAAGACCTCCACAAATTCAACATACCAACTATTCTGATTACTTTCTTAGCATTTTTCCCTAGCCAAAGTGTCTTTGGACTGTGTGATTGTTGGTTGTGTATGTACAGTGCTACTCATTTATTTCATCACCGACCAAGTTGTGTAGACTAAATTAAATACAAAATATATTACCAACTGTCAGGATTATTGTTAGCAAAAAGACTTATTTATATTTACATTTAAAAATAATACTTTTAAGTTCCATATGATAGTCTCATTTCTTTATAGCTGATAGCTTTACAAGGAAAACATAGTATAGTTAAACATTGTGACATAAATTATTTAATAATTCTAAATTCTTATATACAATACTGAATTAAATAATTAGTTTGGATGGGAATTTTTGTGGTTATTGTATTATCACATATTGTAAGCTTTGTTCTGTCAAAAATATAACAGTTTTTTATTTGATTAGTTCTGAAACATTAAAATCACAACTTGCTGGTAGTAAAAAAATAATTATTTATAAATAACTGTTGGTGTTATTCACATTAGGACTTACATGGTATCAAAATTTTAAATTTACACTCTGTTAAGTTCATAAGAATAATTATATTTCTGTTGAAAATATAATTGTTGTTTAATCATTCTTCATACATTAAAATAATAATTTCCTAAGATTTTTTTAAATATATTTTTCTTTATACCCAATTAATTATTATTATACACATTAGCACTAAATAGTATCAAACTGCTAAATTCAATCTTAGGTTTTATTTTTAAGTTCATGGGCATAAGTTCTTTTTCTTATAGTAATTTCAGACTGTTTTTATCTCATTTAGAGTCTTTGCTACTAAGTTTTACAAATAGCAAACAAATAGTATTATGTGGAGATTTCAATGTTGACTTTCTGAATCACAGCAATGATAGATTAGATATGGAAGCCTTGATGTTGTCTTTTAACTTAACAGCACTTGTAAATTTTCCTACGAGAATACAAAATAATAGCAGGACTGCAATTGATAATTTTTTTTTATGGATATTTCTCAGTGCAGTAATTACAGCATAATTCCAGTAATAAATGGTATCTCAGATCATGATGCCCAGCTATTATGTATCGAGTCCAGGAACACTGTTAAACAGATAAAGAAAAGCTGGGTTTATAGAAGAAATATTAGTGAAAATAATATAAAACACTTCATAGATACCTTAAACAATGAAAACTGGTTAGAAGTATATAATGCGCAGGGTGTTAATGCGAAATTTGATTCCTTTCTGAATATATTTCTAACACTTTTTGAAGGTAGTTTCAAAAAAAGGAAAATTCTCAACACTCCAAACAATGAACTGGGCATGGGATGGATAACAAAGGGTATTAGAATCTCTAGTAAAACAAAGAGGGACCTTTATTTAAAAATGAGAGAATCAGATAACTATGCGCTGAAAGTTCACTTATAAACTTTATTCTAAAATACTAAGAAATGTAATAAGGAAGGCCAAGAACAAGTACATATCGGCGAAAATAGAAAATTCAGACAATAAAATGAGAACAATATGGAATATAATAAAGACTGAAACAGGAAAAACTGTAAATCACTCTAAAGACATAAAAATAGAACAAAATGGATATGTGTATAGCGAAGTAGGGGAAGTTTGTGAAATATTTAACAAACATTTTACGTCAGTAGTAGATAAATTAGGCATAGAAAAGCAATCCCCACATAGTGCTCTAAGGCTTCTTGAGACTGCTTTCCCAAATAGCTTTGTGGAGATGAAATTGCCACCAGTAACAGTCTCAGAAATAAATAAACTCATTAAACAATTAAAACCTAAAAATTCTTCCAGCTATGACAATATTTCAAGTAAATTACTGAAAAGATGTTCAGACTGTATCAGTCATGTACTTGCTCACATTTGTAATGAATCCTTAATACAAGGTGTTTTTCCCGATAGACTAAAATATGCTGTTGTAAAACCATTATTTAAAAAAGGAGACGTAACATGTGTAGACAACTATCGTCCCATTTCATTACTTTCAACATTCTCAAAGGTTTTTGAAAAAGTCATGTATAGTAGAGTAATAAAACATGTTACACACTATAATATCCTAACTAATTCACAATTTGGGTTCAAAAAAGGATCATCCATAGAAATGGCTATATATTCATTTTTAAATAACACATTTGAGGAACTGAATAATAAAATGAATCCTGTAGGAATATTTTGTGATCTTGCAAAAGCATTTGACTGTGTAAATCATGAATTACTTTTGAAAAAAATGGAATACTATGGTATTTTTGGGACCGCAGGTAAATGGTTTAAATCATACATTGAAAGCCGAATGCAAAAAGTTTCAATTTTTGATTCTAAAATAAGTAAAGATGCTTCATCAGACTGGGAGAAAATAAAACATGGAATTCCACAAGGCTCTGTCTTAGGTCCCCTCCTCTTTCTGTTATACATCAATGACCTTCCTGGAAATTTATCCGACAAAGTTAAGAGTGTTTTATTTGCAGATGACACTAACCTGACTGTGCGTAAAACACCAAACAGTACTATAGAATTTAATGTAAATGAAGTACTTAGAGTAGTAGCAAATTGGTTTAAGGCAAATTCATTAAAATTAAATTTTGAAAAAACACATTATATTAGGTTTAAAACAAAAAACTATGCACAGCCAGATATATGTATAAACTATAAAAACAACACAATCTTAGAAACAGAGAGTATAAAATTTCTTGGTATTAAAATAGATCAGAAACTCTGTTGGCATGATCATATCACTACACTACTGGCAAAGTTAAGTAGTGCCACCTTCGCAATACGAACACTTTCTCTAACAGCAGATCTAGAATTAATGAAACAGGTGTACTGCCTCATATTTTCAATTCAGTAATGTCATATGGCATAATTTTTTGGGGAAACTCTTCACAAAGTAAAAAAGTTTTCATAGCACAGAAAAGAGCTATTAGGTTTCTGTGTAGGGTAAAACCAAGAACTTCTTGCAGACAACTCTTTAAGAAACTCAATATTCTTACAATGTATTCTCAGTATATATATTCTCTCATGAGCTTTGTCATAGAAAATTTTAACCTGTTTACACCTAATTCACAGGTACACAGTTTCAATACAAGAAACAGAAATAACTTGCATAAAACACAAACATCTCTGTCATTAGTACAAAGAGGAGTTAATTATTCTGGGATACATCTGTTTAATAAACTACCTAATCGTATAAAACAGCTTTCAGATAATAAAGATGTATTCAAACAAAAACTTAGAGATTATCTTATTGCAACTCCTTCTACTCCATTCAAGAATTTGAAGAAAATAATTAATTGTACTCATTATGACGTTGCAAAACTCAGTTGCAAAAATGTATGTTTATTATTATTTCTTGTATTTGTAAAATATGTATATATATATATATTTACTATGATATGACTCATATTATGTGTATATGTATCAACAATGACATGTTTCACATCCCAGAGGTACTTCCTCAGCAGGGATCCATGGAACAAGATTGATAAATAAATAAATAAATAAATAAATATGGCACTCCCATTTTCACTTCCTCATATTTTCAGGTGGCAATATCCTGTTTTTGCTTTCTAACTTCTTTACCCAGCAAGTCCTTGTTTGATCAATTAGAGAAAAGATAAAAAAAAATTACTTTAAAGGAACAATTTCAGTAGACAGCAGAGTCAGATCTAACAGGAATCAAACCAGGACACTTGCCCCAGCCAGAAACTTCTGGGGGACAGCAATTTATGTTGATTTGATCTTTTTTTATATAAGTGCAACTACTGACCTGGGTGGCAACAATGGAATGATGACACATGGGGTGGCAGCGACTATGGAGGTGGCAAAATAATGTTCAAAAGAACAGTAATCTCACAGTTTTTGCCCCAACTTGGAAAATTCCTAGATTCGCCAGTGGTCCAAACTAGAGGCATGAATAAATTAAAATTTAATAACTATGTATATTCTCGCGGTGGCAATGCTTTATAAAAATTTCTCGGGTTTCAAGCTGCGTCAAAATTGGGCCATCTGGCGATGTTTTGGAAGCTTGCACTGCTTCCATTTTCAAGCCCAAGTGGGAATGGAAGCAGTGCAAGCTTCAGAAACGTCGCCAGATGGCTCAATTTTGACGCGGCTTGAAACCTGAAAGTTTTTATAAAATTTAATACTTTAGTTAAATTTGCAGATCACTGTGTATTACAGAAATGTGAGACATATACCTTCATCAAAAGCAAAGATATCTTCTATATGCATAAAAGAAAATATTCATATTTGTGTCTGCTATGAGCTTAAAAAACTACTGGACTGATTAACATACGTTTTTTTTTTAAATGGTCTGGATTGTTTGGAGAAGGTTTAAGGCTATTGATATTCTCAATCTGACCAGTAGAAAGAAATCATCACCCACTCACAAGAATAATTGGTTCAATGCATATGCCAATTGGAACAGGAGAAAAATTTCTTATTTCAATGGTACCAGGAATTATACATGCACAAAATAATATCCCAGTTTAAAGTATTTAAAATGATTGATCTGATCAGTAAAAATAAATCATCACTCCATCACAAGAACAACTTGTTCAGTGGATAATCCAGGTGACATGGGAAAACATTTCTTATTCTAATTGTACAGGTCACCATACATGCACAAATTAATATGATATAGGCAATCATATCAACCAGAATTGCAGCAACTCTTTTGGATGGCTGTCAAACAGCATGTTGAGCAACTAAATTGCAATAGAATATGCAAAACAATGAAATACAAACTTGAAACATTTCAAAACATCAGGAATGAGTAAAGTACTTCAGCAAAGCAAGATAATACTATGGTATGAATGCGAAATGGTGCATAGAATTTTGTTGGAATCGTAGGATCCAAATTTTCAAGATTTACATGGAAATGAGAGATAATTCAGCAATGTGCTAATATCATTAGCTTGCGATTTTCGACACACATTACCTGTTATTATGCATTCATTACCACCTAATGAACTGAGTGCGTATTTAAAGGCATAACTTTTGGGGAGACATGTTAATAAATTTTTTATTATGACAAACACACATATTAAATTACAAAATGATACTTCTGTAGAATATTTCATGATGAAATTATTGAAATGGGAAAATTACCTCATAGACAATTATTTGTTGTGTGCTCTGGTGTAGGAAAACCGAGAGATTTGTTTGTATGTATTCTGAGTGGAATTTCCAATAACATTGAATATTGAAGAGTATTGAAATTAATTTAAAACTGAATTAAACAGTTATTAAAAATTAATATAAAACATAGAAATAATAATATATTTAAATAATATTTAATTTGGCTACACAGAAAAAAATTTTTTTTCAAAATTTCAATTGAATTCATTTAATATACATTCAAATTCAGCAATAACAAAGAATTGGTCAGGAATCTAGTTAACATATATATATATTCACTGAAGAACTTCATGATTGGGCTTGAAATACGGTAAATATAGTGAAAAACACCAGTATTAGACTTTTGTATGACCTATGGGTAAAGCTACGTATGTATACAAAATTACCATTTCTTAGGATGATGGAAAGAATTCTAGAATTTTGATTATGATCAGCAAGTGTACAGGGCCATCGCTAGGATTCTCAGGCCCCGGGTAAACAGTCTTAACCCCCCACCCCCTCCACCAAAAAATATTTAGTTTAAACTTTGGTTTTTTGGACAAATCCAGAAAATTTTAGTGCAAATCACTGACGCAGATTTTAAAACTTGCGTCTGTTTTCTATTTGGACAGGCACCCAGGCCGATGCGTCTCCTTTGGGGACTCGGGCCCCGGGTACTTTTGCCCCGCTTACCCCTCCCTAACGCTGGCCCTGCAAGTGCGTGTAGTAAAGTTAGATTGTTAATAACTTCCAAACTGAGGAAAGGACAAAAGCTTAGTAGGCTTCACTTATAACAAAAATCTCTGGTATGTAATGTTATCCAGATCAAAGGCATCAAGGTACAAAACATCTTCACATTTGGGGTTTATATGTGGTTAATACATTGAAAATTACAGATATTAGGGTATTCTTATGATATGAGAGTGGAACCTAGCCTGTGTATATTTTATCTTTCTATGAATATAGGATCATCAGTAAGTGAATGGCATAACTGGTTAGATTTGCATATCAATATATTCCATGCTAAGAGCAGGAACAAAGAAATATGCTAACCTTTATGCGTAACAGAAATTTGAGGCGTATAGCTTCGTCTGGACCAAAAACATTAAGGTACAAAAATTATTTGAACTGGTTCAAGAAAAGGTTGGCATAGTAATGCCACAAAAAAGTTAAAATGATATTACTAAGCTATGCTTACAGTTGCTGTTGTGTCATTGTTTGCAAGGGTTATCTCACTGTCACCATAGTAAAACTGACGGATCTCAGCTGAAGCTGCAAGTTGCTCTTCTTCAGTTGATAGTCGTAAGTCATGAGCTACATAAGCATCAAAATTGTCATTTAAATCTTGTACACCTTCTTCTGTTGAAAATGATCCTCCCTCTGAAATTAATTTTAAGAGATAAATTTAAAATCAAAGAATGTCCTTTGAATCACGACCACAAATACTTGAAATTTTTAATAGTAACATGAACATTTTCCGTAAGTATAGGTTGCATTCACAAGGAGGTGGTGTATTTATAGCTGTTAGTAAGTACCTCCCATGTAGCGAAATAGATGTCCATACTGTCTGCGAAATCATATGGATCAAGCTCAACGTAGCTAAGACAAAACTTGTGATAGGCTCGTTCTATCATCCACCCGATCCAAGTGTAAATATTGCCAAGGCCTTGAGAAATAATGTAAATAATATAGCACGGCAATTTCCGGACCATGCAATAATGCTAGGAGGTGACTTTAACTTGCCAGATATCGACTGGACTAATTACGTTCACGTTACTGGGGGCAGGGATAAAGCAGCTTGCGAAATCATTCTAGACCTCTTCTCAGATCACCATCTTGAACAGCTTGTAACTGAACCAACGTGATGCCTCAACGGTAACAAAAATATTTTAGGTATAGTTGTTACAAATAGGCCCGAACTATTCATGGATATTTCTACCATCGCAGGAATAATTGATCACAAAGCTGTAATTGCTACAGTAAAACTAACAACCACACGCAGAAAGAGAAAACAGAGGATCGTTTACAGATTCGAAAAGGCTTCAAAACAGTGTTTTAGAGCGTATTTGAGGCATAATTACCACACCTTCTTAGTAGCAGGAGGCACCGTTGAAGAGAGGTGGCATCGATTCCTACATATGCTCGGGGAAGGTACGAACTTGCATATACCGAAACGGACAATCAGGGAAGAGAACGATCCCCCATGGTACACACGGGAGGTTAAAAGATTACTCAAGAAGCAAAGGAAGATATATGCATGATCAAAAAGGACGATGCATCGGACTGATTTAGATAAGTTAGAGGAGATAAGGGGACGTGTTAAGAATGAGATGCGTGAGGCATGTAATAACTTTCATGAAAATTCTCTCTCTAAAAGCCTCACTGAAAACCCTAAGAAATTTTGGTTGTATGTAAAAAAAGTTAGTTGTAGTGGGAACAATAAACCAGTTCTAATAAAAGACAGACGGGAGATTGAAGACAGCCGTGACAAGGCTACCGTATTTAACACCGAATTCAAAAATTCATTCACACAAGAAAACATGGAAAACATCCCCACTTTAACACATCGTGTGGAATTAGAGATGGATCCGATAGAAATTGATAGCATAGGAATTGTAAAGCAATTAAAATTCCTGAAGTGGGGTAAAGCGCCGGGTCCCGATGGTATACCGGTAAGAGTATTTTCTGAATACGCGGAGGATATTGAACCATTTCTGTCAGATATATTCCGTAAATCACTAGCATAGAGAAAAGTACCTTCTAGCTGGAAAATAGCTCAGGTAATTCCCGTTTTTAAGAAAGGAGATCGGAGTGATCCTAGGAATTATCGACCCATATCTCTAACATCGGTCTGCAGCAGAATTCTGGAACATGTCATATGCTCGAACATAATGAAGTTTCTAGATGAGAACGAGTTACTTACACCATGTCAACATGGATTTCGGAAGAAGAGATCATGTGAAACACAAATGGCCCTATTTTCCCATGACATAATGAAAGTTGTTGATGCAGGTTTGCAAGTTGATGCAGTTTTTTTTGATTTTCAGAAAGCTTTTGATTCTGTGCCACACAACCGACTCTTAGCGAAGATTCGAGCTTATGGTATTTTGGCTCAGATTTGCGAGTGGATACGTGATTTTCTAACTGGTCGATCACAATATGTCATTGTTGACGGGGAAGCCTCTTCTAAGATAAATGTTACTTCGGGCGTTCCTCAAGGAAGTGTAATAGGTCCACTTCTTTTCTTAATATTTATAAACGATCTAGGTGACAACGTCAAATGCTGGTTGTGATTGTTTGCTGACGATGCGGTTATCTATAGGGAAATAAGGTGCTCCGATGATTGCTTAGAAATTCAGCGTGATTTGGATGCTATTTTCGATTGGTGCCGTAAATGGCAGCTTACACTTAATTGCAAAAAGTTCAAGGCAATGCGGATAAGTAACAAGAAGAATCAGTTTGTTCACGAGTACAAAATAAACAATTCAGCTGTTGATACGGTTGATTCCGTGAAGTATCTGGGGGTGATAGTACAAAGCAACATGAAATGGGACATGCACATTTCTTCCTTCGTAGGCAAGGCTAATTCTAAATTACGATTCATAGGTCGTATTTTGAGGAATTGTAATGCTCAAACAAAGGAGATAGCGTATAAAACACTAGTGCGTCCGCATCTGGGTTACTGTTGTGGGGTTTGGGATCCGTATCGCAAGGTTCTGATTGACTCAGTTGAGAGGGTGCAGAGGAGAGCCGCTAGATTCGTGACTTGTTGTTACAGTCCTTATGAAAGCGTCACAGAATTGAGACATAGATTGGGCTGGGATAGTTTGGAAGACAGACGACGTAGCTTGCGTTCGTGTTTGTTGGAGAATATGCAAAAAAAATTTAAATTTCGAGTGCAATGAAATACTTCTTCCGCCAACCTATTTAGGTCGCAATGACCTGAGGGATAAGATTAGAGAAATAAGATGCCATACTGATACTTATATGTATTCCTTCTTTCCTCGCACTATTCGGGATTGGAATGGGTGGGTTTAGGATTGGTGCTTAGCACCCTCTGCCACCCACAATGTTTGTGATTTGCAGAGTATGAATGTAGATGTAGATGTAGAAGGTTTAACAGAATAGCAAATAGTGCCAAAGTAGATGATATTTGTGTTAACATTATTAAGTTTTCATTTTGTAAAGTTTGCCATTCAGGTTCAATGACATAGTGAGTGATTGGCCAGTTAGCTGGTCATGTGGTACCCCATATGGCCACATTGTTGTATCATATCTTGTTTTCTTTTTCATCACTGACAAATGCAGACAAGAACACATATCAGATGAAGTTGATTCAATCTTATTGAATTTTTATTATAATTAATCAGTGGTCAAACAAAATAAAGAAAAGTTGGTAATCATAGAGCTTTTCCTGCAATCAATTCGGATGCTAAGTTACATTGGTTACATTTTTTTTTCCAAATAAAAGGAAACACTTGCATATAGAGAAAGAAAATATATTGCTTATTTCATTTAGTGAAATAACAGAATATGAGAGTAACTATTGAAAATAATAATAAAGAAGACTTTTAAAAAAAAAAAATCAAAAAAAAAAAAAAAAAAAAAAACAGAGAGCAGAACTATTTATCTGTGACATGGCAACCATTGGAACTTTTAATTTATTTGAAATGGAACACACATTCTGGTCATGGTCGCATTTAGGATCTGTAGGCCCCTAAGCTACACATGTGGTGCGGACCCATTATGGTCTGTAAGTCCCTAGGCTATAACTGTGGTGCGGGCTAGTCTTGTGTAGTTCGTGAACGAACTAGTTCCGAAGAGCGCTCCCACAGGCGAACTACGTGAACTAGTTCCCAGATCTCTCGCTCCTTAGTTCGTTTGATCCTTTCCCGAAGACCAACTTTTGTTTTAGTTTATTATCTAAAAGGAAACACAGTTCCTTGTGGACACATTTCACTGAAGACAAGGATAAAAAAATAAAAGAAAAATAAATTGTTCAACATTAATAATTATTGCAGAAGTCACAAATGGAAATTTAACGTGGAATGTGAAAATAAAATACACTTTGATCCCATTAACAATCAAAAGACAACCATCGATAACCACAACTACCATAACAAACAAGAGAGCGCGTGCAGTAGCGCTAGCAAAGCGAGCGAGCAAGCTGTCTTGGAGGACCTAGTTCGCGAACTAAACAGAGTGCTCCCGGTCGCGAACTAAAGAGAGCGGTACCGTTCGCGGACTAACAGAGTGCTCCCGGTCACGAACTATAGAGAGCGGTACCGTTCACGAACTAAACAGAGCACTCCCTGTCGCGAACTATAGAGAGCGGTACCATTCACGAACTAAACTGAGCGGTACCGTCCGCGAACTAAATTGAGCGCTACCATTCGCGAACTAGCACCATTCGCCTCTATGGTTTCCAATATTTTTTCAGTTGATGGTAGGAATTTTTTAAAAAGAATAACCTATAAAAATATGCTACACTTCAAAAATATAATATTTTACGAAAGAGTAGAAAATGATAAAAGGTATGTTTTTACTATTTCATTTTTTAAGCTATATTTTTTGCACTTCTTTCATCTTTAATTCTTTTTTGTCTACAGTAAAATTGTCATATGCTTTATCGCTTTCAGTTGTCAAATTAATTTCGAGAAAAAGCTCATTTTTTATTCATGAAATACTTCTCTAACTTTTACCTGGATTTCGTATAATATTGTTATTTCAGAGTAAAGTTTGTTCACTTTGATATTCATTTTTTCTTGCAAATTTATAACCTCTAATATAGTCTCACAGTCATCAAATGAAACCCTGTGATTTGAATTTAATTTTTGGATTTTGTATAGCCAATTGCTTTAATTAAAGTCTAACTATTTACTAAGATACTCCAGACATTTATCAGCGAATACTAGAGCATTATTTTTTTATATCATCACTTTCTGTGGAGAATTTGGTTTCTAAAGGCTTTTTCTTGTTTTCTTAACCAAAGAAACAGTATGTTTTACATTTTTGTAGCGCTGATTTTAAAGCTGACATAATATAATACTTATCTCAGTCTGTTGGTTAACAGCTTTGTGAAAGTGATGAAAGAAATGACTTGCGAAATTCAAAAAGATTTTAACTTTTGTGTCTTCATCAGTTTCATTCGTCGCCAAAAAATTGTAAATGTGTGTTGGATTATTCTCCCCTTCACTAATAAAATAATAGCTCAATGACTTCCAATTCACTGGAAATTTACGCACTTTCATTATTGCTACCACTTTCTCATTCAAGGGTCACTGTTATTTTTATATGTCTAATTATTTGATATCACATTGGAAGTATTAATGATATTTTTCTTAATAATATAGGTAATACTATTTCTGTCATATTGTACTTAAGTTGTAGCCAATAGTAGAATTATATTTTGTCCATGATTTCCTAAACTTTATTTATATAAAAAAGCCAATTACTTATAAACGGGTATTTTAATTCATCAAAATAAACGCATTTATAATATCTTATAAGTAATGTTGTATTGTTGTTGTTGTTGTTGGGGTTTAAGGGCGCGTTGACAGCAGGAGCATTAGCGCCTTTTATAAGTAATGTTTCTTCCATGAACTAATAAACAAATCCATTTAAAAAATTAATATTCTACGAATGCATGTAAAGTAAAAAGTAAAAACAGCACAATTATTCAATTTACCCATTTGTGTAAAGGACAATGAGCACTTTGGTTTATCGGCGCCAACTGTTCATGCTAATGTAATTTGAAAGGGATATTATTAAGCAATAACTTTTGTTAAGAAGGTCATATTAAATTCCATTTAGAAACAACAAATTAAATGATTATGTCCTAATAAAACTGACTTAACAAACAAAATAGCACGTGCAGTAGTGGTAGCAAGGCGAGCGAACGATCTGTTTCTCTGAATTCGAGACGCGAACTAACGAACTAAAAGAGCGAACTAGTTCACGAGGGAGCTGCGAACTAAACTGAGTGCTCCCCTTCGCGAACTATTATGCGCAAGTCTAGTGCGGGCCCTTATATATTTTGTGTGTGTGTATATATATATATATATACATACACACAAAAAGGACCTTAGATGTGGGGTGAAAACATAAAAATGCACAAGAACAGGAAAATCAATGAATATTTCGGGACTTGGGACGGTCTCCCACACCACCCTCCCACCATAATCTTCTCCTTCTGATGAGGGGCCAAGTCTGAAATATTCATTGATTTTCCTGTTCTTGTGCATTTTTATGTGTTCACCCCATGAAACCATCATCTAAGGTGAGTGGTGGTTCATTTTGCGATCCTTTTTTTGTAAATCCATTCGGTACCTAGCTCCTATTGTTTCCTGGTTACTGCATATACATAATTATTTCTAAATTACTAAATCTTTTATAGCAAGATACTGGATAATATAATGATAGTAAAAAATATGTGAGGACAACTTACTGAAAACATGAAAATTCGAAACATGCTTTCTGTATTGTTTGCGAGACTGAAGTGAACGAAGTTAGCAAGTTATTACGTTCTTCGGTGGTTTAACTACTATATTGACTAATTAAACAGTCCACAAAAAAAGGTTATGTTGAAGAGTTGTTTATTGTTTTCAAGTCAGCGATATTCACATGCATAGATACAATACAGAGATGCACTTCTGAACAGTCGCAAACTGAATGAAACTCTCTGTAACACTGAATACTGACTGAATGATGTCCACTAACTGCTCTGTCCAGCTGATCTGTTTATATAGTCTCTATCGAAATTACGAGAATTCTTCAAAGGCATCCGCCCGATATTTCTCGAACATTAACAATTACTCAAACAATCAAACATATTAAAAACAATCAGAATTAATACAAAATTAATTAACAACATTACAAAATGATCTTAAATGGTAATTAGAGATACTTAAATACAAAATTAATTTACAGAAATCCTTTCAAACGGTAGAAAATTGTCCTGTAGACATCGTAACCTACATTAATACATGGAATTACGAACATTTAAGGAATTCTCTTGCACCATTCAGTTCTTAAACATATTAAATGGACTTTAAATAATTTTCTTACATAAAACAAAGTCTATATACACTGATTTACAAGAAATTACAAAACAAAGTACCAAATTACTTTCAAGCAAACTTTAGCTCACTACAAATATTTCATACTGTACAATGCTATTCAAAATTCAGGTATGAGGGCTGTTACAAAGTGATGCTCGCAGGTTAAATTTTTTGACCATTGATGGATGGATAAGGTGCTGCCTATTATAGTTGTGTCATTGAAACCAAACACCCTCAAAAAAGCCCACAGAATTGCAAATTCAAAAGTTTTAATAACATAATGAAAGAGTAGTATATTAAGATAAAACAGACAACAAAAGATGATTATTATCACCAAAGCGCACATTAGAGACAGATTGAAAATGCAATATTGTTTATTAACATACACATGTCAGGGAATAAACTGTTTTTGACAGCACTCCACTAATCAGAGCCTCCCTATGCCACACCAAGTGATCGAGTTTCCAGAATGCTGAAATAAAGCTTTAAAAGAAATAAAATACAACTTTAAAAAAAAAATTAAATAAAAAATTTAAAATAGAATTAATCATGAATTCTAAATACACCTAATTCAGTTGTAAACAAAACTTGGACCTCCCACCACTACTTGCTGTTTATGTCGTATACAAAAGTGATTGCACATAATTGATTATTATTTTTATTTCATCATTATTATTATTTTGCAAGTGGTGCGAGCCCCTTTGAGGTGCAGGTCCCTAGGATACAGCCTAAGCCAAGGAATGAATATAAGAAAATGAACACAACAACTTATCAATATTTGTTATGTATCTTTGATCATTCAATTTTAACAAAGATGCAGTGCGTTCATTCTGAAAATTTAATTTTTGGCTTAGATCAAAAAATTAACTTTTTTGTTTCTTGCTGAAGTATGATCTTTGTATAGTTTTTTGTGATGAGACAGTCAAATAATTCATAGCTTGAGTTTGTGGAATTATAGATTTATGTTTTTATAATTTTGTATCAAATACAATAAATAAAAAGATTAGTTTGTGCAGGGTTGACTAAGAGAAAAAACTGTTCTGGAAACTCATTGGATAAAAATGAAAAAAAGAAGAAATTTAGGTTGTTAACGATTAGGTACGAGTGAGAATGGTTGCTTTTAGCATACGAGTGCTTTTGGTTGTCGAGTATTTTGTAAGAGTAGCCTTGAAAAAACAATCCTGCAATCTTCATAGAAACATGAAGGCTAGCTGTAGATGTTGGAGTTATTATTTCCAGAGATGCATTAAAAACAGTGGTAAAATGAAGACTTCTCTCAACTCAATTTTAACTAAAATAAACTTAATAAAACCTGAACAGAGCTTTATTTAAATGTCACATTTGGTTTATTTTATTATGGTCTTATACAAGTCTTAAATGTATATCTTAATGAAATAATGTTTTTTGTTTTAGCGTAAATTGGCAAATGTTTTGTAATGAGTATTTTTAAAAAATTTACATAGTGTGACTAATAAGCTTTCTTACTTATAGGTATATTTTTATACATGGTATAGGGTTCTTTCATCACTATACTAAGCATGGTACATTCCAAGCTTGTATTTATATTGCTAACATGAAAAGCAATTTTTTTCTCTCCAACTCTTGCCTTACCTTGTGTTCTTTTAAGAAGTTCATAGCTAGTGATGCCTGTCATATATGGCACATATCTGTATTGACCACTAGAAACTAAGTTCCATGGTAGTTCAGTGAGGAAAGCTCCGTCATGTTCAGGTTCAACACTAGGTACCCAAACACACATCATAAAATTTGTGCGATCCTGCAATAAACATATCAGTTATATAATTCCATTTTTTTCAGTGAAAATTGCTTTGCTTAGAGGGAGGGAAAAAAGAGATAGAGAGAGAGAGAAATACCACCCATGAATTTCATCTCAGAATGATTATTCAAATTACAATTATACTATTTCTGAAATTCCACAATCTTACAAAAATTAATGAACAGCAAATATAAATTCTGCTTCCAATACAGAAAACAGAGTAAGAGTCATTGATACTGAATGTTTCTGCAAAAATGGGAATAACTTAGTATTTTTTCTACAATATGAGTCTATTACATACAAATGATCAATGAGGTGGTGTACTTATGTTCATGGACAAGGATATTCTTCATGCTCTAAGGTCTGCTGAAACATGTTTGAGGAGCATTGGAAAAGATTTTAGGGAAGGAGGCTAGGAACTGTTAACTAATGACAAATTATTTGCTCAATGGAATTTAGGCCAGAGCATCAAGATTTTAGGTTGTGGATCACTACAAAACGATCTGTATTGGATGTCAGTTTGGGCAGGAAAATATGTAATTAATATAATTCAAAAATAAAATTGGCTATAAGGAATGCAAATTGAAGAATAAAAGTATTTGTCAAGGGACAAAATCAAAATTTCTTGGCGTATGATGTACCATGAGTGATACATAGGAGACGAGAGGCACAGCTGATTGGAGAATGCTAGTTGGTGAGGCAATGGATTGGCAATGGTTTCTAATACCAGAGCAGTAAGTAAGAATGATATGATAATAAACTCAGAAGAGGGGGGAGTCATATTTGGAAGATTGTAGGGAGGGGTTTCAAATAGGGTTACCAGATGTCCTCTTTTACCCAGACATGTCCTCTTTTTTGGACCGTAAAAATGGTCTGGGCGGGTTTTGAGAAAAATCAAGGAATGTCCTCTTTTTTTAGTTCCGTTTTACTACTGCCTGAACTTGAAAGTGTGGGAATAAAACTCTCCCATCTGTCAAAATGGTAAACCCTAAAGAATTTAACCTTTATGCCAACAATGTGATATTTTATCTACACTTTTCCTTTTTCTGTCTCGGCACTGTGTCAAGATATAGTTACGATTTCTGAGCAATAGGTTGCGAGGCAATTATCGTGAAATACGAGCTGCGGGGCGGCCGGTGAAGAACATTATGTACGCAACAATGCAAAGTACTTCGGTAGTCAGCTCGGCTTCTAGAATCATTGTTTTCAACTGCTTTACTGTTAGTCAGAGACACTGTTAGTTGCGTTTTGGTTGTTGTGAGGTGAAGCAGTTTTACTGTTCAAGTGAAATCATGCCAAAACGCAAATGTGTCTTCAGTGACGAATTACAAAAACGATTTCCTGACTTCAGACTGGGAAGAATTAGCTCAAAGGCAGAATGTCTTATCTGCCCATCAGGAACATTTGTTTCAGTTGCTAATAAAGGTAAGATTTATAACCATGGGACCGATTTTACGTAAATATCGTATGAAACTGGAAATTAGCGTGTAATAGCTCAGATTTTCTTACACTGAATAACGTATAACACGCACAATTATTAATTTGCAGGTGGGCTAGACCTAGAAGCTCACAAAAACACTGAAAAACACAAAACGCGGATACGTACTGCAGCATCTTCATCCAAAGTTGACGATTTTTTTTCAAAAAAGGATTACAAAATTAATGATCTGGTCCATGCAGCTGAAGGCACCCTATCTTTTCACACAGTCAAGCATCATCAAAGTTTTAAATCAATGGACTGTACTGGAAAACTGCAGAAAGTGTTATTTACAGACTCAAATATAGCGAAACAAATGTCATGTGCTTGCACTAAAACAGAAGCCATTATTAATTCTGTATTGTCACCTCATTTTGTTAATGCTTCTATTGACGCTTTGGAGTGTATTTCATATTTTGGTGTTGCAACAGACGGCAGTAACCATGGTTCTGTGAAACTGTTTCCAATTCTAATTCAATACTATGACTTTAAATCTGGGGGAATTCAAACAAAAGTGATAGAACTTAAAAGTAGTCCAAATGAAAAATCTGAAATGATTGCATCTTACATATATGATACTCTTAGAAGTAGTATTAATAATAAATGTGTTGCTTTTTCTGGGGACAATACAAATACAAATTTTGGTGGGATTAGTGGACTTGGTAAGAGGTCGGGAAATAATGTTTTCGCCCATCTGAAAAACAATTTAAATGATAGATTAGTAGGATTAGGCTGCCCTGCTCATGTTTTACATAACTGTATTCAAAATGGTATTGATGCAGGACTCAAATTAGATGTTGATTCCATAGCATAAAAATATTTAATTATTTTTCTGTGTACACAGTAGGTACTGAAAGACTTAAGGACTTTTGTGATTTTGTAGATGTACAATATAGGGAAATATTGTGTCATTCTAAGAGTAGGTGGCTGTCCCTTTTTCCTTGCGTTACGAGACTAATTGAGATGTATCCGGCACTGAAATCATATTTCAGTTCTCAGGGTGAAATTCCAATTCTGATTAAAATGTTTTTCCAAAATGAGCTTAGTGAAGCATGATTATGGTTTGTTCATTCTCTTATGTCATTATTTCAACATAATATTTTGGCCCTAGAAAAAGAGAAAAATTCACTGGTAGAAATGATACATATTCTTGAGGGTGTGTTGAATGCTCTTCAGGAAAGAATAATCCAGAATTTCAAATCTTTAAAACTAAAAGAAATTTTGAGAAAAAAAAACGGGCTGAAATGTAATATGCTAGAAGGAGAAATAGCACATGTTTATGATGCAACAATTACGTATCTTAAGAAATGGTTGGTTCAGTATCAAGAGTTTTTGGTATTTAAATGGATGGGTCTGAAAAATTCTCCAAATTGGGGAGATGTGGAACAAACAATTCTGTACCTAAATGAAAAACTTAATATTAAAATAGATGATGTAAAGTGCTTTGATCAGTTTTGCAACTTTCAGAAATTTTTGACAAACCAGGCTAACATTAATACAGATCAGTTGTCAAATGATATCTGGTGTAAATATTTCCGAGAGTCAAAGAATGGTGCTTGTTTCTCAGAACTACTAAAAATTGCGGAGTTTTTCTTTGCTATTCCCAGCCACAATGCTAATGTAGAAAGGATTTTTTCATTAGCAAACAGTCAGTGGACCAAAGATAGAAATAGACTCAGTGTTGAGTCTGTTAAGGGAATTATAAGGATTTATCTTGTGTACAGTTTTATAATTATTTGTTGGAAAATAAGAAATTACTCTCAGAAATTGGTTCATCAAAGAAATATCTGAGTACTTCAGGGAATAATGATGAAGATGAGAAATGTACTAATGATGATTTTTTTGTAGTTTATATTAAAATGTGCCACAAATTGTTGTAACGTTGCATGATTTAATAAAATGAAGTAATATACTACCTATTGTAGACGTTTCATTTGCAAAAAGTATAGTGAATTATGCATATCTTAAATATTTTTATTTATTAAGTGTGTAGTTATAATTTATCTTAATGCAACATCCGTAAATGTTGAGAAACCCACAACACTTTTGCAGAATTTAGTATTAATCTAGAAATGTCCTATTTTTGAAGACCATCATCTGGTAACCCTAGTTTCAAAGTCCTGCATTTATTGAGGAGGGTTAAGACAGGATGCACCAGGAAAATAAAGGAGCACTGATACGGAAATTTTGTTGAGTCCTTATAAGAATGGGGTGCTGTAATATGGGATCCACATTATGGGTGCCTAATAAATTTCAAGGGAGTGATAGATTTGTTTGTGGAAAATATAACAGATCACAACCTGTAACTGATACACAATATGATGCTATATTTGAAGTGATTGGAAGGCATGAAGTGGGTGAAGAAAATGGTGAGTTTACAAATGACTGTAAAGTCTGACTCAATACTGAGTCAAGAATAAGGAGTAGTTCGTGTGAAGAGAGATATGATGATAGGCACAACCTAACACTTAAGGGAAGCATAAGGGAAGGGGAATTTTTCTTTGATCTAAGGGAGTCAGGTATCAGAATAAACTGTAGACAGGTATGCTAAACAAGTTATCTCAATAATCAAGTCCCATCACAATCAATTATATATGTAATACGATTATCTGAGATGATTAGCTGTGAGAATAAGAACTATAGTGGATGCCAAAATTTCAGTATTTTGAAATTCTTAGATAAAAGTAAGTCAATTATTCCAAGCTGACACAAATTGAAGAACAAAAGATTATGTGAAACACAACTGCACTAATGAAAATTGTTGTGAAAACAACCACCTTATAATGATTTCATAATTTTTTATTTTATTTTGTTAATTTATTAATTTTTGTATTTTTCAGAAGTTGCACACACACATAATGCCTCTCGCTGTAAGGGGCCAGTTTTCAAACAATCTATGTTTCACATTAAATATAATAGGATCAATTATTTTATTTATTTTGTAAATTATTTTGTAGAACCTGTTAACAGCAGTTTAAGAATGTTTAATTATGATGCTGTTTTTATGAATGTTTAGGTGTTATTTTGATATTCTTGGTATAAATGACAAATTTATCTACAGAAAGTACAAGATGATGTCTATTAACTCAAAGTAAGATTTTAAATTCCTTATGAGGTTTAATCTGTGAAGTATTTGGCTATTTAACTATAAACTAAACAACAGTGTAGTAATGTTGTAGCTCATAGAAGTATATTAGTAATTGTTTTAATCTTCTAAGAATATTCGTCTTGAAACTGTATGAGATGTGTTTTTTTTTTACCATTCAGTTTCTTTATCAACTTGTGATATATCCTCAATTTTGTAATATATTACAAAATTCAGTTTAAAGGCTGCAAGCATATAGCAAATGCACAGCACAACATTTTCAAAGTAATTTTCTAGTGGTTTCAAATATTTAAGACACATTTCGAAGTACAGTTAGATTGGAGTTACATAGAGGTATGAAAGAATGATAGTAAATGAATTAAGATACTGGGATGAAAGTATCGATTCTTAGTTTAGAAGTACAAAACATGGTCTCAAACGATATTTAGAGGAAATATGATGAGTTTTAAGGTACCTTTTCAATAAAGGATAAATTAGTAAGTCGAGAATAAAATAAGTAGTCAAAAGAAAATTATGTCAGATTAAAGGTCTTCTTGAGGAAAGATGATGACAGCAGTTTAAGATCATTGAGTTGAGTGGAAATATTTAAAAATTAATTTCAATGCAAAATCTGTTAAAGCATCGTAGCTAACCATATTGTATTAAAGGGGTAGAAATGAAGATTGAACAAGGTCAAAGTAAACTAGACAAAACATCTGGGAGGCACCCTATTTTTATAAAGCGCAATTTTTTAAAGTAAGTTTGGTGGAAAGTTTTATCAAAACAATGCACTCTCAATATAAGATATTTAATTTCAAAGTTATTATTCTGCATTCCATTATGACCTCATAGAAGGGGTGGAAACTTTGAGAGACGATATCTTTTTAATGAAAGGTTTTTGAAGGTAGTGAGATACACCAAATTAATCATCAAAATATGTAGAATATCTGAAGATTAGAACTAACATGCTAGAACAAATAGTTGGGACACTAAATCTAGAAAATAGGTCTATTGAACTTTGAAAATTAATAACAAAAATAGGAGAGCAGATATGAAAAATTATATGAGGATAGAAAATGCTTAGAATGATGAACTCTATGTTATTACAAAGTTTCATGAAAATCGGAAAATCTTAGGATGGAAGCCTTTGTAACCCAACACCAGTGTGAGAGACAGCAGCCAGGATTAGACAGAGAGGGTGGGAAACCCCACTGCTTGGAGTCTCAAAAAACGCCCAGCCTATTTAAGAGGGTTGGCCAGTCTTTCAGCAGATTTGTTAGCGAGAAGAGAAGGCGTGGGTGTAAGTCGCGCCATGTGCTGGGCTGGAATGAAGTGGTGGGGGCAGTATTGAAATTTAGAGTATCCCTCCACAAGTAACTAACATCAACACCGGGTGGAAGTGATGTCACGCTTTCAATGATTTTAAACTTTTGATCAATATGGGGTTCATTGGAAGCTGCTTACGTTGTGTTTAAATGTTTTAACCTGCAATTATTTCATTTTTGGAAAGAAGTCTGATGCCCTTTTATTACGCTGGTACCGAGTTTTTAAAAGGACGTTTGCACAATATTTCATTTTAATTTATCAGGAAGTCTACTGAGTTTGATTTCATGAACATACCTTTATCTCTTGTGGTATCCTATTTTTAAACAAGCGATTGGCAACTAAGGAAAAGAACCACTAGGTACCACGACTATGGTTATAGCTCAAAGTACTACTGTATGCACACCCCGGCAAACATCACATCTTTTACAAACTGCTGATTACTTGACATCCATAAGCTCATATGGTGGTTTGAATGAGGAATCAATGGAACAAAGCAAAGGTGGAGGAAACAGAAAAACATTGCTTTTCTAACTGATAAGTAGGGTGAAATATTTTTGCTGCAGAAGGAGAAAATTTAAAAGGTAATGGGAAGTGAATATTATTTGAAAATTAGATAGATATGTTTAATTTAAGATTAAAAACTTACAGATACATGAATAAATAATAATAATAAGTGCTGGGTCTACTTGACGGGTCCTATCATAGATTGAAGTAATGGGGAGGTCTGGAATCAAGGATAGCTTGGTAAGCTAGTTCCCATTAGAAGAGTTGGCAGGGGGCTGAGAGAACACTGACATCCCTCGGTGTGAAACAGTGATTTAAGTTGTTCACATTGTGGAAATTGACTAGGGCAGCCATTGGGTGGTCTAAGTTGCTAATGTAAATTGTTTGCCTATGAACATTCAGTTTGATGGAAAGTTGGTTAGTGTACAGTGAAGGCAGGTGAGTTGGTAAATGAGGTGTGTTGTAGTGCAGGGGCCATCTGCTATCATGGGAAACATTTTCCCATGGTCGGACTGGAATAAGTGGCAGTGGCCAGTTGCATACTGCAAGTTTTGCAGTGGAGTCTCTTAGAGTGGAAAGATATTTGCAGAGAAAGTTGATCTTGAGGTTGGGTGGTCTGCTAAAGCAAGAGTGGAGGGCAATGGGTAGGATTTTGTGCTGAAGGCTGCACAATTCAGGGTAGGAAAGTAGGAAGTCATGCCCCAATTCCGAATTAGGTTAGTGGACCTGAGTCCAGTAGAGAGCTGCATTATGATACAGAGTTCTGGTTAGGTTTAAGAAGTGCAGCATAATACAAGCAGTTGTGTGAATGCTGGGTTGAAGCACAAGAGATTTGTTTCTGTACAATATTAGTGCAGTGGTTATTGTTAGGCAGTGTGGCTAAGAGAAAGGAGAGGAGAGAGAGAAGGAAAAAGTATTGCAATGACTGGGTATTATCTTAAGTTGCAATGAGGTTGGTGCCTGGTATCCATTATATCTACACATATATGACATAGAATATTTGAGGGTTCATTATATTTAAATCTCTTTGTGCCAAATTAACCTGCACTGAATGTTGTAGAAGTCAAAATTCTGTTTATTTTGAATCCTTGTGACATATTTCAAGAAAAATGAAGCAAGCTTGGTGAGAGCTCTGTAATTATTCCCCATAAATAGTTCAATTTAATAGAATTAGCAGCAGTCTGATTACCCCACAATATTGCCTCAGTCTGGAGCCTAGATTATACTTTTGCATTCAATTATATAGCTTTAAAAAAAAATTAAAAATTCACTAAAACAGCAGATGTACTTCCCAATGTGCAGTTGGAAGAGCAGCTAACTCTGAACTGGATTGCCATGGTTGAAACCTCAGTGTGCTGCATAATATCTTCCTCCTAAGAAATCCTTTTCTCTCTGTGTTCTCAGCCCAGTATTAATGAGCACTAAAAATGTTTCTGTTTAGAGCAGGGTTGGCTAACCCATGGCTCGCAGCCCACATGTGGCCTCCCTTGACAATTTTTCAGGCCCGCAAGATTCATCACAATTTAAAAAAAAAAATAAAAAAAAAAAAAAAATTATAATCGCCAAAGTGGCCCACAAGATCATTTGTGGTGCCACCCCTGCTTTAGAGGATGGTATAGAACACATTAAGTGAAATATTTGTATGACAATCATAAAAAGACATGAAGGTAGTCTCCTTCACCTTTCCCATCCTATGATCCTTAATGAGCTTGACTTCAATTATGTTACAGGAAATAATGCACTTACTTCTTCTGACAGAGCAGGAGATTTTGCTTTCACGAGCTCTGTGGCCTCTACATTCATGAGAAAGTTCATAAGTTCAGTGGTGTCTTGTGCAGTATATCCCAGATATGAAGCATAACGAAATGTTCGGTCTGTGGCATTTTTGTCAAATGCCCATGGATTGAGTGCAGATCCACTAGAAGATATTGCACGGTGGAAAAGTCCTGGCAACAAGAAATAAAGTACAGTTTACCATTTCTCATATACAGAGGTGTGAAAATTATTAGACTCAAGGCTATTTTTTCTTAAAATGAAAACATATAACAGTTTAGAAGCATTTATTCCCCAAATTTGAATACATTAATACTTTGTGTGCATGCCTTTGTTCTTAATGAGTCTGGAGCATGAATTTTTGACATCTTCATCATGGTGCCATATTTGTATCAGTTTTTCCATGAGTTGCAACTTTGTTGTAATGTTGATCTTCCTCAGCTTTTGCTTAACAATTGCCCACAGATTCTCTATAGGGTTCATGTCTGGACTGTTCCCAGGTCATGGCAACGTTTCTATTTTATTTTTAGCTAAGAACTGAGTAATTGATTTAACTTTAAGACACGGTGCACCATCATGCATGAACACAAAGTCACCGCCAGGAAACCATTCCTTAACCTGAGGTAAAAGCCTCGTTTCCAAAACTTTCCTATACTGGTTCTGATTCATAGTGCCTTCCACAATGTAAAGTCGGCCAGTATCCTTTGCTGACATGACACTCCATACCATAATAGATGTGAGATGTTTTACAGTTTGCGCTACACAAAGCTCAGAAAACTCTTCATCAACCGTTCTTCGGACATACTGGCTACTTTCTTCACATATAGAGAATATTGACTCATCAGAGAAGCAGACCTGAAAGGAATAAAACATTTTAATCATAAGAAGTCGACGATTTCTTATGTTACTGTATATGCTCCTACGATCCGTACTGTAATAAATGAAATTTTTCCTGTTTTCGTGGAATATTTCCTTGAAAACAAATATTCATTTTTCAAAAGAAATTTTCACATAAATTTTCCAACTGCTTTAAATAAAGTTTATTTACCTTACTCCAGTCCTCCCCAAACTTATTTCTAACTTCATGAGCCCATTTCAGCCTCTTTGCACTCATTGCAGGGGTAAGTTTTGCTTTTTTGCGTGGACGACGAGCTGGAAGCCCTGCGCTAATAAGCTTTCTGCGGACTGTAGAAGTACAAACATTTACGCCATAGTTCTCCAGAGCCTTCTTCAAATCTTGGCTGGTAGTTCTTCTGTTTTCTTTCGCCATCTGGACAAGTTTCCTTTCAGTTCTAGGGGAAAGTTTGCTCTTGCGTCCACACTTTCCTCGACGTCCACGTCTGAAATCAAGGCCATCTTTCTCTGCCTGGCAAATGCGACTTACAGATTTTGGTGAAATCTGTTACCTATTTGCTATTTCTCGCTGTGAATAGCGTTTTTCTTCGAGTAACAGTTTTATAGTCGCAACTTTTCTTGGTGAAAGATCACTTTTCCGACCCATAACCAACAAATATCTGACAAAAAAAAAATTATTCATAATAATAGAAGTATTTATATTTTATGGCTAAAAGTGCAAACAGAAATTTTCATTAATTATTGCTTCATGATACATTAAACATAAAACCAACCTTAAGAACGTCCCAGTTGAATTAAACTGTCTCCAAAACAACTGCAACCATGCAATCTTTGCCTCGACAATAACAATTGATTGTTTAGGGAGTGCTGCCAACATTGTTGTTAACACAGTACTGCCAATAGCAAAGGGAAATGTTGTCATATGGATGTGAGTGAGTGAAAATGGCAATATCACATGACTGAATAATTCTAGAGCGAGAGAAACTAGGAAATATGAATATTTTCGTTTTGAGTCTAATAATTTTCACACCTCTGTATATTTCAGTATCATGCCCTGAGAAAATATTTCTTGTTTTACTCTCAACTTAATTTTTGTTTTTGGTTTACACATCATCAGTATCTAGGTCCTTAGAGGAGGTAAAGGTCTGGGGGCATGGAATGGGAAGGAATTTGGCCATGGTTTTTTCAATGAACCATCCCAGCATTTGCCTGGAATTATTTGGGAAAGCTGTGGAAACTGCAAATCTGGATGACTGGACAGGGATTTGAACCTGCATACTCAGAGGAAAGGCCAGAGCTTTAATGGTCAGCCACCATGCTACTTGAGTTTGATGAGAAAAAATTGTGCTACTTAACAAAGTTAAATACGAACAGTGAAAAAACACTTTCCACAGATTATTGGAGCATAGTGTACATCTACAAACAAAAATCCTTCAAACAGGAAATAGCATGAATTTCACTGGTTGGGAATCAGAGAACAGCAAAAATACATTTCATCTTCTGTTTTCAATTTTTTAGTTTATTCAACTGTCAATTCATATATTATCTCCTCAGTTTTTAGTTACACTCATTTCACATTATAACACCATACTTCTTCAGTTTGAATATCTTCCAAATAAACCCCAATGACATCCTTTTATGACATCAAGTAACGAAAGGAACAAATGATCATGAAGCAGTTCTGCTGGATATTAGAGGATTCAGTAAACCAGTACTTCAAATTGATGGAGGAAACAGGTACAATTATTAAAAGGCATAAATTTTGAAACTGATGAGATATTTCAGAGATACACGTAGTTTCAGTAAATGGAAGCAAGGGGTAAGTACAGTGGGTCAAAGTCTGATGTGTTCTAGGAGATAATAAAAAAAAAGGTGAAGAAATATATGTTCCAAAACAGAAATTAAAAAGAATAAAAGAAACAACATACTAAAATAGGGAGGTGAGGTGATTAAAAAGTTTTTCAAGAAGAGAACAGAATTTAGAGACAGCAAGGCAGTACAGAATAATTGAAACAACTAAATACGGAATTAATAACAGCATAGTAGATGGCTAAAGATGGGTTCATGAAGAATATTACTGATGCAGGAAGAGCACTGAAAGATGCATCCAGAAATTTCTATGGTACATTAGAAAACTGAAAGGGTGGAGAAGAAGTTACTAAGGATTTTAAAAGGCAGAGATTTTAAGCAACATATTTAGTGAGACCATTAGAGACAATTGTTCAGGAATGTGAGGGTGTAAATTTGAGAATGAGCTTATCTACACAATTAGGAATTAGCAGACAGAAATTTGAAATTCATCCTGAGGATATCATGAAGGAAGTAAGAAAGCTTAAAAAGTTTAAAGAGGCTAGTGTAGACAAAATTAATAAAGATGTATTAAAGTTTAGCAGGATGTGACATTGCACCTTTATGTGAAACATTTTTTAAAATTGTTTCTTGATACTTGCTGTTTAGCAGAGGAATGGAAAAATGTTATAACAGTACAGCTCCACAAAAGATGGAAGATGAATAGGGTAAAATTACAATCTGTTTGACATCAGTGGTTGGTAAATTAATGGAGAGATTGATATGCAACTACATCAGAGATATCTGTGAAGAACGTAAATGGTTTTCATGTCAACAACATGGGTATGGCCAAACATATTCATGCAAATCTCAGTTAACTTAATTTAATTTAATTTAATAGTGATAGAGTGCATACTTTTGGGGCAATTTCCCTACACACCTATTCTTCACCCTATCCTGTAGGTGACTACGCCCCTGCATAATGGTGAGGGCACATTTTCTTTTTTAGGTAAGTGGATCAGAGTTTGGAATAAATTACTAATAAAAATGATGAATAATTTACCAAAAAAGGTAAAAGAATTTAAAGTTGAAATTAATAGAGAGAAAAAGTAAAGGGGAAAAATGAGTGTTGAGGGAAATTGACATTGGAGCAAGCACTCCATCAAAATTAAATTAAATTAATAATGAAGTTCACTCAACTAAACTCTTTATTGAAGAATTGTTTAGGATCGAGACTAAGATTAAGAGAATGATAAAAAAGAGGATTTTAATTGTTGAAGTGTGCAACTATTTGAAGACAGTTAATGGAATTTCAGTACTACGACTTGTAACTACTTGTTGACCAGGTTTTGAACTTCTGTTTATACTTACACAAAGATTTTAGTCATTCTGATATTATTTATCATTCAAAAAAAATTACGATTAAAGTATTATGTTAGATAGTTAGAATTATGTTTTCTACTGTTGTTTATCATGAAAAAGGTATACATTTAAGGAAGGAAAGGGAAAATAAACTCAACTCTTACCATAGATGTGGGCATTAGGACAATGATGGACACAAAATGACAAACATAAATAATGCAATATTTCGGTGTTGAACAGCTTGCAGGTAGATGTGACACTTGGCAAGTAGATGGAATAAATAGATGTGTAATCAGGGGTGGAACCAGGATTTTGGTTTGAAAGGGGCTTAAGTGGATTTTGGTTTGGAGGGGGCTTCAGGATTCAGTGGACTTTGGTTGGGGGGGGGGCACTTGAGTTGGGCAAGAGTGTTCTTCTTTAAAGTCTCCTTGGATTGCTGCCCCCATAAGAGATCAGGAGAGATAAAAAAAAAAGTCTTCAAAATTACGATGCCTAGGGTGGACCTAGAGAGTACTATTCGAGGGGGGGGGGAGGCCTTGAGCTCCCTAGCTTCCCCTCTGTATGTGTTCACATCAATAAGCACCAGGATCAGCTTTTATTAATAATAAAAGTAATTGCTAACAAGTAAGTGATACTTTTGTGGATCATAAAGTTTGTGAGTAAAAGGATGTGGTGAAAACATAGATATTGTCAACGTTCCCAAATTTTCAGTGAAAATGCATACAAAGTGCAATCATCTTAAGTTGCTTTTAGTCATATGGATAGAAAACTATAGAGAGGAACACACTTTTAATGGCTCTAGGGGCTTGTGTTTATTGAAATGCAAAACTAAATAATTCATGTAGCAACCCTCAGTGTGTGGACACATCCCGAGCCTTATGACTCATTTTTCCATCATGAATAAGGTTTAATAACCAAAACATGGAGTTTATTTGTGTGTTCATGATATATGTTCTTCTGTTGTCACTGCCTTCAACTTTGGTGAGTGATGAGTCATTTTCCCTTTCCTTGCAATTATAAAAACTAAATAAAAATGTCATGAAACAAAATAGTGTGTGAATTTTTTTAAAAATTATTTGTATAAAAATATATATTTCATAAGGCAAGTAAAATTTTATCATCTGTTGGTATTGGAAGGCACCACACCTCATGGAGATGGATGGAGGGGGTGGGGAAGGGAGGAAATTTTCAATAAATCTGTTTTCTGGTCAAATAATCACACTATCTTGTACAATTTGATTACAAATGATGGAAAGGAAGTAGAAATACAAGGCTATGACATATGGATGGATTGACTGTGAGTGTCCTGTTACTGTCATTTTCACTATAAAGCTCTAAATAGCAAAGTGAATATGACTTAAGCTTCATCCAAATAGTTTTTATAATCTAATGGCATTGAAAGATATCTTTTATGTGGCAGCTCAGAAGGTAGTTGCTTGACACAATAATCAATGCTTGACACATTGTCAGATCTAGGAGAGGATTCTGCTCCACTGCTTTCATTGCTGCAAACTGTTACAGCACAAACCCTACTGTAATATTTAGTTCCAACAAAAATAATTATGGAATCTTCAATTAAAAGCACATTTTAATAAGACGGAATTAATACACAGCAATATTATCTCAAAAATATTTTTTTTTCCTTCTTAGAAACTTAGCTGTAAGTAATTCTCATAGTTTTTGCTTAAATACAAGATATTATTGATGATGGGGACAAATTTAAAGTTCCTATGATTTTCAAGATAGATCTGATAACAAGAAATACTCCAGTATCGATAATTTCAACTTTAGTTTGTGACACAGAAAAATGAAAATGTAATGTGACCTGATAAATAGATTGAACACTAAATAATATAAACCTTGGATGCATGAACACTACCTATGATAGGCACGAACACAAAAGACACTGAAATTTTCAGGTCAAAACCCTTCATTGACAAAAGTATTCTCCAAAACCTTGAATTTACAGTTAATTTATTTATAACAGAATGGACTCTTGTTGATAGCAGTTAACTATAATATATGACTTAATAACCGCAAGTACAAGCAACAGTGATAAACGAATTATGGCCAACAATAGTAATAAAGTAACTTATTTTATTTTTTTATCAATATTGTTTCATGGATACTAGTTGAGGAAGGACCTCTGGGATGTGAAACATGTCATGGTTAATACACATGTATATAATATGAGTCATAATCATAGTAAAAACGATTATACGTTCCAAAGACAAATAAAGAGGATAACAATAACATTAATTTTTACAACTGAATTTTGCAAAGTCATATTGAATACAATTAATTAATTTGTTCAAATTCTTGAATGGAGTAGGAGTTACCATTAAGATAATCTCTGTTTTTCTTTAAATATACCATATCTTTATTACCTGCAAACTGTTTTGTCTTGTAACATGGACAGTTAATATTTCATGCATTTCAAGTTGAGTTTAACTGCCTCAAATGTAATGATGTCATCAGCACCTTTACAATGATGAGTTTTTAAAGCATTTTCTAATAGTAGATTTCATAGCATGTTTATTAGATATTTACAGCTAATTTAAAATAGTTAAAACCATAAATCAGTCTGAGTCTATTAATACTATCTTCTGCCATATTAATTATGTTAACCACAGTATATGGTCTGTAATTATACTTTTATTAAGGCACACACATTACAATTCATAGCTACATGTTTACTCCACAACAGTCAGTCAGCAACTACTAATATACATATCCAAAAATACAGCAAGCACCAGAACATTCCTCTCTGCAATCGATACCAGGTCAAGTCAGATATAAATGTACTATACCCCACACGACTCCTTACATTTATATCTAGAAATCTATTAATTCACATTCAGCATCTCTCTAAACCTTTTAAACTTAGCTGTACATAATGCCTTCGTAAATATATCTGCAATGCAAGACTGGAGATTTTCTCGGCATTGTAAATGAATAAAATTTTCTCGGGTAGCTAGCCGAGTTAGTACATCGTTTGACCACGACGTTTCGGCGGTCACAATCTCTGCCGCCATTGTCAAGTGACTGCTGCCGGTAGGTTATTGAGGTGCTTATATATCACGCGAAGTCCGCGCTACGTCATCCTTTTTCCGGTCGGCCAATGGCTAGTGACGGGAAACGTTGGCCACTAGCGGGAAGCGTTCCTATTGGCGGAAGCCGTTAGCTGCTGGTGGGTTCCGCTGATTGCTGGCGCGCAAGAGAGGTGCGTTTCCCGTCACTAGCCATTGGCCGACTGGAAAAAGGATGACGTAGCGCGGACTTTGCGTGATATATAAGCACCTCAATAACCTACCGGCAGCAGTCACTTGACAATGGCGGCAGAGTTTGTGACCGCCGAAACGTCATGGTCAAATGATGTACTAACTCGGCTAACTACCCGAGAAAATTTTATTTATATCTGCAATGTTTTCATTTGAATCTATTTTCACAATGTCTATTACACCATTTGTAAAACACTCATTCACAAAATGATAATGTACTTCAAGTACTTGGAGTTCTTTGATAATTTACCATACTTTGCAATATTTACTGCTCCTGAGTTATCGTCATATATTTGGACAGGTCCTTTGATATTTACATTAAAAGTTTTTAATACATCAAAAAAAAAAAAAAAACAACGTAAGTTCAGTAACAGCTTATGACAAAGCTATATATTCAGCAAAAGTGGAAGATTTGGTGAAACCTCCTTCTTTTCTTGATTTCCAAAATATTGAATTTCCAAAAAATCTAATTACATACCCAGACATGGACTTTTGATCTCACTATCGCCTGCCCAATCTGTATCTACATAACAATCCAAATTTTTTACATTTTCATTTCTACAGAAATTTAATTTGAAATCTTTTGTTAAATACAAATACTTTAATATTCTTAATGCATACTTGTAATAAACTGTACTGTAACAATTCTGAAATGCACTTAAGTAATTAACACTGTAACTGATATCTGTTCTAGTTCCTGAACTGATGTACAAAAGAGCACCTATTAAGTTTCTGTATCTAGTCTCTTGACATACTTCATTCACAGGTTCTAATTTTAAATTTACTTCCATTGGTGTATCATACAATTTTAAGTTTACAATTTTATACTTTGAGACTAAGGAATTCCTGACTCAAACTCATAACATTTTCTTTCTGATTATAATCTATATTAACCGAGGTTTAAGAATAAATGGAAGAAATCTCAACAACTTAAGATTCGCTGATGATATAGTTTTACTCTCAAACAGTCTGGAAGAGCTCAAAGAACTGATAAATGAACTAGAGACAGCGTGCAGTGAAGTGGGCCTTAAAATAAATATATCAAAAAGCAAAATCATGCAAAACAAATGGGCAGAAAAAGATAAAGACAAGGCGGACATGAAAGATTCTGGTATTGAGTTCGTAGATCAGTACATCTATCTTGGCCAACTGATCAATATGAATGGTGACTCAAAGCCTGAGATCTACAGACGGATAAAGCTGGGCTGGAGAGCATATGGAAGAAATTCCATAGTTTTTAAATCGAACATGCCAATACATCTTAAAAAACAGGTATTTGAACAATGTGTATTACCGGTCCTCACATATGCCTGCCAGACTTGGACCCTAAATAGTCACACGAAGCAAAAACTGAGAACTGCCCAGCGAAGTATGGAAAGAGCAATGCTAGGGTTTACAAGAAGAGAAGGAAAAGGGCTGTGCACATCCGTTCAATAACTAAAGTAACAGACATCTTAAAAAGAGTCATGACCCAAAAATGGCAATGGGCCGGTCATGTTGCTCGCAAAAGAGATGAAAGATGGACTACGGTAGTACTGGACTGGATACCGAGAAACCTGAAAAGAGCAAGAGGAAGACCCCCGGATCGCTGGGATAAGGATATACATCGAGTTACAGGCGTGAACTGGAAGAGGGCGGCTCAGGATCGATCGGCCTGGAAAGAACTACAGCAACACTATGTAGAATTAAATTCTAATATATAGCTCATTAGGCTTAAAGAGGCTACATGCTGAAAAAAGGATCGATATAGCTGCAATAATAATAATAATAATTCCTAAATAGGTTTTTGCTTGACCTAAGTCTTTCATCTTGAATTTCTCCAACAACAGATTCTTGATTTTATCTATTTTCTTTCTACTATTACAACAAATTAATAGGTCAACAACAAATATTATTAAATAAATCACATCATCTCCAACGATCAAAGTATACAGACAATAATCAAATTCTCATTTTGCAAAACCCAGATCTCTCATAAATTCATCAAACAATCATACCAAGCTCGAGGGCTTTCTCTTAAACCATATTATGCTTTATTCAATTTACAAACCCTATTAGTACCATCTTCATACCCTATTGGCTGTTTTATGTAGACCTGTGATAAAACTTTACCATTTAGAAATACAACATCCATTTGATCTATAACTAAACCATTTTGACAACAGCATGACAATAAAAGTTTCAATGTCTGCATCTTGGCTACTGGTGAATATATATCATCAAAAACTTTCTTTTGATGAAAACCCCTTACAACTAGTCTTGCTTTATAAGTGTTATCTGATTATTTTTTTTTTTTTTTTTTTTTTAATATATATAAACCCTCCTTACACCAAGAGCATTTACATTCTCTGATTTAATTACTAGTTTCCATGTTTTGTTTTGATATAAACAGTCAATCTACTTATCCATTGCTTGTTTCCAATTCACTGACTCTTTACAATTAATCGCCCCCTCAAAATTTTCTGGGCTATCAGCACTGCAAAAGTTTACATACATGATATTGCTACAGACATAATCATTAAATCTATCTGGAATTTTACATTTTCCACCTGACCTAGTCAATTTAAATCATTGATTATATTTATCATTGCTTAAACCTCCTTTAAAATCTCCTTCTTTCCTTTCCTCGTCTATACATTCATTTTCATCATTCATACTTTCATCACTAGAACATTCACTCTCTGAATCATAACTTTTAAGTGTATAAGTTTAACATTATTCTCTACAATATCAACATGTGTTGCAACAACAATTTTATTATTCACTAATACTGTATAGCCAACTTCAGTATAACCTAATAAAATTCCTATATCAGCTTTATGATCCCATTTTTACTTTCTCAGTTGTTCTTGTACTCTTACAAAAACTTTACTGCCATATAGTTTTAGATGTTTACCATTGGGTTCTTTCCTAGTAAAATTTCATAGGGAGTTTTCTTTTCAATAGTATCAGCCAAAGTTCTGTTTTTAAGATAAGCTGCTGTACAAACTACTTCATGCCAGAATCTCCTATCTACTTTTGCTTCAGCTAGCAAACACCATGCCATATCCATGATAGATCTATTGTATCTTTCAGCTGTACCATTTAACTCGTGTACATAGGGAGGGCAAATATTTAAAACAATTCCTTTTTCATTTACAAATCGATAAACATCTGAATTTAAATATTTCTTTCCATTATCACATCTCAGTTTCTTAATAGTTTTACCTGTCAAATTTTCAGGTTCATTTACATATGCAACTAGACAATCATAAACTTGATTTTTTGATTTGATAGTTTAAACACGAGCTGCATTGCTATAATCATCTATAAAATTTAGAAAGTATCTTTTACCATTCAAACACAGAGTTGAGTGAGGCCCATTTAAATCAGTGTGAATAATTTCTAAAATCCCTTCTGCTTTGCTTCTATTATTTTCAAAAGGTAACTTATTCATTTTGTTTTCAATACAAACTTTACACTTCATATATTCAAACTCTAAGCTTTTAGGTAAACCAACTGGTAAATGATATTTACACAAAGTATTTAAATAGTTAAAATTTACATGACCTAATGTGCGATGCCATCTCTCCTTTTCAGTCATAGAATCACTGTTACTCACAATATTTACATTAATATCTTCCTTAAAAATGCTACTTGTCATTTTATACAGATTACCTTCCTTCATAGCAATTGCAATTAGCCTGTTATTTTCATCAAAAACTTTTGAAACATTTCCCACAGATACAGTCTTGTGCTTGTCTGTTACTTTCACATAACTAATCAAGTTTCTACTCATGTCTTAAACATAAAATACATTTTTCATACTAATTTGAATGGAGACTTCAGTAAATTTTGTAATAAACTTGAAGCGGTTCTACTAAATTTATCATGAACTAAAAGGGAAATTATCCTCTGTGGAGACTTCAACATAAATTTTGCTGTAGAATGTAACCAGACAGATTATCTTCTAGGAATGCTTAGATCATTCAATCTCTATCAAACTGTAAATGTCCCAACTAGAATACAAAAAGATAGTAGTACCATTATTGATAACATTTTTGTAGAACACAATAAATTAGAAATAAATGGAACAATTCCAATGGAAAATGGTTTGTCAGACCATAATGCTCAAATAATTACTTTGGATATTGTGGGAAATGAAAATAACAAAAAGAAAGGATTTGTCAGAGTTAGGCCATTAAAGAACAATTCAATAAAAACATTAAATGATGAACTTCTCAATGAGGACTGGAGCACTGTTTATAAATTAAAAGGGGTAAATAATAAATTCAATTACTTTCACCAAAGGTTTTTGGAAATTTACAAAAGGTGTCTCCCTACAAAACTAGCTCCAATTGGTCAAAAACGAGTAAACAAAAATTGGGTTACAGTTGGTATCAAAACATCTTGCAGACATAAAAGGGAATTGTATGTAAATGTTAGGAATACTGATAATATGCTTCTCAGACAACATTACAAAACTTACTGTAGAATTTTAACCAAAGTAGTAAAAGAAGCTAAACGTTTGGCCATAAACGATGAGATTAGTAGTTCAGATAATAAGAAAAAAAGTGTTTGGAACATTATTAAAAGAGAAACAACTGTATCATCCCTTGAACATAAACCTATATCTATAAGCATTAATGATAAACTTGTAAATGACCCCTCGTATGTAGGAAATGCTTTCAATAAATCCTTCTTAACAGTTGCTGAAAAAATAAAAGGAAAATGTATTGGGAATATGGATGCTATAGCAATACTTAAATGCTTGTCACCAAAAGCAGCACCTATGTCTCTATTTCCCACCAGTAAAAATGAAATTAAAAAATTATTAAATCCCTCAAAAATAAAAATTCATTTGGTTATGATGAGGTTTCAACCCATGTAATGAAACAATGTAACACCAGCATTAGTAGAGTTATTAGTCACATTTGTAATAGTTCTTTTGAAGAAAGTATCTTCCCTGACTCACTCAAGAAGTCAATAATCAAACCGCTTTATAAAAAGGGTGATACCTCAAAGATTGAGAATTACAGACCAATATCACTTCTACCAGCATTTTCAAAAATCTTTGAAAAAGCAATGTACAGAAGGGTGTATGCACATCTACAAAAGAATGACCTACTCAGTAAAGTACAGTTTGGTTTTAGACAAGGCGTTTCAACAGATTCAGCAATTTTTGCTTTTGTAAACAACATACTGGAATCAATGCATAAAAAACTAAATTCCCTAGGTATATTCTGTAATCTTGCTAAGGCTTTTGACTGTGTTGATCATGATATTCTACTAGGTAAATTAGATCACTATGGAGTTAATGGTAAGCCAGGACTTTGGTTTAAATCATACCTGGAAAATAGAAAGCAATGTGTATCACTGAAAGATGCTAATACAGGAGATGTTATAAACTCAGAATGGGGTATAGTTAAATGTGGTGTGCCTCAGGGTTCAATTCTTGCCCCTCTGCTGTTCTTAATCTATATAAATGATCTTCCACATATACTAGGTGATAATGAACACATAGTGCTCTTTGCAGATGATACTAGCATATCGTTGAAAGATCCATCAGCACAAAACCTCGAAAACATAGCAAATGATGCTATAAAGAAAATTAATAGGTGGTTTAATGCCAACAAACTAATACTTAATGTAGAAAAGACACAGTTACTTCAGTTTGTTACAAAAAATAAAACAAAGGACAGCTATAAAGTGATATCAGAAGGGAAAACAATCAATGAAAGCAGTTTCACAAGATTCCTGGGTGTATATATAGATAACAAATTGAACTGGAAACAACATATTCAACAACTTCTTAAAAAACTGAATTCTGCAACATTCTCACTGAGGGTAATATCTAGAATAGCTAATATAGAAACCAGAAAGTTAGTATATTTTGCATATTTTCATTCCGTGCTCCCTTATGGCATCTCATTTTGGGGAAACTCGTCACAGGCACAAAGGGTATTTAAATTACAAAAGCGTGCTATAAGAACTATTTGTGGAGCAAACCCATGGACGTCGTGCAGAAATCTGTTTAAAAACCTGGGTGTTCTAACCATGCCAGCACAGTATGTATACTCTGTATTATCATTTGTAGTGGAAAATCCTGAACACTTCAATCTTAATGCTGACATACATAGCCATAATACTAGGAATAAATATAATATTCACAAGGATTACAAATCACTGTCAATTGTACAGAGAGGGTTAACATTTACTGGAGCTTCCTTATTCAATGTCTTACCAACAGAAATTAAATGTTACCTACAAAAACCCAACTACTTTAAGTCCAAACTGAAAGAGTTTCTGCTTCAGAACCCATTTTACTCTGTGAAAGAACTTTCTTCTTGGAATTGGTAACTAAGAATGACTGATAAAATAGTATATATGGTGTATGGAAGGGGAAGGTGACAAAGTTGTCCACAATTACTAAAATGATATATGGTTTTTCTTTCTGTTGAAACTTTTGACAATTTAAGTAATTATTGTGTTTACAAAATTCCACTCATATATAGTAACTAACATGGGATAGCATGCATTCAAAAACTGCTGTGAAAAATTATCATACTAACAGGTAGTTAAGTAATTGACTGCTTATGAGTTGTTGGTAATATAATTGATATTGTTAATAAGTGTGTGTACTGTTCCACATAAATAGCAACTAACATGATATAATATGTAGTCGCAAATTACAGTGAAACTTATCATGGTTACTGGTTGTAAGAAAATAATTGATTATTAGATGCTGGTAACAAATGTACACACTGTTCCACATAATAAGTATTAATTAACTCGGGATTGTATTTGTAGATAACAGGAGATATTGGTTACACTAATGGGTTGTAGCTAACTTGTTGTCAATATATAATAACATTATCAATTATATAGTAATATTGACATTACAAATAAGTGTATGTACTGTTCCACATCCCCCAGATTATTCTCACATGGGATCAAAGTGAACATATCTATCTATCTATTTTATCATAAACTGAAAAATAACTAACTACATTTCCTATCTTAGTTGCTTTCAAAATTTTCCCATCAGCAATCTTTACTTCTACAGGTTGCTCCAAAGTTACACATTCAGAAAAATACTCTTCATTATTTACAACATGATCTGTACAACCACTATCCAATAACCAATCAATTTTAATCTGTTCCTTGTTACTTGTGTTCATTTTATTTTGCACCATCAGGGTTCTAACCTCTGTTACAAAACCGCCCATAGTACTTTCACTATGCTGGTGTTCTTCACCATGCCGATACCAGCCGTTTCTGGATCCATGCTGCTTGCTTCCGCTCCACAGTTGATCATTGTTGTGCCCTGTGAAGGTTCCATGTAGATGGTTATTTCCTCCGCTGCTTCTTTGATACTTCCTTCTGTGATTCCTTGTGCCTCTTTCATTTACTTCATTTCGACAACAATCTCTCTTGAAATGACCTTTCTTCCACATCCAAAACACAATTGTTCCTAACAACTCGTACCGTATTTTCTCATACTATGGAATGTATTTGTTTTTACACATTCACTTTCACCTTTGTCTTTCAAGCCCATTAATCGAATTTTACTTTTAACAAATTCAACAGTTTGATCTTCTTCTTTCAAAATATCAACCAAATCACCGATGTAGCTCAATGAAACCAGCAAAGTTCTTAACATGTAGTTTAATTTTTCTTTCTCAGTCACTTTAGCCTCAGCTGCTTTCAATTCATTCACTGTCTTTTCAAATTCACTAAAGAATGTCGCTGTTTCATTGTAGTCTTTTAACTTCAATTTTTCCAGTTTGTTTCTACAAATTATTTGGAGTGCAGTCGATTCCTTGGAGTATAATTCGTCAAACTTTGTTATTATTTCAAAAGCAATTTCTTTATCACTAACAAACTCAAGTTGCTTATTCGTAATAGCACCATAGATATAGTTGACTGCCTTCAGATTTTCTTCTTCGCAAGTTTCTGCATTATCCAAACTTGTTTTCTCTCTTGAAGCCACTGTATAACATTTCTTCATCTTAAGATATATCATTATTCTTTTCTTCTAATTTCCATAATCCTCATCATTAAAAACTGGTATAACAATGTCCGACAATTTTACTTGAAATAAAACTTTCTTAAATACTCGACAGCACTTTTCATTTTCGTAAGCCACAGACCTTTTGTCAACCACAGACTGCTACCATATTAATACTATCTACTACCATGTTAATTATGTTAACCACACTATACGATCTGTAATTATGCTTTTATTAAGGCACACACATTACAATTCATAACTACATGTTTACTCCACAACCGTCAGCCAGCAACTACTAATGTACATATCTAAGGATACAGCAAGCACCAGAACATTCCTCTCTGCAATCGATACCAGGTCAAGTCAGATGTAAAAGTACTATACTCAACAGAGTCATGATAGCTTCCATTCAATTAAAACAAATAATTTTCTTATATCGGTAACAATGGAAACAAAGAACTGATACAAGGCCATATTTATATATCAATTCCTTCAACATAAAGAATTTTCATAGTGAGATATTCCCCTTGGCTACATTGAAATAAATTATTATTATTGTGCCAATTTATGTAATTGACAAATTATTTAAATTATTACATAAATTATTTAACCTTTAGTTCCTAAAAAAATTCTTAATGCTTGGTGTTAAGGAGATGACAATATCACCCATGTCACATGTAGTAATTATGGAACATAATACTACAGCTGTGACAAGCAAACAGAATTAAATCATTCTAATTTTCATTTCCACTAACAACAAACCTGTAGAAGGCATTACGCCTGTTCCAACAGAAACATTCACATAATTCAACAGTTTTCTTAGTTGTGTCACAGTATAATTTATGAGGTTTAAATTGTACTGACAAACCTTACTGAACCATAGATATTAGGTTATTAGCAGTAATTTTGGTATGAAGAGTGGGTACAGTTATTGATTTCGTTACCAATAAGTTTATGATAAAAATTATCCTTGAGAATTATTATGATTTGTTTTAATGTTTTTGGATAGTAATAGGAAAGTATATGTTACAAAAATTAATATAGAAAAATAGCACAAACCTTGAGACAATGGTGACAGCAAGTGGTAATGAACAGAAGCACCTCCAGCACTCTCTCCAAATATAGTTACATCATCAGGATTACCACCAAATGAAGCAATGTTATCTTGCACCCATTGTAAAGCTAGAACTTGGTCTTTCATCCCAAGATTTCCAGGAAGCAATAAATCTCCAGTACTCATGAATCCTGTCATCAAGAGTGAAAATATTTAAAATTCAGTAAAAGGTATTATTCCTAACACATTTTCTGGGTAGATAGAAATTAACATTAATAATTTGTGGGAATTAATAGCTACCACTCACCTAGAGGGCCAAGACGATAGTTCATTGCGACAACTACAATGCCGTTGTCAATGAAGTACTCTGGTACTCCACTTGCACCACCAGCAGTGAAACACCCTCCATGTATCTCAACTAAAACTGGCCTTGGTGTACTGGTTTCAGATGGTAACTGCCAAATAACAAATAATAACAGAAAAATTAACCTGTTTATAATTTGTGAAGAATATGGACATTAAGTTTGTTGGATATATATATATGAATTAAAACTGAATATTAAGAAAGTAAACCAAACCTTAATTAAGCATGCACATGAGATGTAGATAAAGAAAATAATTTGAATACAAAGTCACTAATCATGAAAATTTGATCATACTACTAAGTGGGATCACAAATGATTTAGTTCACTATGAGAAAAATCAGAAACACCAAATTAATTTTTATACCTTTTATTTTTAAGGTTTCTTAACATTATATCAGTACAGTACTGTATACTGTTCTGAAAGATGCTAATTTATCATTTACTGTCTTATTATGAGTAATGATTTATATTTTGTATTGTGAGTTGTGTACAATCCTGGCTTCAAGTTTGGCAAGTCTTTGTTTATTTTTTAGCTCAAAAGGAATTCATATAAGACATTCTAAATGTTTTTACAGCTGAAAGACTCAACTTTCTTGGTTATGTGACTTCTGACAGGAATATTTTCTTCTGTATATTCTTTCATACCAAACTGTGGTAACAAAATTGAAATTTAAAGTTTATGGTTCCTCTATACATTTTCTTCATACACTAATAATATTTTCCTTTTTGTTGGAATATAGTTTTGGTTGTCACTCTAGGTTTACTTTGAGAAAGTTTAATTGTCTTATAATAATATTATTTATTATTATTTAATTACATTGCCATTGAGCGCATGCTCCTTTGGCAATTTCCGTACACACCCATCTTCTCTCTTTCCTACACCCACCTCCATTTCCCCTCTGCAAATTTTAACTTTAAATTCTTTCAATGTTTTTGGTAAATTATTCATCATTTCTCTCGGTAATTTATTCCAATCCCTGATACGTTTACGTAAAAAAATTTCCTACACCTTTGTGCCTGAAATTAAGTGCACTGATCATCTCCTCCCTTCCAAGCATTACTTTTAATTCTTTCACCAATATCTTTCCATGCCTCATATGTGACTAGTGCACTCCCATGACCCTCTTCACCCTTCTCCTGCCTTCCAATGAATCCCGTTACAGATCTTTTATAATATCTGTTACTGATTGAATTCTGTTGTAATTTCCAGAAACAAATCTAGCAGCCCTTTTTTGCAGTCTCTTAAACTACTGTATTTGATATGTGAAATGTGGGTCCCATACTACATTACCATATTCAAGAAATGGTCTGACCAAAGTTTTTTAACCCAATTCCTTTACTTCTCACGTATATCCCCTCATCACTTTCTCCGAGTGCAGAATTATGAAACCTTTTCTTACTAACTGACCAATGTGTCCTGCTCAGTTAAACGTGTTATGAAATGTGATGCCAAGATGTTTACATTTAAAGTCTTAAACAAGAAATTCTTTCCCCACCCTATATTCATAATCAACCTTTAATTTTTTATTTGTGTATCTAATAAGCTGACTCTTCTTTTGCATTTATCTTTATCCCATGTTTACCAACCCAACTAGATATCCTGTCCAGATCACTGTGCAGCTGTTTACAATCCTCTACCATTTTGGTCCTGCAAACAATCTAATTTCAGGTAGTAAACAATCAACACAATTATTCATTATAATAATGAATAGCAAAGGTCCCATAATGCTACCCTGTGGCACCCCCATTTTTAATCCACTTCTTTTGATACTGCATTTCCTACCCTAATTTTCTGTTATCTGCCTTTTAAAAATTCTTCTACCCAGTAAATAACTTTTTATCCACTCCAATAGATTTTACCTCATTTACTACCATTTTATTGCTCACTCTGTCAAAAAGTCTTTGAAAAATCTAGTGCTGCACTATCAATTAGGCCTCCCTTGTCCATTTCATCTGAAATATCTTGCATATATCCCACCAACTGGGATTCGCATGAGTATCCTTGCCTAAAGCTATGTTGCCTACTTGAAAACCACTTATACTCCTCACATCTATTTCTGATGTGGTTGCATATTAATCTCTCCATTAATTTATCTACCACTGATGTCAAACTGATCAGCCTGTAATTTTTTACTCTATTTCTTACCCCTCCTTTATGTACCAGCACTACTATTGCACTTTTCCAGTCCTGTGATAAGCAGCAACTATCTAAAGTCAATTTAAATAATATTTCAAGATAAGGTACAATGTCACATCCAGCTATCTTTAAGATATCTGTAGTAATATTATCTACACCAGCTGCTTTATGTTTTTTCATCTTTCTTATTTCCTTCATGATATACTCATGACAAATTTCAAATTTTTTGGTCTGTTCTTTTCTAATTGTGTTGTTAAGCTCATTCCCCCAATTAGACCCTCCCATTTCTGATTCATTGTCCCTAATGCTTTCACTAAACCAGTTACTTAAAATCTCTGCCTTTTTCAAATCATCAGTAACATCTTTTCCATCCTTATCTATAATCGTCTCAACAGCCTCCCTTCCCCTCAGTTTTCTAGCATAGCCACAGAAATTTCTAGATGCATCAATTCAATGGTCCTCCTGCACTGACAATACTCTTCATAAACCCATCTTTAGTCACCTTTTAGCTGTTATTAAGTCCTTATTTAGTTGTTTTAAATATTTCCTTGTACCCTGCTGTCTCATAACTCTGTTATATTCTCTTCTTACCAACTTCTTTTACTTCCTCAACTTCCTATTATAGTACACAGGTTCTATACTACTCTTTATTTTCAATTTTGGAATAATTTTTTCTTCCCCCTTTCTTATTATCTCCTTAATCTCTTTCCACCTTTATTCTGCTGTACTTGTGCCTTCCTTCCATTTGCTGAAATTTTCTCTGAATTATCTCTTCAAATTCAAAATTTGTGCCTTTTTATAATTGTACCTATTTCTCACTCCAATTTTGGCTGCTGGTTTACTGACTCCTCTAATATCCATCAGAACTGCTTCATGATCACTTATTCCTTTGGTTACTTGTCACTCCACAAGGTTATCATTGAGCTTTATTAGGAATATATAAAAAATATTTTGTCCCATAGTGTTATGCTCTACCACTTGTGTAAATCCTCCTTCTCTTATTAGGGTATTTGCAAATTTCTGATATGATTAGATAAAAGTCGACAAAAGAAGTTCACTGAAGTTTATGAACCCATCAAAACACATTAGGTCCAATGATATGCTAACACTTTTTTGATATAGGATTGACCATTACCAAACTACATATGTCACTAATTTAGATTGCAGGTTGCTCTTCAGTCGATGCTCTACAATGATCATACAACTAGTCATAGATACAAAGCTAAAATTTATATATTTGATTCACTAAATCCTAACCATTGCCTAGATTTTTCATTATCAAATTTCATTCAGTGTAGTCCTACACACAAAAATCTAAACTCATATTCATTTCCATTGCCTAACATTATACAGATACTGTATTTTCAAGTACTTCCATGCTATTCGACCCGTCTTTAACCATCACACACAACTACCGCCACATGACATGAAAACTTTGCAACTTACAGTAATGATAAGGGCTGTTCTCCATCATTCAGCATTCCTATTCACACCTTTGCTTATATGTGTGATATTTTTCATTGTTGGGTAATAAAGTCAGTGATGTGATAGTCTCACATGACTGCCTGTACTTTATGTTTTCAATGTTCATAAATATCTGAAAGTCATTCAATTTCTCTCAATTTTCTACAGTGGATAACCATGATTATTTTAAATCTATTTTTGATATAAATTCTTCACGGGTTTGCCACTGGATTAAATTTTCTGCTGACGAACTTTCGGTGACTTGCACTGCCGCCATCATCAGTGCAAGTCACTGAAAGCTCATCAGCAGAAAATGTAATCCGGCGGCAAACCCATGAAGAATTTATTTCAAAGATACACCGGGAAAGACTTATCTCTCATATTAAATCTATTTTTGTTATGATGATAATTTCAAAATACAGCTTTGTTTTCCTGTAATAATTTCACAAAGTTTACACTTTTCCATGAAGTCTCAGAAATGTTGTATAAACACTTGAACCTTTAAATAATAACTCAAATCATGTTCAAACAATATGCTAGTAATCTTTTCTAATGTTTTGGAAGCTATTTCTCTACTTGAAGCCTCTCAATCGTGAAAATACTTCAAACCTATGTCTTCTCTCCAAATAATGTAGTTTTATTATTCAGGACTAATTACTTCTCATTTCTCTGTGCTATGAAACTATCATCTACTGTCTTCTTTCTAACTTTATTAACTTTAAAAAAACTTCCTTTCTCAATTAATCAATTTAAACAGTTATTTTAACTATTGACAATGACAATCAATATCCCTTCTATTGGATGAGCTAATTAAACCTTCACATAATACTTTCTAGTTACATTTTGTCAGGCCTAGATGTTACTGGGGGTTAAGCAACACTTTCACCTGAACTGTGAACAGTTAAGTTCATGACCATGTGTAGCCTTTTGGTACCTACGATATTAAATAAATTGGTTGCCACGCACTCGTATTAAACCCCAAATGTGAAGGGTAATTGAAATAAAGTCACTTGACACAGTTTAAGAGTAACACAATATTTATGTTCTTGATAATAGTTCACTTGTACATTGTCGGTACCAGATACATGAATAAAGCATAGAACAACAGTTTCTTTGAAGATTGCAGATTAAGTACAATCCTACGAGAAGACAAAAATACTCACAAAGTCCCCCTAACATTAGTGAGTATTACGGCATGTTGCAATTTGCCTAAACCGCTACCACATGGAAAAATTTACTCCTCTAACTAGTGCAGAGTTGGGCGATCACTTTCCAGCGTAAGAATGAGACAATCTGCACTTGCTGCAAGGTCTTTTATAGACTTCTCAGAGCCTATGATTTCAGCAACTTTTTCTTTAATTAATATCTCCAAAAGTACAAACTAGTTTAACTTCAAATTTATACAGAGACTTTCTATCATCATGTTCTATCTGTTTTAATTTAATTCAACATTCAAAAGGGTTTCTATAATCTTAAAATTAAAGTCATTACATGACCAACTTGGCAGAATTTTAACGCGCTTCAGCAACAATCCGCGACAATCTGTCTTTAAATACTTAATTACCAGACCAATGCTTAGACTTTTTACTGAAACCATTATATATTCGTAATCGCCTTAATTTAGGTGATCTACTTATATAAATTTCAAATTTGTATTCCTTTAGTTAAAAAGTTCATTTTTTTCACTTAATCAAAACAACTAATTAATTTTTGCCAAATTATTTAACTTTACTACCAAAATATCAGGAAGAATGCTGACTATAGCTGGTGATAAAAGTTCAGCTGTAGCTTTACTCAATTTAAAGATATTTCAAATCTTAGATTTTTTCTTTTCTGATTGTGTTTTTTGAATGTGAACAAACTGAATTATCTCTTAAAATAAACGTTTCCCAATATTATAAATACACTTTAAAATGATTTTTATGGTGAATTGTCACTGTGGGAAAGGTAACAGGAAAATTCCTTCAAGTTGACAATTACTCTTCTCGAAATTTTTAAGTCCAGCATAATCAACTTTACAGTCGATCTATAGAATATTTTACTACTAGGGATAGCTAGTGGGAGTGCTTTTGGTGAACTAAAGGGTACCTAACAATTTCCTTATTATAAGATTTTTAAACTGAATTTATGATTCTGAATAGAATTGTCTACCATTCCAGGTATTTTCATCTCAAAATACAGTTACATCATTTAACTATTTTTTAAATATCAGCTTTTGAAAAAGATCACTAAATAAACTCTTTTTGATCTAAAACACATTCAACAACATTTCAATCCATAATAAATCATTCAAAACCCACCAGAGCCAATGCTTATACAACATCGTTCAATTTGTCTCATACCTCACACGATAAAGCCTGTAGTCAACATCCTGCTAGAGCAAATTGCAACATTTACTGTAACAAGATGTTGAATTAATAGCTGTAGTAATCATAATGTAACTCCAGTGTTGCTGATAAAATAAGTTGAGAACACACAATAAATCAATTAACAATTTTTCCAATAAACGCAAACATTTGAAGGCAACAAATATCAGCTTTACCCACTACAGTCTGGTCAAAATAGACATTCACCCTTGCATAAATTCCCAACAAGCTGAAAATTTGCATGAACGTTAGGGATTCCATTATAATGAAATTGTGAAAAGCCCCCATCGATCCCGTGTGTGCAAAACAATTTATACAAGGTCAAAATTTGCATAAATTGGTTTTTTATGTTTTTTAGCGAAACGGTTAGTTTTAGGATAAAAATAGCTCAGACAAAAATTGTAGATCATATAATTATATACAAAAATTGTTCTTATACTTTTTTCCCTAAGATTTACCATTTCTGAGAAAAAGCCATTCTAAAATTCACTGAAGTTGCATTTTCTATACATTGTACATGTTTCCACGCCACCTATGAAGTAGTGTACTAGCCATGTTTTTTTCAACTTATTTTTCCCGGTAGGCCTACTCCATGGTCTATTTTACTAGTTTAACAGAGGTCTTCTTATTCATCTTCTACTTCTTCTTCTTCTATATCCTCCTGAGTCGACGTAAATTGTTGTATCAGTGATACATCAGTTGTTTCGCCGTTGATGTAAGTACCTTCTTCTGTTGACGATTCAACATTTCAGCATGATTGGCCTTGACAGCTGGCATGCTGTTGAACAAAATAAGCCTACTTTTTTGCAGCCACATTTTGAATTATACCCCCTTTTGCAGTTACAAAAAATAGTGTTAAGAAGTTATTCTGGTGCAGGTGCAAGTAGAGTGTGGATTGGTTCTAATACATTATCAGTTAGCTACCAACCCCATTCTTCTGGATCCAGTTGATTACCAAGCCATACTTCAACCTAGTAATACACTCTATAAAAACGTTGGTGAGCAGAAGCCGAGGTTGGAGGAAGACAAGCTAATTACACACGTTTTTTTATTACATATATGTTTTGCAAAAGATAAATAATGTAACTTATCTATACAAGTAATTTTGATTGGAGCTACATACACAGAAAGAAGAAAGCGAATTCCTCAGGTGATTAGAGTTTCTGGAGTAGAGTTCATATCATCAAAAAGTTGGGCACATCCAATTAGATCTTGTTTTCAAGTAATTTAAGAACTGTCATTTCACTACTCTGGAATAATACTGATATTGTATCATAGCCATTCATAGCATGTAAAAATAAAATGTGATCTTTACATTTAGGATAAGCTGATAAACAACATGTACTTGAAAAAAAAAATTCCGACTGTTGTTGAGCCTTGCCTGGTTTTAAAAAGTAAATGAGTTTTTCAATTGAAGTTCAAGTGGTAAGTAATACTAACAGATCAATATCTTCACCAAAAACAACATTTAAATCAACTGGATTAAATTGATTGATTACAATTTCTACAATAAGTACATCAGCATCATTGTCAGCTTGCTTGACTAAAATATACTCACTAGTAAATTTTCCTTTGAGCTTTGCAATGAACCTAGACTTCTTGCTGTGCCAAAGAGCAGACTTTGCATTGACGTCCGCTGCAATAACTAGTGGATAATTTCCCAGAGCTGCATCTATCTGCCGTATTCTATCTAAGTATGGGAAGATCTCGTCACTGTACTGGAAATACATGCTTACCATTATGAAGCTTCCCCATGCTGCTCCTATCTCAGCACATACTGTGTGTTCATCACATAACTGCGTAATTTTTGTAACTGTTATCTGTTTATTTAAAACGATTATTGCTGCCATTGGGTTATTGCCCTCTGTGATTATTCGTGATTTTACAGGCATGTGCGGGATTTTGCTTTGCCAGGAGTACGGTTCTTGTAGACAAATAATATCTGATCTCAATTCCTCAGCCACCTTTCTGATTTCATGTAGAACCATGGCGTTTCCTTTAGTATTCAGCTGAGTAACTTTTAACATAGAATTTACGGGTGTCTTGTGTGCACATTGCACTGGGGCCAAGGTAGTCTTGTATCTAGCAGAATGCGTCCATGGGTCATGACAAACTGCTTGTATGTTTCCTCAGGATCAAATATTTCTCCTCTTCTCTCAAAAATCTTGTGAACTAGTGTCAGGAGCTGAGATGGATCTGTTGGAAAATTTAGTGACCTCAGTTGTATTCTGTCGATTGCCGAAGGTTGCGGGAACGTTATGTTTTTACCGCCAGGATGGAGGACTCTTGTCAAATGTCGGATTTTAGACATGGTGGAAATCCCAACTTCTTGAGCAATAGTACTCTTCTGAGTGTAGTTTTTACGACACTGCACATGAATTGTCACTGATTTTTTGGCCTTTTAGGTAGTCAGTAAATTCATCATCTCTTTCAATGCTTGCGTCAATCAAAGTCTTCATGCCACGATCAGCAGTAACCATTTCACTTGCAGGCAAATTTTTATCAAAAATGAAAAAAGTTGCAACAAACATATTTTAAAAACTGAATACAGCACAAACTTTAGCAAAGAATATTAGCAATGGCCACCTGTTTTCACTACGAGCAAACGTTCAAGACCAATGGTACTTCACTGGGACCTTCGAAAAAAGAGCAGGTAGACGGGCACTATCAAGCAGACAATTTAACAGCAGACAGATGTTGCTCAAAGCCATGAGGTCACATAAAACATGGGACTCGCTTTCTTTTCAGATCATATTCTCAGAATTATCCTTTAATATAAATGTACTAGTCATGCAGACTTATATTTATACTTATATTATGCGTCCAATGATATATAGTCATGCATATTAAGGAGAATACAACTTCAGTGAATTTTAGAATGGCTTTTTCTCAGAAATGGTAAATCTTAGGAAAAAAAATATAAGAACAATTTTTGTAGATAATTACATGATCTACAATTTTTGTCTGACCTTTTTTATAACAAAAAAACTAACCGTTTCGCTAAAAAATACGAAAAACCCATTTTTGCGAAATTTGACCTTATATAAAAATTTTTGCACACACGGGATCGATGGGGACTTTTCACAATTTCATTACAATGGTTTCCCTAACGTTCATGCAAATTTTCAGCTTGTTGGGAATTTATGCAAGGTTCCCCCTTTTTTTTCAAGCTAAATTGACCAGACTACTAGATACACTTAACAAACATTGTTGGACCTCACAAAAATCTTCGAAGTATAACTGATTAGAATAATTGAATTTAATTTAATTGTAATGTAGCATATGCTTTGATGGCAATATCCCCAGTCATCTATTTATTCCTTTCTTATTATTATTATGTATTTATGTTTATTGAGGGGAACTATGACCATGTTCAGTCTTTTTGAATGTGGAAGTGAGTTCTGTTTCTTATGGGACCATAAGTCCTTCATTTGATTTGTTTTGCTCTTTTTTCCAAGGGCTGACAACTATAGGGGAAGGCAAAATCATGTTTGGCAAATTTTTGTTGCCGCAACCTTTTTTTTAGGTTCATATTCCCAGGTGGAAAAATGGTTTGGAAACAATGTGTGGAAATGGGGACAAAATAATATTCAAATGGGTACTGCATCTTCTTTTCAGTTATTCACCTCAGTTAATCATGTCTATCACTAATACTTCCAAAAGAGATCTCTAACAGAAGCATATTTATGTTCTGTCCTGAGTAAATGTAGGTCTTCTTTGATATATACAAACCAAGGTTCGTGTCTTCATCAAAGAAAGTAAAGATTTTTTTAGTAAATATGTTTTCCTGCATTCATCTGAGGTAATCATAGAATCGTGCCCATCTATTGTGGATAGTTTAAGTGATAATATCTATTTTGCTGTAGAATTCTTTGCTGGATTTCTTATACTTAGTTAATACCTGTGTTCAGGAAAAACATCCTCAGATTCTCCTCTCCCAAAATTCAGTGATTTTAACTGCCTTGTCATTTTTTTCAATAAGGTCTTTGTATGAGCAGACTGTTCCCATGTTGTTGCATCAGAGCAAGTGTTCATGACCCTGCACCTCCCCACTGTCACATCTGTCATTGCCCCCATTTTAGCACATTAATTTTACATTTAGAGACCCCCCGATCCCACTCGGTTCAGTGTTTGCCCCGTGGTGTATTCTAATTTGTGGCGTCCTGGGCAATCATTTTTATGATCAAGAGAACCCATATGACATGTCTCAGGTTGGTTCTCCAAAGACACTGTTCTTTTTAGGAATCTGTTTCTAGATTTCAGGTGCGGAGAAGGAATTTCTTGGCCGCACATCTGGTGTCTGGAGTTGGACATTTGTTTTGTTCTTTCCTACTCTCCTGTTACTCTTTGTCTGATATCTGCCAGAGTTATGCCAGTTAGGCAGTAGATTTTTATTATTATTATTATAGATATTTGAATAAAGCATCCTGTTAATAATTATAACTAGTTCATTTGTATCTATATGTCTGGTGTATATAGATGCTTCCTAAATTGGTTCCTCATATACCGAGAAACAAAGTTCAAAGGCTGTTGACTGCAGCACTTGCAGGTACACACCCAAGCTGTTCCTGTAAGTTTACAAATGATGTTATTCCTTGTGTTTACCTTTCATTTTAAATTCTGACCTTGTTGATTAAATGATAAGGTTTAGTCCAGTGTTATTCCCAGAAAAGTTGGGATTGTACAATGTTGTAGTCTCCTCTCTCTCCATATCATATTAAACTGTCTTCTAGCTTGCTGATGGTGTGCTGATGTGCAGACCTTTGTTTTCCCTGAATTTGATCTCATTTGGTTTTATTCAAATTAAGCTTCAAGATTTTCCAGTTTTGTTGTTAGTTTCTTTTCAACATCTTCATCCTGTATGGTGATGGTCATATTGGCTGCATAGATAAACAGTTTGCCTACAGGTTGATCATTCATGTAGATGTGGATAACATGGTTCCTTGTGGGAAACATTATTCTGATTTTTTTTTCATTCATTTATTATTCTGATTTCTCAACCTACTGTTCTCTTATGATGGACACTTTTGTTGAAGTTTGAAACCAGAAATCTTCATGTTTTGCTCTTTTTTTTTTTCTCCAGTTCATCCTGGATCCCTTTATATGTATTAGGAACAAGGTTTTGGCTACATATGATGCTACTAACTTCAGCACGCACTTTTCCAACTAACATGTAGACATTTTTTTCATTGTGGACTATGTAAGGGAATAAAGCTGAAATAGGGGTTAGGATATCAACCTCACGCCTTAACTATTAAATTCCACTTGTACTTCATCTGATAAAGAAAATTAAAAATGTTCTAACTATTAACCGTGGTGTACCTAGGATAGTACAACTGCAGAGTTATATTGGTCGCCACAATCCTATTTGACCTTAAAATGAAAGACTGTAATGTTCAAATAATAAAGTTCCTATATTCTTCAAAGTTCAATTAATTCACATGTTATAGTTGGTATAGGCAATCAGACTATACATCAGACGAAAATTGCAGATTATGAAGCCTTAACAGACCGAACGAACCCCAAGCAGAAAATTTTAAAGTTACGTCATGGATATTCACACGCACCACCATTCAAAACTCATCATGGTCATCATACCATGTGATACATTATCATTTCCTGGTTCTGCTACCCATCAGGCCTCATGCCTAGCCACGTGATTCTAAACGATACGTCTTATCACGCCAATGCCTCCCCGACAAAAGACAAAGCGTCAGGCCTCTTTACCACACACATAAAAAATGGTTAAATGAAAATATTTTAACTGAGAGCCCTCAAAAATTCACAGTGTATAAAGTGACACCTTAGGATTATTTATTGTTATAAAGTTGGCTCTAAAGTTTCTCAAATCACTGTATAACTTTAATTGTGTTAGAAAAATGTTGCTATTATTTTGACTAGTTTCTGTACTTCCTGTAAATTATTTGACCAATGTAAAAAAATTTAGACTTTTTTATTTAAACCTTTACCAGATTATTCCCTCATTTCTGCCCTCTCAGAGGAGCTATTTAGAATTTTGATACATTAAGTACTTTAAAAGTTATTGGTCTTCAAAATTTGAGGGGATGGGTGATGCAATATGCCTTTGTGGAAAACTAATATTTTCTTATTTACTGTTTATATCAAAAGTGTGTTAATTTTATTATTTAATTTGAAAATGATTTTTTTTTACTTAAATGGTCTTAGGGGTTCACAATCACAATCTAATTTGGGAGTTGTCTCATTTTCCTTCATGGTGTAATTTTGTTTAAACTGATAAAGTGTTTATTAAACTGTGTGGAATGTTTTAAAACTTTATTATTACTTAAAATTTATTAGCTCTGAAAATTACTGAAAAATTGTTATTCTGGTGTGTTGACAATGCAAGTATTTTAAATAAAGTTTTAAAATTGTGTTTTTCTGTATTTATACGACCTGAAACTATTGGTTTTTAATTAATCTCACTTTCTTTTGGTTCATTATTATTGTAAAAATACTTTACTGCATTGAAAAGTGTTGAGAAATAATGATATGGTCACATAATCAAAATTGATTGTTTACAAGTTGAATAACTAAGGATTTCACTGATTTAGGTAAGTTTGCAAGCTGTTTACTATTATTAACTGTTTATTTAGGGCTTGTATAATGTGCTGAATTACATTATTGATTTTAAATCTCTGTGAGTTCTGAGATCAACTGTAGTATCGGCTTCTATATGAATCTCTTCTCCAACATCCTGTAGTAACAAGATTAATGATTTTTCAATTTCTGAAAGACTTACCCCCTCCCCTATGCCTTATAGCCAAGAAAAGTAGAATTTAACAAAATTCTAAGGTGCTTACAATCACTTATGAAATTTGGTAGCCTATTTCAAATTTGTATATCTTTCCCAAATAACTTCTTTGTCCAATATTTTTTTCATTGTTATCTCTCACAGGGACTTCATATAGAGTTTGAAGTTGTGGTGTAATATCTTTGATGTTGCTCATTGGTGCCATGTTTTCAAAGGATACCTGTAAACTGGTTTGAATGGTGTACTCTTTGAACAAATCAATCTGGATCCTAGCAAGTCTTAAATCATTTGATAAGATGGTGATACAAGAGCTAGAGTGCATATTTCGATCCTTTTAGACTTAGTTCCCATTCTCAGACTGTAGTCAGTTTCATTTAAATTCACTTGTCAGGTCTGAATGATCTTTATGAGAATGCAGTTGAAAAGTAGTAGAAAAAGGTCATAAATTTCGTGACACCAATTGTGACTCAAAAGAATCTGAGAGGCATCCCAGAAACTTAACTTTTATGTTCGTCAAGATGGCTCTAATTATAGACAATAATATTAGGTCAAATCTGAATTCATTAAGGATGTATTATATCAACTACCTGTCTATTGAAACAGATGCTTTCTTAAAGCCCACAAAAACAAAGACATATATTGTTTTGAAGTGAGTGGGCAGCATCTTGTAAGACCCAAGGCTGACACCGGGGTTGTAGTATCGCCTTGGTGACTTAACTAAAAGTTCACGTGGATGAAAAGTTCTGTGAGATTTTCACAAGACAATTTGAATTTGACCATGTAGCCTAATAAAAACTCAACACGAATGCTTGAAGGTCACCACTAGATCTGTTTTCTAAACCACAAATCTAGAAAAGGTTCTTCTACTAAATTATAACAGTTCACTTTACTCAGAAAATTTGAAGTTTATTTTTTAAAAAATTACAATTTCAAAATTAACATTGTTCAATTGAGTAGGTGATCAAACAAACATTTCTAAATATTGCAGATTGTGGAGAGAGAATTTACCGACCGAACCCTTTTTTTTTTGTAAATTTATAAGTTCATATTAACAGTTATCCTCGCAGGCTATCACGCCAAAGTACCAACATGACCGACTCGGTAGCATCAACTTTCAATCGGCTTCCTACCCGCTCCGATACAAGACTTGCGCAGGTTAACTTCACATCACACTCCACGGAAAAGACAAAGCATGATGGTGGCGGGGTCCTAATATAGCGATTACCAAAACCAGTGACGTAAGAAGCTGTATCACATCTTTTCACTTCCGCGAGATCAAAAGTGTGTGTAATTTATTTGACGATCCAGATTATTAAGAGTGTTTAAACTTTGACAAGGTCTAGACTTATCTACTAGAAGTCCAATGGCAGTTTAGTGGGAAATTTAGAGTGATTAGTTATAAAGTTTTATTTAATTTCCGCATGGCGATACAAATCTCCGAAGTAGGGGATTAACCCAGCCATTTGAATTTATTGAGTTTTCTTTGAATTTTGCTTAACTGCAAGTTACCTAAATAAAATTAGTGTCAAAATATTCTACAAAAATTTGCAAGTTCAATGGTGTAACTTACGTAAAAATCTATGACCGGATAATGAAATTACAGCTTAGACAAGATTTAGTAAATTACCAAATGGTTTTTTGTTAATAACTTTTCTTCTATTGCTTTTATTGAAAAAGTAAAAGTGCTAGAATTTTCTCTGAATTAAATCACGTATTTTGAAAATTGTTTTATCTCTGGGGCTAACTTCTATCGGTTGTAATAAATTCCTAAGTCGAGCACATGGTTTTATGATGAAATAATCTTTATAAAATCTATTCTACTGCATGAAATGATCTGAAATTAAAATATGTGATACTAGATTTTTAGTTCTTTCCAGAAATCTACTTTTTATTTCGGAAACTTACTAGGATTCTGTGATAAAAATTCTTAAAAGTGAAGTGTATCCACTGAAGTGTTTAAAAATTTATTTAAGTTACTTCCACGCCCAGAAACTATCTTTTGAATTATGGTTCCTTTAAAATTACTTTATTTCATTTGAAAGTCTCCAGAAATAGTGAAATATTATGTATCAAAAATCTATTGTTTGGGTAGCTGGATTATTTTGGATTATCCTACTTCAGGTTAGTATAAGGTTATCATTATTAAAAGTTGATTTAGTGCTTTTATTACCTGTTGAGTGACTTTATTGCTTTTAAAAAAATGGATTAGAAGTAATAAAATGTTCATATAGCAGAAGTCCATTGTTTACAAGTTGAACTATTATTGATTATTCTATTTCAGATTAATGTAGAGTTTCTCTACTGTTATACAAAGTTTATTTAGTGCTTTTATTAAATACTGAACGTTTTTATTGTGTTTAAAACTGTTTAGAAATAGTGAAATTATCATATGGCATAAATTTATTGTTTTAAAACTAATTTAATGGGAATTATCTTATTTCCTTTCAAAATAACGTTCTCTTACTATTATAGAAAGTTTATATTGGTCTTTTACTAATTATTACATGTCTTTACTGCTTCTAAAAAGGTTTATTTTGTCAGTTAGGTTATGGTATCAGCTTGCTACATAAACCGTCTCTCTCCTAACCTATGTATGCAACGAAAACTATATGTTGACTAAGAATTTACTTCCTCCCTTATACCTAAGCTAAGGAACTAGAATTTACCAAAATTCTAAGGTGCTTACAATCTGACGATTGTCTTGAGGCTGGGGATCTATTTGCCTGTTGAGAGACTTTTTCAGGATGGCAGAGGAGAGAATTTTTTAGGTCAACAGAAGCAGGCAGATTCCTCTGTAGTTGTTAATATTTTTCCTAATAACTTTTTGGTTCAACAGATGGATCAGAGCCATTTTCCAATCTTTAACAAAACCGTGGGAGATTCTAATTTATTTCCCATGTTTTCTCCTCACTAATTACCCAAAACAATACTTCTTCTTACATAAACTACAATTACACCATTGGGCACATACCTGTGCCACACTTTCCAGTAATAATTATTCGAAACTCCCTTGATAAAGTAGTGTAATAAAATTTCTACTCTGAGCTTGACTTTTTTGAATAAAGTTGTATTAATGCTTTACTCCTCAATGAAGTTATTGTTATTAATAAGTAGATTAAAATACTTTAACTATGATGTTTTTACTGACAATATGCTACTTTAATATTTTTGAAATAATTAAATAAGAAACTATCATTTTTTTAAATTAACTAAGAAATAAATCCAACTTACAATGTATAGAATTTACATCTACAATTGAATTTTTTGTATCGATGCTACAGGGCTGCAGAAGTAAGTTAATTACTATTTCTTATTCATTTGATATATTACTAGCAGTTTACTGTTATTTTTGTGCTTTGCTAATGAAAATAACAAACTGTTATATTTCTGACAGAACAAAAGTCTACAATATATTTTAGTAACTACCTATAAAAATCAGAATCTAAAATACTTATTTCTTTAGTTATGTAAGAAAATTAAGATGTTAAAATAGATATACAAAAAGTTTAAGTATAATTAGTAATATTTAATCTAACTATCAAGCATTCAGCTAATTTCAGTAAAATTAATGAAAAATGAATGAGAATTAACCATTAGCAATAGGAAATTTTTGAAGCTTTATATTTCTAAGCGAAAATATTTGCTATTCACCTCACTAACAATAATCTCAGGTATTTATTGTTTAATTCAAAGATTAAACTAATTTATACAGTAAAACTTAGCTGATAACAAGGTTAATACTTGTAACAAATAACTGGAGTGTCACTTGTGTGGCCATAAGGAGGCTGACTGTTACCTAACTATTGACTTGTGTACTATTGTCAAGTTCTCAACCTGAGAACATTTGTGTAAAAACTGATTCTTATATTCTTTTATATATAAAAATGACCACTTTTACTTAACTTATCAGGAGATAATTATTAATTATAATACCTCAGGACTATAGACATTGATATAGAGACAGTCCTCATTTCCTTCAATACTGCCACTGCTTGCCATTTGCACACATCTGTTAGGTGCATCATAAGCGTCTCTTGGTTCTGTCCATGGTGATATTGCCACAGGAGGCTGTAAAATTATTCTGCTATAATTATTGAGAAATACAATAGAGACAATGAAAACAGTGTTAGAATATTAAAATAATAAAGGATGTGAAAAATAATGGTTTTCCTTTTTTTTTATTTCTTTTGCTGTCATCAGTCTTTCTACTGGTTTGATGCAATCCTCCACCCCTTCCTATCCTGTGCTAACCTCTTTATTTCTACAAAGTCCTTACAGCCCACATCCTCAATTATCTGCTTCATATATTCTAATCTCTGTCTTCCACTACAGTTCTTACCTTCCACTGTTCCCTCCACTAACAAATTAACCAATCCAGCATGTCTCAAGCTTCTTCCATAAACTTCTTTTCTCACTGTTCATTTTCAAAACTTTTTCATTTCTTACTTTGTCTGTCCCCCTAATTTTCAGCATTCTTCTACAGCACCACATTTCAAATGCTTCAATTTTCTTTCTTTCCGGTATTCCTAAAGTCCATGTTTCGCTACCATAAAGTGCTGTGCTCCACACATAGAGTTTTAAAAAGCTCTTTCTAATTCCTAGATCAATATTTGAAACTAAAAGGTATCTCTTTTTCATGAAGGCTCTTTTTGTTAGTGCTGTTATGCTTTTACCATCATTCCTGCTTCAGCCATCGGTTGTAATTTTACTTCCCAAGTAACAGTATTCACTTACTTCTCCTATTACATCCGATCCTATTTTTATATTTAATCTATTAGTATTGGAATCATTTCTGCTACATTTCATCACTTTAGACTTGCTTTGATTTATATTCAGTCCAAAATCTTCCTTCAGTATTTTGTTCATGCCATTCAGTAACTTCTCAATATCCTCAGCCCTCTCTGCTAGCAAGACAATGTCACCAGCAAATAGTAGCATACTGATTTTTTCTCCCTGAAAACATATGTCACATGGAATTTTTTGCTTCAACTTTCTTTATTGCTTCTTCTACAAACAAGTTGAATATTAACGGGTATAGACTGCAACCTTGTCTCACACCCTTTTTAACTGATGCATGTCTCTCGTGATTCTCAACTTTTATTATAGCCACTTGATTCTTATATAGTTTATATTCTTCTATCTCAATATTTTAGACCTAACTTCTATAAAATTTTGAACATCTTGTCCCACCTAACATTATCAAAAGCTTTCTCTAAATCAACAAATGCCATAAAAGTATCTTTGTTTTTCTTGATCCATCCTTCAAGTATTAATCTTAAACACAGAATTTCTTCCCTTGTACGACGATTTTTCCTAAACCCAAACTGATCTTCAGCTACTATCTTTTATACTACCCTTTCCATTCCTTCTGTATATTATTCTGGTCAGTAATTTTGAAGCATGTGTTGTTAGACTAATGTTGCGATAATTCTTACATTTGTGGGCTTGTGCTTTCTTTGGAAGTATGAAGATGATATTTTTATTAAAATCAGTTGGAAACAGTTAGTGATATGATAATAGAGATGGAATGACACTTATTGGAAGATAGGAGGATGATGAAGAGAAAGGCATATATAGGTGATGAGTCATGGAAAGATATTGGTCGAGGAATCAGGAGAGGTGTGTGGAAGGAAAAAGATGACAATGGCCACAAATTGGCACTCCTTTTCAGGTGTAGGTAAGTGGAGAGATTTTCTTTCATGTGGAAGGGGGGTCAGTGATTGGAATAAATTACAAAGAGAAATAGTGAATAATTTAATCAAAAACGCTAAAAGAATTTAAATTTGAAATTAGGAGATGGAAAAAGTAAGTGGAAATAGTAAAGGGGAAAAAAGGTGTGGTATGGAAATTTCCACCACACTGTATTGCAATTAAATTAAATTTAATTAAATATGTCCATTTGATTTGAAGACTATTGATTTTTTCATTATACAAGGTATGAATTAAGTTTTCTAACAACTGTCACTGTTGATACATCATTTCTTACTCTGTGACCCACTCATTTTTTGATCTGTTATAAAGCTTCATTCTGGGATCACTATATTTATTTCAAGATTTATGTAATTTACATATAGTTTAATTCCATTAATCAACTGCAACAAGGTAATACCATGATCTAATACAGAGTATATGATCAAATCGTTTATGCCTCAATCAACATGTCATTACTTTCAGTGCATAATTGTGTTATATCTTACCTGAAATCGAAGAGAACCTACAGGAGGCTCAGCATATGGAATGCCTCTAAAGGTGTAAAGAGGATTTCCTAGGGTTGTTTGAGACTCAATGCCTGTAATTGATCCTAGTGGTATGTCAATTGTAATGTAGGTTCCTGCACCCTGCAATAGAAAAGAAAAAATGACATGTATTGATTTTTAGTTCAAAACTGTTCATTTTTAAATTGCTGAAGTCCATTTATTCTGTGTCATGTACAGAAACACTGTAACACATTTAGATAAAAACTAGATTTCCAACAGAAATATTGCAGAAACAACAAAACATTTCATAGGTTATTTAATGAAACTGGGAGATTTATAGTCTTCATTTCAAGAAGGACTCAAATTTTGAATTACCAAACTTCATAGGGAGTTAATTCCAGATTTTATTTCTTTGGAAATACATTTCTAATAATTTTTGAAGTTTTAATACTGACAAGGAAAAAAAAATGAATTGAAGGTTTTAAAAATACTAACAATAAATGAAATTGTAAAGGGGTACATTACACAGGAAGGGACAGATTCTAGTAATACAAAAAGAGATCTCCACATTATAGGGAGATAACTTGATAATGGAATGTTGAAAATACAATAGCAGTTTTCTTGTCAATATCATTCAATATATTGGAACATATGGGATGTGTGGAACATCACATAAATGTCTTAATTTGTACAGGGAAAATAAAAGTTTTTTCTTTTTATTCTGAAATCAGTGAGGATGCTTCATCACACAGGGAGCAGAGGTGGTCCTATTGCGGTGCAAACGGTGCAACCACACTGGGCGCCATCATGTGGGGAGCACCGAAACTGCAGCGATAGATCGTCTGTGCAAAGAATGAAAATAATTTCTATAATAATACAACTTGCTGTACATATATTAACACCCATCATCTAGAAGAGTTTATAAAAGTAAGAGCTTCAACTTAAGGCATAGTGGTATGCCATCATAGAATCAATTCGAATTGCTACTCTAATCAGTTTGAGTTACTCGAATCATGAAAATCACAACTCGCCCCGAAGTTAGCACTCTCCAGAGCTGTGCCGCACTGCACCTATTTCCTTCCTTTTGAGCTATAGTCTTGAAGTTCATTCGCTTGCTGGTGCACGTGCATTGGGCGAGGTTCAGCCTGCTTATCCATTTCTACCATATTGCTTAGACCATAGGTGATTACAATTAAGTTGGTATCGTAAATATTTATAAAACTTAAAAATGAAAGTGCAAAAAGATTTAGCTATGGCTGGAACGTCGTTTGCTGTTCTAAATATTACAGAATGGGGTATAGCAAACCTACCGCCACCATCGCCTCTTCAAAGTACAAATTATGATGATATTTCAAAATAGTTGCTTATTGACTCTGCAGCTAGAGATGACATAATTATTCGAGCAATGAAATATCCAAGAAGAAAATCATGGACGTAATTTTTAAATACACATTTTCAAAGAGTAATACCAAATGGAGAAACTTATAAAAGATGATGGCTTGTTTATTCTAAATCTGCACATCAAGTATATTGTTACATAATTACGTAGTCTTTTTTGGCGTTGAGAATATAAATAATGTTCTCAGATAACTAGCCGAGTTATAGGAGTGTTATAATTACACAATATTTCGGTGCTCTCAATCTTCGCTGAAATATTGTGTAATTATAACACTCCTATAACTTGGCTAGTTACCTGATAACATTATTTATATAAGTATATTGTTTATTCAATAGAAGGTATCATTCTTATTTGGGGGGAAAAAAGGATTCGATGACTCGATTAAATATCCAAGCATCTCAAAACTCACGAAAATTCCTCAGATCACAATTAAAGTACGAATTATGATGATATTTCAAAATTGTCGCTAATTGAATCTGTAACTAGAGATGAAATAATTATTCGAGCAACAAAAAAATCAAAGAAGAAAAATCGTGGACATCATTTTTAAAATACACATTTTCAAAGAGAAACACCACATGGAGAAACTTATAAAAGAAGATGGATTGTTTATTCTAAATCTGAAGATAAAGTATATTGTTTATTCAACAGATGATTTCATGCTTATTTGGGGAAAAAAGGATTCGAAGACTAGAGTTAATTATCAGAGTGTCTCAAAACTCATGAAACTTCCTCAGATCACCATCACACCATGCTCAGTTAGATAGAAACATTGATTCCATTAAATAACTTCAGTGTAATAGACAAGCATTTGTAAATGCAGACTAAAGATAAAAAAAATCACAGTGGGTTATATTCTCTAATGAATGATGTCCAAAGTATTCTTTCTAACATGTAATAAATTCTTGTTTAGAGGTAGCTTTGGATCTGAAACACTAAATAATCTAATAATTGTAGCTTCCTGCTTATATTGTAACTGCTAGAAAAATATGACTATATGATGATGGAGCATCTCCGCTGTATTGCTAGTGATGAGACTAATGTCTATTATTTTGGCAAATGTGTTCAAAATGAATAAGTTTGTAATAAAATTTTGACTATGGTTAAATCATCTAAATAGCTTTCCATCATACTGAATTGAACTCCTGATGTCAGTTATATCGAACAATTATCTTTGACATTGCTTTTGTTGACACTAATGAAGATGAAGTCCAGTTCGAGAGTGTTTCTTTGCATAGAAGGTGGTAAGTGACTCTTTGGGATCTGGGACCTGAATTCACTGGCCTGTTTATCAATGACACTTTGCAAAAGTTCTATTTGGATACAAACGTTTGTCAAGATCAAAGTTATGACAATGAATCCAATATGATAGGAGGTAACAAATGTGTCCAAAGCAAAATTATGAACCAGTATCTTCGAGCATATTTTAATCCATGTGACTGTCATTAAATATGGTAATAGCAAATGACACGAAAACATCAGTTAAATAGGTTTCCTTGTCTGGATTTATTTTAAGAATATTTGTTCTATTATCTCGATCAACAAAGAGATGGAAAGTAGTGTCCAAGCACTTAGAATGACTATTACCAAAAAATTTGTGAAACTCATTTCAAGAACAGAGTTTCTAGCCACGTTGCACTTCGTTATCACTACTCTTCAGTTCCTGACACCTTTCTGGAAACGAATTATTCAGTTGCTGCAACAGATACCTTGTCGCTGAGCCAGATTATGGAGCAATTTGAGTTCGTAATGACAGTGGTGCTTGGTATAATGCATTGTTTACAGTAAATATTATAAGCAAAAGGTATGCATACTGAATGAGGTTTTATGAAATACTTCACAATTGCTGAAAAATAGCTCAGAATTTGAGAAAGAGTATCGGCTTGAGAAAGAGTATCAGCTCTGATAACAGCTAGAGAAACTGATTCTCAGACTGCAACATATCCTATTATTAATCCAGTCAGATGCCAAAGAAAGTAGAGATTTTTTGATTGTGAGCCATGAATGAGATAGAAACAGATCCAGAAGAATTGTTTACAATGAACGTGTTTTAGCATATGATAGATACAATTTAGAATGCATTGGTCACTCTATTTGTACAATTTTCCAAGGGCGTAGCCAGGATTAGCTTCAGGGTTGGGTTAAAAGCAGAAAAATTCTTATTGAAAATGGCTCTGCTTGGAAAAAAAAAATACAAATATTTAACTTGTTTAAGCATTAGTCTATGAGTATTCTGGCAAAATTTTGGTAAAACTTAGTTTTAGGTATTAAAATTGGGAATTTTTATTTTCATAATTTAAAAAAAAAAATAATTAAAAACTGTGATTTTGATGTGCAAGTGATGAGAACATTGTGTATGTAATAGTATTTGAGGTGTAAGTGTAGTGGGTATTGTGTACACAATAGTAGCTTACATAGACCTTTTCAAACATATGGTATTCCTTTCTACTGTTGTTTCTCATTTATACCACTGCTATCCTATACTAATCTTTCTGAGGTTTGATTTATTTTTATCGTATATAAAGACTATCTTCTGCCTGTGGCTTTGCTCTAGTGGAATTCATAATGCATTCATACACACATTTGTTTCCGAATCCCACTGGAACTGCTACTTGGGATAAAAGTAGATGGCCAATACATTTTTCTAAATTTTATCCTAAGCCGTTCAACCAGTTTAATGAGAAATCATAATAAACATCCAAGTAAATTGACTTTTATATTTATAGTATTAGTAGGATGTAAAAACTGTATGTTATCTTCTGTCTGTTTATATCACAAATAAATGATTGCTTATTTGGGGTGCCACAATGAGATCTCACACCACCTAAAAACATGCTAGGGCTGCCCCTGACAGGGAGTAAATACAAAATTGTGAACCACAATGTGGATTAGTATCCATTGTAGTAATCAATTATACTATATTTGAAATAAATACTAAAATACACATCAATAACACTGGAAGTAAAACTGATCTTCACAGTGTGTCAATTGTTAAAAAAAAAAGTGTTCCACTATTTAGGAATAAATATTTTCAAATAGCTCCCATTATTTATTAATTGCCTAGCATGGAATATGATTAAATTAAGGAAAATAAAAAGAATTTATAATTAACAATTTCTTCAACTTTATGTAAGAATTTATTCCAAAGATATCAACAAAATACTACCAGTATCTACCATAAATTTAGTTACTAATGTAAATATTATTTTGTAACAATGTTACAACTATGTTCCATATACCAGAGATCTTTCTCCACCAGATAACTATGGAACACGAGAAATAAATAAATGATAAAAAATATTAATTGTTTTGCTGTAAACTGACTCCTTTCAGTACTCCACAGAGTGTCAGTATGTCAAAGTACTTAGGAAACTTCGTGGCTACGGCATATCTAGACAAATATGCGACTGGGTTGCAGACTTTCTAGAGGGCAGAACGCAGTGTGTAGTTCTCGACAGTGGGCGTTCATCACTTACTGAAGTGAGGTCCGGGGTCCCTCAGGGAAGCGTGATAGGTACTATTCAGTTTCTCATATACATCAATGATTTGTGCGACATAATAAGGGTGATGAAAAGATTATTTGCCGATGGTGCTATTATTTATCGTGAAATCACAAACCAGGATGAATGCGCTTTGTTTCAAGACGATATTATGAAAATAATTGTGTGGTGTAAAGATTGGCAATTGGAGTTAAACGCTAAAAAGTGCCAAGTCATGCATGTAAGTAAAAAGGTGACACCGTTTAGCTTTGAATATACTATTAATGGCACTGTCCTTATAACGGTAGATTCCACTAAATACCTAGGGGTAACAATTCACAATAATTTGTCATGGAATGAGCATATCGAAAATGTAATTGGGAAAGAAAATTGTATGCTTCGATTTCTAGGTCATAATTTAAAACAATGCACTCCGGACGTTAAATCGATTGCATACACGTCACTGGTGTGGTCTCACTAAGATTATTGTTGCTCTGTATAGGGTCCTTATCGAAAGGGATTAATGGAGGCATTAGAGATGGTCCAAAGAAGAGCCGCCCGATTCGTGACAGGAACATATAGTTGGAGGGAAAGTGTAAGTGTGATGTTGAAGGAGTTAGGTTGGGAAGACCTGGAGCACTGAAGGCGTTGCTCTCAACAGAAACTGACTGAAAAATTCTTGACTGACGTATTTCGGAATGACAGAAAAAAAATATTGCTACCAGGAACATTCATATCCCAGAATGACCGCGAAAATAAGATTTGAGAAATCGGGGCCAGAACTGACTAATTTCTGTACCCATTTTTTCCACGAGTGATTAGGGAGTGGAATAGAAAGGATTTACTGGGTGACTAAACACAAAATCCGACAGGAGTAGCTACCAATAAAGTACTCCGGCCATCCTGATCTGGGTTTTCCATGGTTTCCCCAGATCGCTCCATGCGAATGCTGGGATGGTTCCTCAAAATAGCTCATGGGTGCCTCCTACCATATCCCTTCCAAACCATTACCTTCCCAGATAGGTACAATGCACCCTCCGCCACACACTTTTAGTGAATCGCGGAGTAATAGTAATAGTAATAATGTCTCTTACGCAGAAAAATATGTAAAATAACTATTCTATTGTAATGCTCCACCCTCTTATCTCCTCTGTTTATATTGTACTCATTATACAACAATCATATTGCTCAAAAGAGTAACTCATCAAGGCTAGGAGTGTAGCAATCATGTTTAAGTCAAACTAATAGAAATTAAATTTCCAAAAACTCAGTGCAATAGTTATTAAAAAAAAAAAAGGATATGTGCAAGAAGTTTAAATTATGAAACTAAGATTTTTCAAAGGAATAAGAGATTTCTTGTTAGTGTAACATATTAATGACATAATGAAATACTGCATCCATAAACGAAAAAATAACATTTCGGGCAAAGCCATTCTTCAGCTATGAGCTATATCATTACAATTAAAAGTTCTGACCAGTATGATCAGATGTATTAAATTGCCACTATTCTTTAGCAGGAAGATATAATTAGGACAGGTTGATATCCCCAGATGGGCACAATGGTTATATTTATATGGCAGATTTTAGGCAGTTACCATACAGAACACCAAAGTGGGGTGCTTGCCACAGGTGGCAACTTCAGGGAGTGGCAAAATAATGATTGAAGGGCAGCAATTTATGTGAGGTGGTCAACTGGGGTGGCAACACTTGGAGTGTGACAATGGGGGCAGCAAACTAATGTCCCAAGGTACAGCCATCTCACAGTTTTTGCCCTGGCTTGGAAAATTGCTAGATCCGCCAGTGATAATAGTGTGCTGGATGGAGGAAGAAGTACCAGGAATTTAAAAACTCAGACTACACCCAAAGGGTTCTCCCAGAAAATAGTAGCCCTATGAACATTCCTCCTATTGAAGAAGGGCATTGCCTGAAAAATTAATGTAGTTGGATGAGTGTTTATTTGTTTCTGTGCTGTTGTGCTCTCTGTTATAGTAAATGTTGGTCATCTTCTCTATACTTATTAGAATTACAAAAATAACACAATTTCATCAACAAAGAGTATAAAATTTCTTTGCTTTCAAGTGAATGAGAAAATCAGATGGGAAGAGCACATCACATTACTAATGAAAAAGTTAAGCAGATCCACTTTCCCAATTAGAAAACATTCACCAACAGTAAATCTATAGCTCTTGAAGAAACCATTCTTCTCTTATTTTCAGCTATGTCAAATTCCATGTTTTTTGTAGCATAGCATAGAACATAATTACTAGCATCTTGTGGAGGATAAAAGCAAGAACTTCTGCAACAGGACTTTTTACAAACTACTACGCACTATATAAATTCCCTTCTGTGTTTCATCTCAGAACATTTTCATTTGTTTACTTCAGATTCCTAGGTAGAAAATTTCAATACAAGTAATGAAAATAACTTCCATAAAGATAAAAGTGAAAGATTTTTTTTATTATTATTTGCAATTTCTTCTACATCAGCCAAGAAGAACTAAAAATTCTATACTTAAATGGATTTAAAAAATAGTTCTTAATGTTTGTAACACATAACAGTTTGACCATGGTTATTCTAATTTATAACATATTGAGCACAGCATGTTTACACTCCCAGAACTATTTCCAAAGCAGGATTCTATGTAACAGGAACAATAATATTTTAGCATGTATCAACAAGGATTTTTGTTAACTTACCAATACACATGGTACACAACTCAATGTGGTGAGCACCAAAACCAGAAGAGAGCTTTTCATTTTATATAATGTTTAGCTTATACTCAAGAATCACACATGATACTGTAAATCTTATTTGAATGTAGCAGCTATTTCAACTATTTGTTCAACCAGGATGTAAGCTTAGATAAGGTGAAGAGATAACGATTGTATTTTAAGCTTTTGCTGATTATCTTATCAAATCATCATTGTTTAATTAACATATGTGAGGTGAAGAGAATTATTTACATCAGAATGACTTGTCATATAATCAATAGATTTTTTTAAAAAAGTTTTTTTAAGTTTGAAACTAAAGAGAATTATTCTAAGTTCAAAACACTGTATCATCAGAAATAAATTTACGTCTGAAATGCTGCAGAATTCTGTCTAAATTTAGAGTGGATAATATTACTGAATTTTCCATAAGTACAAATGCTGTAACATCCATCTTGCCACATGCAGCACGTGAACCACCCATATTGTCAACTGCCCTGAAGACTGCCTAGCTACCATCTTAAATAGTCTCATCCTCAGTCTGGGTTTATCTAGCTCCTTTTCCTTTGATACTCTTCCATATTGTTCTAGAATCTAAGAAATACATCACCAATTTTCAGCTAGAAACAATGCAAACCTCCTACACATTCACCAACTGTCACAAAATTTTAGTGTGTCATATAATAAATTTTTTTAACAAGTTTTTTTAATTACACAGTTTTTTAAATAAATTACGGTTTTAAGGTGAAGTTATTTGATCAAACACTTGTTGTATGCCATGTTCCGCAGTTGTTGCATAAATATTTTTGAATAAAAATCCGTCTTCTAACAACTGTTTTTTATTGACTTGTATCTACCAGACGCGTTTCGCCCTTCTGGAGTGGGGCATCGTCAGTGGTAAAAATTATTGGAGCTAGCACATGTCAGTCTGGAACAGCACCTTCCGCAATTTTCTGCACCATTGTTTCTTGCTACACTTTAGCACCTTCTGCAATTTTCTGCACCGTTGTTTCTTGCTACACTTTAGCATTATTGCTCACTGTATAATTTGCTGTTAAACTGCACTTTTTAACTACATCAACTAGTTATTGTGTCTACAGCGATGTGTTTATTAACATAATAGATACAAGTCAATAATAAACAGTTGTTAGAAGACGGATTTTTATTCAAAAATACTTGATATACCATTTTTCTTTAAATATTCTTTCCTCATTATGTCTATTAGTGTGTAAAAAATTACTTCTTCTCTCCTTTCTTTTCATTTATAACTTGCTCCTGTACAAAACTGTAATTAAAAGTTATTAATCAAAGCCCTTAGCTGTATATTTAAATATATATATATATATATATATATATTTTTACCTTTGGTTTTACGCTTGTCAAAGTTAAGGTCATTAGTGGCGGAATGGGATTGGGGATAAAGAACAGGAAAGAATTCGGAAATGGCCTTTTTGGGGAAATAATGGAAAACCCAAATCTGGATGCCCGGATGAGGATTCTAACTGGCATCCTCCCGAATGTGAGGAAAGAGTGTTATCCACTCACCCACCATGCTCGGTCACACTTAAATTGTATCCATGAATCTGCTACGCGTATTTTGAAATCAGATACCTACATCCTCCGTTCACATTTTATTTGACACTTGTATCATTATTTGAAAATTTCTTATATTTTAGTTAATAAGTCACTTTTACAAAATCTTGAATTATAAAGTATTAATATTGTGTCATCAAGTATCTGATATTGTCACTGACTCTTAAAATAGTCTTTACTGTATAATATTTTGAAAAATATTTCACTGAAACTCTTCTTCTTCTTCCATCATTGTGCCCAACTCAGGAGCGCGAGTGAACTTATTTAGCAGATGTGTTTTTCTTCTGTTCCCAAAACCTCTTCATCCTTCCGCTGTGTTCTTTCCTTCGTTCTTCTGTCCAAGGGTTCCTTCTTCTGATATACTGGCTGTTGGCAAACTGGTGATTGTTGACCATGCTATTAAATCGGTATCTGTCCTGTATGATGTCGTCTGTTATTCCTATTTCCCGGAGATCCTTTTCAATTTCAATTAGCCAGTTGTTTTTAATTTTCATTGAAAGGGCTAGATTTAGAATTCTTTTTGTTAGTCTGTTATTACTCATTCTGATAATATGGCCGTAGAATTTAATTCGTCTTTTCCTGAATGTGTCTGAAATTTTTTCCGAATGCTGATACAGTTCGTTTGATTTCCTTTTCATCTAAATTCCTCCGGTACAAACAGGGCCAAAGATTTTTCTTAAAAGTTTCTTTTCTTGCTTTTCAATATCTTTAATCAATGATCATCCTCCAATAATCAAGGTTTCTGATGCGTATACTGCCTCCGGTTTGATTACAGTGTTATAGTGTCTTAACTTGGCATTTCGGGATATTGACTTTTTGTTGTATCTGTTCCAGGTGATTCTGTAGGCTTTTTGTAAATTAGTTATTCTCTCCTTGTTTGCTTCACAATTTAATCCTGCAGGTTGAATAATTTCTCCTAGATATCTGAATTTAGCTACTTGAAAGATATTGCCAAATCACGTTTTTAAGGGTTGTCCATCTTGGTACCGTGAAGATCCTTCCATATATTGGGTTTTAGCATATGATATTTTGAGACCACATTTAGCTACAATTTCATGCAGTTTTTCCAGTGCGTAGACTGCCTCTTGCTTGTTGTTGGAGAGAATTGCCAGATCATCTGCAAAGGCCAAACACTGCAAGTGAAGTTTATTTCTGAGTAGCCTGCCAATGGTTATTCCTTTTACTTCATTCTCCCAGGTTTTTATTACTTTGTCCATAACAAGATTGAATAAAAGAGGTGATAGTCCATCTCCTTGTCGAACTCCTGCACCAGTATTAAAAGGTTCCGACACCTCACCTAAGAACCTTACTTTTGAAATGATATCCGTTAATGTCTGTTTGATTAATTCTCTGGTTTTTCTGTCTACTTTGTATTCTTCTAGCGTCTTAAAAAGTGTTTGTCTGTCAACAAAGTCATAAGCTTTTTTAAAGTCTACAAAGGTGATTACTGTTTGTCAGTTTTTACGGATTTGTAAGATGGTTTTGAGATTTAAAATTTGTTCTGCACATGACCTGCCTTTTCTAAATCCTGCCTGATACTCACCAATAAGATGATCAATTTGTGTTTCAAGTCTCATGAGAAGTGCCTTGGATAGTATTTTGTAAGGAATTGGTAACAAGGAAATTCCTCTGTAGTTATTAATGTCAGTTTTATCCCCTTTTTTGTGAAGTGGGTGAATTAGTGCACATTTCCAGTCTTCAGGGATTTTTTCTTTGACCCAGATGTCTTTAATAATCATATGAATTTTTTGAGCAAGACTCATAGCACCTATTTTCCACATTTCAGCAATTATGCCATCTTCCCCTGGGGCCTTGTTATTTTTAAGTCCTCGGATTATTTGTTGGATTTCTTCTAAAGTGGGAGGTTCTGAATCTGGATTTGGAGTGGATTTTTAAAGGTAAGCTGTCCTTTAGGGTTTTCACAATTTAGAAGGTCTTTGAAGTAATTTGCTAGGAGCTTACAATTTTCCATATTATTTGTTTCTAGAGTTCCATCTGGATGTTTGAAACAGAGGCTAGGTGCCTGGTATTTTGACAATTCTTCCTTGAATGTTCTGTAGAAGTTCCTTGTGTTGTTTTTCTTAAACTCTTGATCAATTTCTGCTAGTTTCTGTCTATCATACATACGTTTCTCTAATCTAATGGTTTTTGAAGTTTGTTTCTGTGTATTAATGAATTCCTGCCAATTCTGAATGGTTTTGTGGGAACTCAAATTTCTCCAGGCTTTAATTGTAAGTTCAATAGCCTTATCACAGGTTTCATTCCACCACCTATGTTTGCGTTTTCTGGGAGGTGAGCCGATGCTTTGAGCATCTTTGAGGAGTGCGTCTTTAAGTTCTGGCCAATTGGTAGCATGTTGGCTGGATATATTGGCAAGAAAAGTTTCAGATTCTTGTTCCAAGAATTCAGGGTTGATTCGCGTATGTTGTCGTATTCTGGTTTTGACTCTATTTGGTTGAAATTTTACTTTAATTAGAGACAAATGGTGATCAGAGTCAATTAATTAATTTTTTACCTTAACGTTCATAATTTCCTTCTGATTTTCTTGGAGATGGCAACATGGTCTAGTTGAAATTCTCCTAAATGATAATTTGGTCATCTCCAGGTTTTTTTCTTGTGTGGAAGTGCCAGAAAATGAATTGACATTAATTTTAAATCAAAATTGTCACAGAAGGCAATTAGTCACTCTCCATTTTTATTGGTTCTTTTGTGTGCAGGATAGAGTCCTACAGTGGCTCTGAATTTCTTTTCTCTGCCAATCTGCGCATTGAAGTCTCCCATCAGAATTTTAATATGATGCAGCAGAATTTCGTTTGCCGTTTCTTCTAATAGTTCCCAGAAGTCTTCCACTTTTTGCGGATCTTTTGGATTATAGTTGTTTGTAGGTGCATGTGCATTTATTATTCAATACGCTTTATTTCCTGATTTAAACTGGCAGTACTGAGATTCTTTCAAAAGGAGATGTGAAGTTTAATATTGAGTTTGTAATATTTCTTTTGACTACAAATCCAGTGCCAAATTGTGTTGATTTGTTAGGGATTGAGATTGCTGGTTTGCCTTTGTAGATTCTATAATTTAATGATTCAAAATGATTTTCATCTGTGTATCTTGTTTCTTGAAGGGCTAGAATTTGGATGTTGAATTTGTCTAATGTTTCTGTTAGCTCCTTAAGTTTGCCAACTTTGAGAAGTGTATTGATGTTCAAAGTGCCAAGAAAATATTTGCATTTCGGACGAAGAGATTTGGGAAGCTTCCGAACAATTCCCGCATGATGTTCTCGGTCCCCCAGAATCCGATGACCGAGAAAACCTAGTATAATTACCAGGGCCTCGGGTAGTTGCTTTGTTAGCAGACGTTACCATCATGCTTTAAGTTGAAAGTATGGGGAGATCACACTCTGTTGATCTCAGTATTACAACTATGGTAATGAGCCATAGAGGTTGCCTCAAGTTGTTTTCTGGCCTAATCTTTGACGGCTCTCACCAACCCTTCCCCTTTATCCGGGCTTGGGACCGGCAAAAGCAACTACTAAGTTACTCAATCCACCCAGTAGTTTCTTTTATATTTTTCTGATATTATTATAATGGCAAACTGAGTGCTCTAACTGTGAGACTATGGCCTTATTTTGCTTTAATTATGAAAGTCTCATATGTGTACTCTGAAACTCCACATTAAACTTTTTTAGTGTTTAGAATATTGTGTGATACCTATTTCTCAATTACTAATTTGAATAATGATAATTTGTTTCAATACTTTAAATCTTACTGTCACCTTGTTGATGATGTCACAGGCCAGGGCCACTTTTAAACAACATTTCTTAAAGGATTTACCCCTTAATAAACTGTATATTAAACTGTAGTATCCATTTTTAGAAGATGTGAAACTGTTATCTACTGAAGGTATAACTCTTTCAGTTTGCTTTAACACTCCACATCAATCATACTTTATCCCTTTTATAACCTGATACTAAATTAATATTCTATAGTTTAGAAAGATTTCCAAACGTCTTCCTACATTACAACAGACACAACTGGATATGTGAAGCATAGAACAAAATATGAAGGGGAAAAGGTGATCATGCCCCCCTTTCATGTACTACTCCTAATCAGAGGCAGCCCTAGCAAAGTTTTCCAGGTGGTGCGAAATCTCATTGTGTTGCCCCAAATGTTCAGTCGCTCACTCGAGCAAACCCCAGAAACATTAGTATAGGATTGCAGCCTTATGAATGAGAAACAACTTCAAAAAGGAACACTATATGTTTGAAAACGTTTATTTAAGCTTCTATGTTGTACACAAAGCTTGTATCACATAACTGTCAAATTCACATAGTTTTTAATATTTTTTAACAAATAAACGAGGAAATAAAATCATAACAAAAAGGCCTAGATTGCCATATTCATCGCTTTGTCCTTGGACAATTTTCTAACACAAATATTGCAAGATCTGACAGTCTATCTAGAGCAGGGGTGGCCAACCCAAATGATTTTGAGGGCCACTTTGGAAGTGCATCATAATACCGCGGCTGCATATAAAATTATACATCCTTACTACATAAATTTTTTTGGAGTGAAAAATTGAAAGGTGAGTTATTATTCTTACATGTAAACATAGATAATATAACACAAATGATACTGAACGCACATTTTAAAGAAATATATAACACTGAAAAAGGAATATTCTAAATATTTTCTACAAGTGTGATAAACCTCACGGCCTGGAAAAATGTCTAATGCGGGCCTCATGCGGCCCGCTGGCTGCAGGTTGGCCAACCCTGATCTAGAGTATGAACTTTGATAATGATAAGTTATAATTTACTGAAACTTTGTTCTTCTTTGGTGACAGATACAGGTGTAGTTGGCAAAATTTAAAGTGGTGTCACACATTCGGAAATATATCCTGCCTACCATTTTGTTTCATAAGTGAAAGTTTTATTGATTCTGCTGATTCAAACCACATCAAAAATAGTTTCAGTTAGAAAGTTCCTCAATCAACTCACAACCGCATATGTCACATTTTTCTCCATCAATTAAACTTATTTTTAAATCTGCACAGAATTATTCCAATTTTGACATATCAGGAATTTTTTTGATAATTGTATGGACAAAAGCCACTCCAGGGGTGGGAGTATCGCTTTAGCGCCTTAACTAGCAGTTCACTTGAAATAAAAAGTTCTCTGACGAAAATGTTCTGACTGACTTTAATAGTCTTAAATGACCATGTAGCCTACTTAGAAGCTCAACTGAAATGCTTTACGTCAGCCACAAAGCTGTATAACCCTAAGCTGAGGAAAGGTTTTACTATGAAATCACAACAGTTCACTTCAAGAAAATTTTTAATTTTATTTGCTAAGTCACATTCACGAAATATTGCATTAAACAGTTGATTACGCGAATGAACCCTTAGTTTCAGAAAATTGTAGGTTGTGGACAGAAATCATACCGAACGAACCCTTTAGAAAATTTAAAAGTTCTTAGTAGACATTACATTAGCGGCCTATTATAACGACACCCAACATAGCCGACATTTATTTCCAACCACCGCCTTCCCGCTGCAAAACAAACTATCTCAGATTACCTCCCATAATGCCCCCGGAGAAAAGACACCGTGAGGTTGCGGCATGATCTTTAATAGGACCCCCCCTCCCCCCAAACCAATGTCGTCAGCAACTGTACAGCACCTTTTTGCTTCCGCGTAACTGAAAATTCCCAACGATTGACGGTAATGAAAGCATTCAAACTTTGACATTGTCTAGACTTATCTGCTAGAAGTCTAAAGGATGTTTAGTGCGAAATTTTGAGTGATTAGTTTTAATTTTTGTTTTATTTTGCGTAGTGATACGACCTCCTACGCAATTGGGAAACTACCTAAACGTTTGAATTTATTAAATTTTTTTCAAAGTTCTGCTGAATTGTAAGTTACCTGGATAAAAGTAGTGTCAAAATGTTCTACAAAAATTCCTGAGTTCAATGATATAAATTATACAAAAATCGGTGGCAGGATAATAAAATTACAGCTTACACAAGATTTGGTAAATTAACTGTTTAGAAGTCATATGGTTTTTCGTTAATAACTCTTAAAGTATTATTAACATCAAAAAGGTAAAATTATCGGAGTTTCCTTTGCATTTATTTACGTGTTTTAAAAGTTATTTTTTCTGTGGAAATGGCTTGGTTTAGTTGCAAATCATTATTAATTGACCCACGTGTGTTCAGTGACGAAATAATCTTTAAAATGTCTATAGAAATCTTTTCTACTGCATGGAATGTTCTGAAATTTAAGTATGTTATACCCCTTTACGCCCCAACCCTCACGATCGTGAGGGTAATGTATGACCTTATACTTTTCTTTTCCTGGGGATTGAATGTAGTTGCAGCCGGAAACGTACGATCGTGAGGGTTACTCTAGATCATTTTGTACCGCAGGACGCCACTAGATCACAGCTTCGTCCACTCTGAGATGTTGTTAGGCTCTTTTGTCTTCCAGTGTCATTGTGTGAGATGTTGTGGCTTCGTTTTATCTGTAGCAGATGTATAAATGTATAATTCTGAAAAAGTGCTTAGATTCAATTTATATCTGGACATCCCTAAGTATCTGTGTATTACCGAAATATCTATTTTGTGTGATTATTGCGTCTGTGGTGCTTCGAAGTGTCTCCACCATCACAATCGTGAGGGTTAGGCATTGCTGCAGTCTTCATTGACCTTCTGTGGTCCGCAAATACAACCTAAACATAGGTGGAGTTGATGTTTCTGACCAGCAGATGGAGTGCTATAGAGCTCGGTTGAGAAGTAAAAAATGGACATGGAAATTAATTTGCACTTTGTGGACCTCGCTGTGGTAATTGCACTTAACCAATACATGAGAAGCATCAAAGGGAACAATATTCCAAGAAAAGAACATAAAGATCTACTATAGTTCAAATAATAATAAGGGATAATTTGCAATACCAAATTATTTTATATCTATGCAAATGTTATTTGATATTATTATATGTTGCCACAGCAGAAGGACTGCCTGCAGTTCCTCCTGTAGATAGAGGAGTATTAATTGATAGTGAGACTGGACATGGTGAAAATGAATTTCCTATGTTCAAAAGGTGTAAATTATTTAATGCAACTGTTAAGCTTCAGTGGAGTGATAAGCATTATGATAGATATGAACTTTTTCCAAGCGCTGACGATATTCCAGCCCCACGTACTTGCAGATACCAGCCATGCAAAAGTTGCAGCAAAATGCGGTTCGAAAAATAAATGTATAGTAGTGTCTATCGAAGGACATGATTTAAGGACTTTCATATTTCTCACAATTAAAAACCGAGAAGTCAAATATCCATTTAAAACAACTACAACAAAAGTTGGACTTAAAAATTAAATAATGTCCATGTATGAAAGCACAATAAGTTTTGTGCACTCTACAGTATTTTGTGTTAGTATTTACCTGACCCTCACGATCGTGATGGTGCCCCCCTCCCAAAATTTTGAACTTGAGAATTTTTTTCTTATTTTTCTAGTAACATTTAACCCCAAACAAATTACAAAAAGCACTGGGAAATGAGAAAACTTTTTAAAAATTCTTCAGGTCGTAAAGGGATACTAGATTTTCAGTTCTTTCAGGGAATCTACTTTTTAGATCGAGAAATTACTAGGGACATATTTTAAAATCGAAATGTATTTATCGAAGTGTTTAAAAATTTATTTAAGTTATTTACACGGTCAGAAACTACGGAATTTTTGTGTATTTAGCATCCTTTTGAATTATTTTTATTTAAAAATTACTTTACGCCACTTAAAAGTGTTCAGAAATAGTGAAATGGTCACGTAACAAAAATCTATTGTTTGAGAGTTGGCCAATAGTGGATTATCCTATTCCAGGTTGGTTTAAAAGTTTCTTTACTCTTATAAAAAGTTTATTTTGTGCTTTTATTCAATGTTGGGGGTCTTTACTACTTTTAAAATGGTTTATTTAATAAATTAGGTTTTGGTATCAGCTTCTACATGAAATGTTCCTTCCTTCCTATACTTATAATGAAAACTATATGTTTACTGTAAATTTGCATCCTCCCTTATACTTGAAGCTAAGAAACTAGAATTTACCAAAATTCTAAGGTGCTTATATTGTATAATGTGTAAGAACGACACTGTATCATTAAATGTAGATAGTTGCTTAGAATATTTACTTAAAACCAAAGGTGGTTCCAGGTTCAGAACAAGGGGGGGGGACAACATTTGAATTAGGGGGAGGGGAAACTCATATTTTTTTCAGAGGGTGTGTGGTGTGGGACTGAAAAACGTCGATTTCTTACAAACTAAAACTCAAAAACTCAAACTTATGGAGGAAATTATTTTTATTATTTATTAACATTGTAATCCAAGAACCTACTATGCAGTTAACCATGATTGTAACTCAATTATAGATTATTTCTTTTTGAAAACATTATTTGTCTCGGATTCTCAGAATAATTTTCAGTAACTTTATTTGTTAATATTTCATGGTGTACATTCGCGAAATTTCAATGCACACTCATCAGGCATAGTTCAGTCAATCTTTCCTCACCCATAGTAGTCCTGAGCCATTCTTCACTGGTCGAAGTATACTGAAGGCAGCCCCCCCCCCCCCCCCCCCCAGCCACTCGCTGGATACGCCCATGCTTAAAACAATGTTTTATACCATATCACCATTGGAACTATGAACTCAAATTGATCCATCATCCAACAAAACAAAACATTCACCAACTGTCACAAAATTTTAGTGTGACACATAATATATTATTTTAAACATTTTTTGTTATTACACTGTTTTTGAAATTAGTTACGGTTTTAATGTGAAGTTATTTGATCATACACTTGATATATCACTTTTCTATAAATATTGTTTCCTCATTCTATCTTTTAGTGGGTAAAAAAATTACTTCTTCCCTACTTTCTTTTCATTTAAACTTGCTCCTGTACAAAACTGTAATTAATATTTATTAGCCAAAGCACTTAAATGTACATTTAAATATTTTTTACACCTCATCGAGATCAAGGTCATTAGACATAAGGTGGGATTTAATATAATTTAATTGCAATGGAGCACACACTCTGGTGGCAATTACCCTACACACCAAACTTCCCCCTCCTCTGCACCGACCTACATTTGCCCTCTACGAATTTTAACTTTTAATTATTTTAACGTTTTCGGTAAGTTGTTTATCATTCACCTTGGTAACTCATTACCTAAAAAAGAAAATCTTCCACACCCTTGTGCCTGAAATCGAGTTCCAGCTTCTGGTCATGGTCATCTTTTTCCTTCCATGAAATACTTTTCATACCTACTGCAATATCTTTCCATGACTCATCACCAGTACACACCCCGTACACTCCCATAACCCTCCTCATCCTCCTTCTGTCTTGCAATGAATCCCTGTCCAGCTCCTTTATCATATCTGTCACTGATTGCATTCTGCGATAATTTCCAGAAACAAATCTAGCAGCCCTTCTTTGCACCTTCTCCAACTCCTGTATTTGATACTCAAAATGTGGGTCCCATACTACACTACCAAATTTGAGCAATGGTCTGACCAAAGTATTGTAACCCAATTCCTTTACTTCTCTCGTGCATCCCCTCATTACTCTCTCCAACAAGTGAAGTATTTTGAAACCTTTTCCTACTACCTGTCCAATGTGTCCTGCCCAGTTAAGCTTTTTATCAAATGTAATGCCAAGAAATTTACATTTCAAGCCTTCAGCAAGCAATTCTTTCCCCACCTTATATTCATAATTAACCTTTTGTTACTTATTTGTGTACCTAGTTAGCTGACTCTTCATTGCATTTATCTTCATCCCATGTTTACCAATCCAACTAGATATCCTGTCCAGATCACCCTGCAACTGTTTACAGTCTTCTATCATTTTGATACTTTTATGCCGCATTTTTTCATCTGCAAACAATCTAATTTCAGATAGTAAACTGTCAACACAATTATTCATTAGAATAATGAATAGCAGTGGTCCCAATATGCTACCCTGTGGCACACCCATTTTTACTTCCACTTCTTTTGATACTACATTTCCTACCCTAACTTTCTGTTTTCTACCTTTTAAAAATTCTTCTACCCAGCAAATGACTTTCTTATCCACTCCAATGGTTTTTACCTTATTTACTACCATTTTGTGGCTTATTCTGTCAAACGCCTTTGAAAGATCTAATGATAAACTATCACTTTGGCCTCCCTTGTTCATTACATCTGAAATATCTTGCATATATCCCACCAACTGAGATTTGCATCAATATCCTTGCCTGAACCCATGTTGCCTACTTGAAAACCACTTACGTTATTCACATACATTTCTGATGTGGTTGCATATCAATCTTTCCATTAATTTACCTACCACTGATGTCAAATTGATTGACCTGCAATTTTCGATTCTATTTCTCACACCTCCTTTATATACCATTGCTACTATCGCACTTTTCCAGTGTTGTGGTAAGCAGCAAGTATTGTAAGGTATCCCTTGTTATATTTTCAATATTTAGTTAGAATCCAGCCAAGTTTAAGGTTTACTTCGGTATACGATACCACAGTTTAAATCGAGTTAACAACACTTCTAGTACAGTAAAGTGAATAAATAACACATAGTAACCATAAATAAGAAGTTTCCAGGAAAATATAAGCCATAAACTCACCTAAATGCGAGCAATCCGTAATAATCCATGAACAGAAAACGTAGGTTTGTGTGCACTACCATAGCACTGATAATCCACTAAATTAAACACTGTAAAGCACTTTCATAATCAGAATTCCACCATTTTTTATATTAAATTCACTAATAACTCGCAGCTCCAGACCGATTTAAAGTATTAAATATGGAATTTAATGCATCTCCACATGGGAGCTAGTCAACATTAAATTCCACCACATCTAAACAACTTCAAAGCTTTAAAAGTAAAAATAATCAAGTAAAAATAAACAGCCAGTTAAATATTCCTCAAGTTTCCGGTAACAGTCAACCAATAAAGTGAAAATATAAGTGAATAACAGCCAACCGGTAATGGCGCCATAAAATCGAGACTTTAGAAATTAATAACTTAGAAACTAACATGTTAGCGGACTACAAACTTTTCTAAAGTGCTTAAAATAAATAAAGGTTCAATTTAAATTTAGTCTCAGGACACAACCGGCTATAAATAAAAAGCAGAATATTTGGTTTCACAAAGGAAAAAACAGGGAAACTTAGGAATTTCATAACTCCCGATAGAATTAACCGATCTGAAAGGTTTTTACACTGTTGAGCTCAGCAGAGGACAGAGAACGATTTAAAAATAGTATTAACTTCAGATTTTAAGGTCTCGAGGTGAAGAATTTTTCCTATGACGTGGCATGACGTCAACAGTACGCGACTCAAATATGCTTTTAAATTAACCAAACTTAAAAATTCATTTTCACTGGTCTGGAAGCTTTAAAACTTTAACTAAACATTTCACGACACTTATCTCGTTACGCTCTTCATTCGGTGAATTTCTGGTAGTACACAGTTGACAGGTTCTTTTTTTAGATAGTCTATTGTCTCAGCCAGTAGGGCAGTTTGATAAAAGAGACAAGTCCGCCATTTTTCGCCACTCGGCCGAAACATCTCGTAGTGATAGCATGTAATCTCTCGATGAGCGAGTTCAACGGTAGCAGCTTAGAGCGCGGTGGATTGTGGGAAGTTTGACGTCATGGCTTAGGCAGGAAGCGAGTCTACTATGTGTCGGGCACGCTTAGCGGCAGCCATCTTCGAAATTTGAAACAACCTTTTTTTTGGACTAACAGTTTCTAGACATGTGAATTTCTAACTTTCGTTTTATTTTCCGTGGGGGAGTGCGGTTTTTGCTCTGATTCTCAACCTGTGATTTTTGGTGAACGATTAATATCCGATTGCCTTTGCTAACTGTGAACCTGTATTATTTACGTGAAAAATTTTGAGAATATAATCCAGTGATTCAATTTGTGACTTTCATTTCTACAATAGTACCTTTCTTGCAGTAGGTTAAAACTGTAAGTGGCAACAGTGGTCAATTTTAACAGTTAGCATAAATATTTCAACACGGTAACAGAACTTTTTTGGACTTAGAATATTTTGGAAGACGATTGGTTCAGGTGAAGAAGCCGATACCAACCCCCGCATACGGCTCAGCCCCTGACAGTATCCAGACTCAATTTAAATCATAATTCAAGATAAGGTACAATGTTACATCTAGCTATCTTTAAGATATCTCTAGTAATATTATCTGCACCAGGACCCTTTTTTTTAACATGCTTATTTCTTTCATGATTTCTTCAGGATGAATTTCAAATTCTTTGGTACCTTCATTTCTAATCATATTGTTAAGCTCGTTCTCTGAATTAGACCCTCCCGTTTCTAAGTCATTGTCCCTAATGCTCTCACTAAACCAGTTACTTAAAATCTCTGCTTGGGGACAAGGAACAGGAAAGAATTCTGCCATGGCTTGTTTGAAGGATGCATCCCGGTATTTGCCTGGAGTGATTCGGGGAAATCATGCAAAACCCAAATCTGGATGCCCGGACGAGGATTCCAACTGGCATCCTCCCGAATGTGAGGCCAGAGTTTTATCCACTCACCCACCATGCTCGGTCACACTTAAATTGTATCCATGAATCTGCTACACGTATTTTGAAGTCAGATACCTACATCCTCGCTTCATATTTTTAACTGAAACTTGTATCATTATTTGAAAATTTCTTATATTTTAGTGAATAAGTCCCTTTTACAAAATCTTGAATTATAAAGTATTAATATTGTGTCATCAACTATCCGATATTGTCACTGACTCTTAAAATAGTCTTTTCTCTATAATATTTTGAAAAAAAAACTGATACAATATTATTATTCTCTGTATTTTTTTATATAAGGTATATAATTTTCTGATATTATTACAATGGCAAACTGTGTAATCTAACTGTGAGACTATGGCCTTATTTTGCTTTAATTATGAAAGTCTCATTTTTGTATTCTGAAACTCCACATTAAACTTTTTTTTAGTGTTTAGAATATTGTGTGATACCTACTTCTTAATTACTAATTTGAATAATGATAATTTGTTTCAATACTTTAATTCTTACTGTCACCTTGTTGATGATGTCACAGGCCAGAGCCACTTTTAAACAACATTTCTTAAAGGATTTTCCAATTAATAAACTGTACATTAAACTACAGTATTCATTTTTAGAAGCTGTTAAACTGTTATCAACTGAAGGTATAACTCTTTGGCTTTGCTATAACACTCCACATCAATCAAACTTTATCCCTTTTATAACCTGATACTAAATTAATTTTCTATAGTTTAGAAAGATGTCCAAAGGCCTTCCTACCTTACAACAGACACAACTGGAAATGTGAAGCACAGAACAAAATATGAAGTGGAAAAGGTGATAATGCCTCCCTTTCATGTACTACTCCTAATCAGAGGCAGCCCCAGCAAGTTTTCCAAGTGGTGCGAGATCTCATTGTGGTGCCCCAAATGTTCTGTCGCTCATTTGAGCAAACCCCAGAAACATTAGTATAGGATTGCAGCATTATGAATGAGAAACAACTGTAAAAAGGAACACTATATGTTTGAAAAGGTTTATTTAAGCTTCTATGTTGTACACAAAGCTTGTATCACGTAACTGTCAAATTCACATAGTTGTTAATATTTCTAACAAATAAATGAGGAAATAAAATCAAAACTAAAAGGCCTAGGTTGCCATCTTCCTCGCTTTATCCTTGGACAGTTTACTATTGAAAAAAATTGTAAGATCTGACAGTCTATCTGGAGGATGAACTTTGATAATGATAAGTTATAATTTACTGAAAACTTGTTCTTCTTTAGCGACAGATACAGGTGTAGTTGGTAAAATTTTTAATTGGTATCTACACATTCGGAAATATATCCTGCCAACCATTTTGTTTCATAAGTGAAACTTTTATTGATTCTGCTGATTGAAATCCCATCAATAATAGTTTCAGTTAGAAAGTTCATCAATCAACGCTCAACCGGATATGTCACATTTTTCTCCATCAATTCTGACTTACCAGGAAATGTGTTGATAATGTGTAAGAATGACACTGTATCATTAAATGTAGATAGTTGTTTGGAAAATTTACTTCAAACCAAAGAAGTATCCAGGATCAGAATTTGGGGGGGGGGGGCAACATCTGAGGGCAACTCGTATTTTTTCTGAGGAAGTGGGGTGTGGGACTGAAAAATGTCGATTTCTTACAGAATAAAACTTAAACCTATTGAGGAAAGTGTTTTTATTATTGATTAAAATAGTAATCCAAGGATCTACTATGCAGTTAATCATGATTGCAACTCAATTACAGATTTTTTCCTAATCATTAATTGTCTCAGTTCTCAGAATAGTTTTCAGTAACTTTATTTGTTAATATCTCATGGTGTACATTCGTGCAATTTCAATGCACACTCATCAGGCATAGACCAGTCAATCTTTCCTCACCCATATTGCTCCTGAGCCATTCTTCTCTCATCAAAGCGTACTGATGGCAGCTCCCCCCCTCCTACCCCTCACTGGATATGCCCATGCATAAAAGAATGTATTATACCAAATCACTGTTGCAACTATGAACTTATATTGGTCCATTATCTGGCTCAGGGACAAGGACTCTGTTGCGGCAACTGAATAATTTGTTTCCAGAAGGGCGTCACGAACTGAAGAGTAGTGATAACGAACTGCATCGAGGCCAGAAACTCAATTCTCAAAACAGGTTTTGAATTTTGTTTTGGCAATTGTCCTTCTATGTGCTTGGATACCACTTTGCTTAGTTGATCAAGAGAATAGAACAAATATTCTTTCAAGTTATTTTGACAAGGAAACCGATTTAACAGATGTTTTGGTGGCACTTTCTATTACCAAATTTAATGACAGCTACATAGATTAAAAAATGCTCGAAGATATTTGTTCAGAATTCTGCTTTGGGCAACTTCGTTTCCTTCTATGATATTGGATCCACTGTCATATCTATAGCCTTTAGAATCGTTATTATCCAAATTGAACTTTTGCAATGTATGGTCGACAAAAAGTCCAGAGTGTCCAACTTCCAGTCCTGGAAGAGTCACTTACCAGTTTGTAAGCAACAAAATACACTCTTGGACTTCATCTTCATTTGTGTCAATAAAAGCAATGTTAAATATAATTGTTCAGCATGACTGACATTAGAAGTTAAATTCAGCAAGACCAAAATAGCATTTAGATCAAATTTTTTACTACGAACTTCTTTCGTTTTGAATACGTTTGCCAAAATAATAGACATTAGTCTTCTTATTAACAATATGGCAGTGATGCTGCATCATCACATGGTCATATTTTCCAAGCAGTTGCAATGTACCCAGGAAATTACCGTTATTAGAAGTATTTAGTGTTTCAGATCCAAAACTTCCTCTGAACAAGAAACTATTGTATATAAAACGAATAAATTCATTTGAGAATTGCAACTCATTGTAATTTTACAACTTCAGTCTGTATTTATAAATACTTGTCTATTACACTGAAGTTCTTTAATCGAATCAACACTTCTATGCAACTGAGCATGGTGCGCTGGTGATTTGAGGAAGTTTCATGAGTTTTAAGATGCTCTGATGAGTAGCTACAGTCATCAAATTCTTCTTTGTCCAAATGAGAGTGTGACATTCTGTTAAAGAAACAACAGAAAGTACAATATACTTTATCTGCAGGTTTAAAGTAAACAAGCCATCATCTTACAAGTTTCTCCATTTAAAAATACGTATTCAAAAAATGACGTTGATGATTTTTTTTCCGTTGCTTGAATAATTATTTCGTCTCTGGCTGCAGAGTCAAAGAGAGACAATTTTGAAATATCATAAATTGTACTTTGAACAGGTGACAGGGTTGGTATGTCTGATATACTTCAGCCTGTAATATTTTGAACTGCAGACGACATTCCAGCCAAAGGTTAAACTTCTTGTACATACTGCTCTTTATCATCATGAGCCTCATCTGAAAAACTTCTATTAAATAAGTTTTCTCCCATCACATGTTATAAGCTCTTCTGCATGAACGTTGTGTTAAAATAATATGTGAACAGGAATCTGTTTTTTTACAGAATTTATTTTTCACTTTTCGCGCACACAATCTATCGCTGCATTTTCGGCACCTCCCATGAGACAGCGCCTGGTGCGGTGGTGCCGCTCGCACCACCCTAGGGCTGCCCCTGCTTCTAATTCTTCTGTTAATACCCAGACAAGCATCACTGTCAAAATACACCTTGTACACTCCTGCTATTCTCTTTAGCAGGTCACCTCCAGTCTTTTAGCTGCTTTCAACCAGCTACATTACTATTTCAGTTGCTGATTGTGGTCTGTGGTTGGTTTCACAAACAAATCTAGCAGCTAATGATTACTGGTTTTACATTGTAAGCTGCATATTTTATTTTACAATCTGAATTTTTGGCTACCATACTACAGCCTATAATATATATTTATTTATATAGAAAAGAGCACCAAGCATCACAGAATAACTGGCTGCTGTCTTTGTTAAATTTGTTATCATTATTTAAAATTTCCATCGATTGAGGCCACCACTGATCCTCTCTCCACAGCAGCCTCGTATCTTCAAATTATTTCGTGCCCAGTGTTGATGGCAGGGGGAACCACAGCAGATTTGCTGCTGTTGTTATGTTTATAATGGCAGATAGCCTCCTTAAGTCTATCCAGCATAGTGCGATCTCTCACAATAATGTAAACACCACCACAGTAGCAGAGAATTTTGTAAATGGTCTTTCACCTTGGTTAATGAGGGGGAATGTTTGCAGTGAGCCTTGTAAACTGTTCAAACCTCCACCAACTTTAGCAATTTTTTCCAATGCAGTCTGCGATGCTTTGTAGGTATAGGAGACTGGTGAATTTTCTTGGTACATTAGTATCATGGACTAAATTGTCTTCCATGAGTTTGTTAGTTCTTAAAACCCTTCTGATGTTAGATTAATGGTAGGCATTGGCATGAATTATACTTGTAAAGGTCTTCATTTCTTCCATCAGACTTTCAGTGTCACATACTGATCCCGTTCATAGGTTCAATGATGGTAGAATGCCCCTTCCCCCATTGTTTCCAGATGATGGTGCAACATGGCATGCAGATATCAGTTAATGTGGGTCAACTTGCATTACATAGTATGACTCAAATATCCATCTTCTTGCTTATGAACTATAACACTGAGAAATGGTAATTGTCCATTTTCTTCCACATCCATGGTGAACTGGATTCTATGGTGGGCACTATTAAGATGGTGTAAGATTTTCCTCTGATCTAGCTGCCTTCACTTGCATTCCTTCCAAGTCCTTAGTTTGATGCCCAAAATGAGTCCCATTATAAACCACAACCGTCAGCCAATGATCTTATCAAGATTTTATGAACAAATTTTCACTTTTTTCTGGTTTGTCTCCTCGTCACCTTTTTCAATAAGTTACAAAACGTTTTTCCAACTTCCTGCACAGATATTATACCTATAGTCTATATTTATATTTAGAGGCTCTAAAAAGAAATTCTTCCCCTATCCACCAATTATGGAAAGCCATTACATTTATTTGTGTGTATCTAAAATACTGAAATATATTTTTTATTCAATTTCGACCATCCCAGTTAGATAACTGGTCCAGATGTCTCAGTAGCTATTCATAGTCCTCTCCAGTCTTAATCCTATTATGATATACTAACTGTTGCTCACACCATTTAAGAAGACTATTAGCTTACAAATTACCCTGATGAGGTCACAATTAACAAATAACCAGCAAGAAAAAAAAGGTAACTAATTCCTTCAAATAATATGATTGTGTTTGTATACTCAACTTATGATAAATGTATAGAATGAGAGATGTAACTAAATCTGTTCAGAAGGTCTTGTGTGAAATGTGTTAATTGAAAAATGGATACTAACTTTTTGACACTTTCATATTAAATTTCTCAGCTTTCTGGCCTTATATTAAAATGAAGCATATTCGATCATACTCCCAGGAATAGAGGCTGTTTATTATTTGACAGCTCATCAAAAACCAACCAGCAGTTTTTGAGTGAAATTGCATTCAACTAAAAGCAAATACTAATTTTAGAATAAATTTATCTTAAATCTCTCAGCTTTCCAACTTCACATCAGAAAGAAACATACCCTACTTTACCACCAGGAACAAGGGCTGTACATTATTCAAAACACCATCGATGTCTGACAAGTGGTTTTTGCATGAATCCTGTTCATCTAAACAGACAGATAGGAAAGCTGACACATTTTGTTAAGAAACACAGTTGATTTATTTTCTTTGGGTAGTTAAAAGTGTTGCAAAATCATTATAAGAAGGATTTAAGTCTATTGGTTACAATCTTATTAGATGTATGGATCATCATTTACAAACAATCATTAATAGAACCATTCATTGTAATAATAAACAGAAGTGGTTCCTGTACCCACTTGCACTCCAATTTTCACTCAAAATTCTGAATTTCCTAACCTTACAGTTTGTTCTCTACCTTCTAAGAATTCCTGTTCCCAACATGTCACCTTTTGTCCACTCCAATGGTTATTACCTTATTTATCATAATTTTATGGCTCAATTTGTCAAATACCTTAGCAGGATCTAGTTCTACACTATGAACTAGACCTCCTTGGTTGAGATATCTTACATATAGATCACTAAATGAAATCACTCAAAAATCCTTTCCTGACCTATGTTACCATTTTACAAACTAGTTTCCTTCCTTTCAGACATTTCTGATGTGACTGTATACCAACCTTGCCATAAGCTTAAATACCATTTTTGTCAAACTAAGGAGCATGTATGTTTCAATCCTATTTCTCCATTTCATTGTGGACTGTTATTAATATTAATTTTTTCCAATCTTTTAGTAAGCAACAAGTTGCCAGAATCAAACTGAATTATATTACAAGGTGTGGTACAATGGTGGGTCCTATTATGTAAAATACTTTTATGTAATACTAGCTGGTACCCACGACTTCGTTCGTGATTGTAAAGAATTCATATTGACAGCTATAGACATCTAACCACCCTAGTGCACGATGGGAGACTCGATACTATTACCACACACAAGTACCAGTCTTCTTTGCTATGTAGTTCCGGCAGCAAGGTAAAATTTACGGATACACACAAGTCTTTGGATGAAACACGAAAATATTCATGATCGACCAATTTCAAACACCATATCTCACACACTCCCACAGTTACCGAATTTCGGCCAACGTTGTGATCGATGGGAGACTCTGTGTTACTACCTCACACAAACGCCAGTGATCTGCGATTGATATTTTTCACTTAAAAGTGATACACCGTGACACAGGCGTCTTTGGCAGAAATATGAAATTGCCGCAGGTCGACCATTTTCATCCCCCATATCTTCCACACCCCCATAGCTACAGACATCTAACAACCATAGTGCACGACAACAGACACGATTCTATTACCACACATAAACACCAATGCTCTATGCTACGTAGTCGTGGTAGAAAATTGAAATCTGCGGAGACACATGTCTTTTGTCGAAATACGAAAATATCCTTGGTCGGTCACTTACAACCACCATATCTACCACAGTACCACGAAATTCAGCCGCTGTTGTGATCGAAAGGTGTCTCTGTGCTACTACTACACACAAACGCCAGTTATCTGTGATCTGTAGTTTTCGCTGAAAAGTGATACACCATGAGACTTTTGTCTTTGGCAGAAGTATGAAATTGCCACAGGTCGACAACTTTCAACCCCCATTTCTCCCACACCCCCATAGCTACCGACATCTAACAACCATAGTGCACTATATGAGATATGATTCTACTACCAAACTCAAACACCAATGCTCTATGCTATGTAGTTGTGGCAGAAAAGTGACAAATGCGGAGACAGTCGATATACGAAAATATCCTTGGTCGGCCAATTACAACCACCATATCTACCACAGTACCACGGTTACTGAAATTTGGCCACTGTTGTGATCGAAAGGGGACTCTGTGCTACTACTACACACAAACGCCAGTTATCTGTGATCTGTAGTTTTCGCTGAAAAGTGATACACCATGACACTTTTGTCTTTGGCAGAAGTATGAAATTCCCACAGGTCAATCACTTTCAACCCCCATATCTCCCCATAGCTACCGACATCTAACAACCATAGTGCACTACATGAGATACGATTCTACTACCAAACACAAACGCCAATGCTCTATGCTATGTAGTGGTGGCAGAAAAGTGACATATGCGGAGACAGTCGAAATACGAACATATCCTTGGTCGGCCACTTACAACCACCATATCTACCACAGTACCACAGTACCACAGTTTCTGAAATTCGGCCACTGTTGTGATCGAAAGGGGACTCTGTGCTACTACTACACACAAACGCCAGTTATCTGTGATCTATAGTTTTCGCTGAAAAGTGATATACCATGACACTTTTGTCTTTGGCAGAAGTATGAAACTGCCACAGGTCGACCACTTTCAACCCCCATTTCTCCCACACCCCCATAGTTACCGACATCTAACAACCATAGTGCACTACATGAGATACGATTCTACTACCAAACACAAACACCAATGCTCTATGCTATGTAGTTGTGGCAGAAAAGTGACATATGCGGAGACAGTCGAAATACAAACATATCCTTGGTCGGCCACTAACAACCACCATATCTACCACAGTACCACAGTTTCTGAAATTAAGCCGCTGTTGTGATCGAAAGGTGATTCTGTGCTACTACTACACACAAACGCCAGTTATCTGTGATCTATAGTTTTCGCTGAAAAGTGATATACCATGACACTTTTGTCTTTGGCAGAAGTATGAAACTGCCACAGGTCGACCACTTTCAACCCCCATATCTCCCACATCCCCATAGCTACCGACATCTAAGAACCATAGTGCACGACAGGAAAGACGATTCTACTACCACACACAAACACCAAAAGTCTATGTTATGTAGTTGTGGCAGGAAAGAGAAGTACATGGAGATACGAATTTTTGGTCGAAATATGAAAACGCCCTGCACTGACCAACTTTAATTATTATATCTCCCACATCCCCTCAGCTATCGGCATTCGGCCAACGTTGTGCACGACAGAAAACTCCATGCTACTTCCACCCACAAACATCAGTGATCTGTGCTAGGTAGTGGTGGCTGAAAAGTGAAATATAGGAAAAAACACGTCTATTTTTATATATATATAAGATTATTCACACCGGCCCTTTTACACTCCTTTTGCATTCGTAGTTACATCATAATATCCTCACAGTTATTATCAATTACTTAGGTTGCTCATTAACTTACTGCTTATGTGTAGAAGATCCTCATCTGATTTTTCCCCATTCCAATTCCTGAATTATATTCCCTAATGGTCTCATTAAATCAGTTACTTGGTAGATTTTCAGTAAATTCTTTACCACACTTACCTTCATTCAGTGATTACCCACATCAGTAATATTGTTCATAAACTCTTCTTCATTTTTCCTTTTTGCTGCTATTAATTACTTGTTCAGTTGTTTCAACTGTTCTCTTCTGTTTTGGTGTTTCTTAACTCTTTTATGTTTAGCCATCTCAGTTCCCTCTTATAACACTTTTAGTTATTTTCAGCTTTTGAATAAGTAGTCCCCTACTGTTATTATTTACTTTTTATAGTGAATTATGTTTAGCATACAAATCAGTCATGTGTTAAACTTCGGCGTGTGCACCTCTCCAGAACCACGTGTCTCATTTCCTATAGAATGACTTACCAAAGTTGAAGGCAGTGATGGGAGAAGAACATATATCATGAACACAAAAATATACAATATTTTGGTATTAAAACTTCTTCATGTTAAAGAGAATGAGTGATGTGGTTTAGGAGGTGTGCACACACCGAAGTTTCCTACAAGACTGTGTTTCTCAGATCTTCGGTGACCTCATATTTAATAGTATGTCATGTCTCGATACAACTGTGGATTTTGACGGCTGCTGTAGTTTGGTGTGGCATTTATGTTCTCTACTTAGATCACTGAAAAGAATGATATAATAAAGTTATTAAATATTATATAGAAATTATTAAAAAAAAGCCTTTTATCCAACCAAGGTCATCCCACTATGTCTGTAGTCATAAGCTGTAAGATATTCATGTGTTGATCAAGCTGAAGCAGATGTGATAAGATAACTATCAAAAGGTAGGAATGCAATACTAATCTCTTTATCTTGTCTTAGCAAGTCTCTTTATAGCAAATGCTACCAATTTTTGTAATAGTTTGGTGAATGCTGAATTCAGTCTTGGATGTGTCATATCAAAAGGAATTTTTTAAAACACTTGCATTTTTTTTTTTATTTACCACATTCAGTTGTGTGACAAATGTGTTGGTAAGATGACAGCCATCCTGTGAGTAATTACAAATAAGCATTCCCTTCAAGCATTTTGTCCGACACAACATCCATAGTAGAATAATATAGCCGTTGGTTTGAAAATGAGGAATGTTAACAACATGACCAGTTTACACAAGACCTACTAAATTATTTGTATGTTGCAGAGTCAAGAAACTTTCATAATGATTGATATTCCACTGGGTCTAATGAGAGGCAATGAATTACAGGCAACTCTAGGGAATCCTCTATATTTGTTAAGAGGTATTCCCTATGCTGAACCACCAATAGGTTCTCTGTGTTTCCAGGTGAGATTGAAAATAACGCTACATTTTTATGCTATGTGTTGTCTAACCTGTATCTACTTCTATCACACTCTTCAGGTTTGCAATGGCTTAAATTTTGTATTTCCATCCACTCCCACTGTTTTTGTTTAATCTAATCTCAACAGCTACTCTTCACAGGTGATGCCATTTTATTACAAATTTTCTTTCATTTAATTTTTTATATGTTTTCATGCAAATATTTTTTATTGGCTCCTTTTTTACTGTAATATTCTTTTAATATTTATTGATTTTGGAAGTTTATGTACATTCACTTCAACTCATTATGCTCACTCCTATCTTATAGCCTCCATTTTTGAACCTGTTTGCATCTCTTTCATCTACCCTACCTTAAAAGATATACCCCTACCCTAAATGATAAGTTGGGCAAGGCGGGTATAACATAGGCATGTGAAAACAATGGAGTAGGCGATAATACCAAGGAAAACATAATGCAAATGTCCAGAGGAAGGGTTAAATGGCTTAGAGCAGGGTTTCTCAAATTTAGAGCTCCATGTAACCCTACTAAATTTCCCAGACAATGGCGAACCCCATTAATGAAACTGGCTTTATATTTAAAAAAAAAAAAAAAAAAAAAAAAAAAAAAAAAAAAAAAAAAAAAAATAAGGATTTTTATTTTAAAAAAGTTATACAATCACAAAAAACAATATGTTATTAATTAATGTGATGGATGGTCTTGTTTCTTGTAGCAAGATGAGTTGATTTTAGGAACAATTTTGCTAATTTTCAATCTCAATTCAGTGTCGTGCATGTTGCAAGCTCGAGACGTGAGCCGTAAATCTTGACGTGAACCCCCTACGATCTACTGGAGAACCCCTTGGAAAACCTATACCCCACTTTGAGAAATCCTGGCTAACAGGACTGAATGGGAGAGGACTGATCCACGATGGTGTCACAGATGTGAAGGGAAGTCTGCTTTGCAAAGCAGAAAAGGCCAGTTGTATAAAACTGCTGTTAATGATTTTTAATTCACAATATTATGCTAGTGGTATATATTTATAAACAAAATTATCCCACAGGTACTTGAAGCTATGCAAATGTTTCTGACACCTGGCGGTTACATCAAAAAGATATTTACGTAGTTTGTTCTTCGATAAACTTAACTATAGAGAAGTATTTAGAGATATGTTTCAAGAGATAATTTCCAAGGTATTAAACAAGTATTTTCCTAATCAATTTATTTATCAATTACAATACCAACAAATGTATAAATGATTAAGGAAGGACCAAAGTTATACTCTACAGAGTGTTTTGTCTTTGGTTATCACGTAATTAATATTCAATCACCACTTGTTGCTACTTAAAATGACAGGCCGGTCACGTGAATGGAAAGTTCAGTGCCGATATGTTTAGTAAAGTTCACAAAGATACGTAAGGTCACTGCTTTATGATTTTTCAATACAGATGTTTATAATTCAAGCTACTAAATATATAGCTCTTCAAGCTCTCCGTGATGTTTGAATGTGTGGGCACTGTGACAATGTTTACTGAACTGCAAGGAACACACCCTTTTTAGGTCACACAATTACTGATAGCTTATATTATTTGCCCATTTTTGGGTGTGGTCATGGGTGCACAATAGTTCCCAGTTGATGGAGAGATTCAGGTATGGTAACGAAATCATGGCCTTCTCTTTCACCAGCGTTTGAGGGAGTCGTGCTTCAACCTTAGAGTGTCGTGAAAGGTGCTTCGCGGTAGCGTGGCCACCGGCCGGTAGCCACTACAGTGGGAAAGAGTGTGAAGTGAATTTAAGATCGTGGACCTGTTATTTTACCAGTGATCAATTGAACGTAATGTCTTTTGATTGAACAGTGAGGGCGACAAAGTATATTTTACGCAGTACAGAGACGAACTGAGAACACTAACTAGTAATCAGAAATCACTTGTATTATCTTGGTTCTCCGGGTGGAGCCGCGTCAATTTACTAAAACCTAACGTTTCTGCCATTGAGCTGTGGCATTCTTCAGAGGACAGCTTTGTTAGTTGCCACTATCGCCTTATATTGTAGCAGGAAGCGAGCACACACACACTAATCGGCCGCAGTGACGTCACTGTGCCCTGTGGAGGCGGTAGAATAGGGTCGTTTGTCTTGGGTTTTCCTGAGCAGGTTTGACCAAATATTGTTAAGTTGCAAACCACTGTCGGCATTCATGTTGTTCGGCCGTTTTTGTATTTCAAACGCTTCTCTTACACGCCTAGGCCATCATCTGCTCTCAATGGCTATAATGCTAGTCTTATCAAATAAAATTGAGTGGCAACTATCGGCTGAATGTAGAACTACAGCAGACTTGCTTGCGTCATTATTTTTCAAATGTCTGTTGTGCTCATTGAGCCTCTCCTTAATGGTGCGTCCTCTTTCCCCAATGTAAACTTTGCCGCAACTACAAAGATTTTCATATATCCCTGGTTCTTTCTTGTGTTTCATGCTGGTCGGGATGCTGGACAATTTCCTTGGGGCCTTGTATATGGGACAGATGTTCTTCTTTTAAAGGAGCTGAGCAATTTTATCTGTCACTCCTTGGATGTATGGCAGGACGGCCACTGCCTTGTCAGCTGGTTTGTTGTTCTCCGCCGATGATGCTGCAGTGTGAAACAGAGTGGAACAACAAGGAATGCCAAGGCTTTATTACAAGCAGCTGCGCTATAGCCATTGGCTAGAAATGTCTCCTTTAAATTTCTCTTTTTAGCGGCCATACGCGCTTTGTCACATACCACGGATGTGCGGAGAGTTAATGTTTTTAAAATCCCATTTTTTGATAGCTGGATGATGGTGAGAGTCAGCGTGGAGGTACCGATTAGTGTGCGTTGGTTTTAGGTATACTCGGCGGCCCAAGGAACCATCAGCATTTCTTCTAACTTAGACATTCAGGAACGGGAGCTGGTTGTCGATTTTAATCTCCGTAGTAAACTGTATTTGATTCTGGGCTCTGTTTAAATGATCGAAGAAAACATGAAGCAACTACTCTATGGGGCCAGATGACAAATGGGTCATACTCATATCTCAGCCATCATGATGGTTTTAAGGGGGCGTTATGGATAACGTCAGCTTCAAAAGTTTCCATGAATAATTCAGCGACTACTGGGGACAGTGGGCTTCCCAAGGCGGTTCCTTTCTTCTGTTGGTAGAAGTGGTTCTTGTACCGAAAGGTGGTTTTAAGGCAGAACTCAGTAAATGAAGCCCATTCCAGTGGCAAGTTGAGCGATTCTAATCGCTCTCTGATTATATTAATGACCTCATCCACTGGCATGTTGGTAAAAAGCGATGTGATGTCGAAGCTGAAAATAATTTCATCTTCTCATAGTCGTCTGTTCCTGATAATATCAATGAAATGGGAGGAATTTTTGGTGGTGGAGGAAGAGTTCCTCAAAATCTTCAACTTTTCTGCTAAATATCTGGCCAGTGGATGCGTAGGAGATTGAAGAGCGCTGACGATATGTCTCAGAGGTAGACCATCTTTGTGGATTTTTGGAAGGCCGTAAAATCTAGGAGGGAGATTGTTGGAAGTAGTTAATTTCCTCTTCGCCTCAGGTTCAATTGAGGTTGCTTCATGTATTTTTGTGGCTAGGAGGTGTCTAATCGTCTTTAGAGGATTGATTTTTAACTTCTCATATGTCTCATCCTGTAACAGCGTCTCCACCTTCCGATGGTATTCGTCAGAATACATGACAACAGAAGCGTTGCCTTTGTAAAATAACTATATCTTCCCTCTCTTTCAAAAGATGCAGGGCAATACGTTCTTCTCGAGTGAGATTCGGTGCAGGTGGACTTGCACTTGATAAAATCTTCGCCATGGCGCTTCGGATTTCGTAAAAATCGTCAGCTGTTAGGCATGAAACAGAAGACCCCACTGCAGCAATCACTTCGTCCGTCGGTAGCAAGAACTGAACTATTAGCGGCGTCTAATGCTTCCTCAGTGAGGTTGACCACACACCGCTCCGACATATTTGCTTGCTGCTGGGGATGCTGTTGATCTGTTAATTTCAAAAACTTAATGATTTGCCTCTTCCTCGTTTTTTCAAAGGCGTCGTAAGTAGTGTTGCCCAAAATCGGTCTTGGTCTTGCAGTCTTGGTCTTGGTCTTGCATTTTTGCAAGACCAAGACCAGGTGTATTGATGCAAGACCAAGACCAAGACTGGCCAAGTCTCGTCTTGTTCTTGCATTTGGGCAACACTAGTCGTAAGCTTGATTCCACGACAGTTGTTCCAGCTTGGTCCAGTCAGCGGCGCCTAAGACTTTGCTAACAGGTTGAAGATTCTTACTTCCAGTACTGCTAATTCTCTTCACGTCTGATGGATTTGTTCACGGAGCAGTGCCTGAGAGCTCCTCTTCAGGATGCGGCAAACTGTCGGCGTCTGCACATGATGCTTGATCATGACAAAACCTAGGAGAACGTCTTTGTCACGGCACCTACAAAGAATGGCTAGATGGCTAAGCCTCTTGTTCCTCTTCTGTCATAGTGATCCAAACTGTCTGGTTGATATAAAAATATTCTCCCCATAGAGATTCATCAAAAGGTTACGAAAGGTTCCGCAGTCACTGTGTGTATTTTCTTCGTTCTCTGGGTGGAGACGTGTCGATTTATTAAAACCTAACGTTTCTGCTATCGTTATGTGGCCTTCTTCAGTGGACTGCTTTGTTAGTTGTCACTATTGCCTTATATAGTAGCAGGAAGCGAGCGCGCATGCGCTAATTGGCCGCGGTGACGTCACCATGCCCAGGCCTGGGTGCCTGTACTTTCCAGCATTCCTCCACCATATTTGAGCAGAAAATCGATTATTTCTTAGAGAATTGGAAAGAGTGGAGAGAAACAACATGATTCCTCTGCCTCGGACACGATTAAAATCCAGTAGGCCTGCCTAATGGAAGAAGCTCTGAAATAACAACTTTAACTTGTATGAAGAATGGAGAAAGGAGGGGGAAGCCAACAGCCCACACAATTTGTGGGCTTATTGAGATCCGACAACCTGTTTTCTAGAGTTTGACTTGGCTAGGCGTCTGAATAGATTTCACACAGATCACGGAGTGTACACTGCAAATGCACATAAAGTGGAGTCTCCGTGAAGATGCGTTGTGTGACTTTGGCGTTATCCAAACTGCTGACCATATTGTGATGGATTGTCCAGCAAGAAGACTATCTGGAGGCCTTCTCATACTGCATCAAGCTGGAACAGCTGCCAGAAGGTGGCTTGAATCGCTAAATATAGTTATCTGATTAACATATGTTTCGTTGTATTTGGCATACAATAATAATAATAATAATTTATTTCAGAGGGTGATGACGCGATATAATATGGAAGTGAGGGAGTTGAGTTAGATATCCTTGGTCAGACCACTGCTTAAATATGATGGAGTGGTATGAGACCCACATTATGGGTATCAAATTCAGGAGTTGGAGGCGTTACAAAGAAGAACAGGTAGATTTGTTTGCAGAATGTACCGCAAAATGCAATCAGTAACCATTATGTTGAAGGAGCTGGGTTTGGGAGTCATTGTTAGATGATAAGAGCAGGGGCGGATCAATGATTTTGTTTTGGGGGGTGGGGCTTGAGCGGACTTTGGTTTGGGGGGGGGGCTTGGCTTGAGAGAATTTTGTTTCAGAGGGCTTGCCTTCAATGGATTCTGGTTTTTTTTGGGAGGGGGGGGGGGGTCTTGAGTCAGCCATGGGGTAGTCTTTACGCCTCCTCGGGCCTCGAATCCGTAAAGCTAAAAAAAAAAAAGGTCTCCAAAAATACAATGTCCGGGGTGCACCTAGATGCTTTTGGGGGGAGGGGCTTGAGCCTTCTAGCCCCCCCCCCCACCTGGATCCGCTCCTGGATAAGAGTGTTTGTTCAAGGCCGAAAATCGCAATAATGCATGGATGGATATTAGTAGTAGCATTAGTAGCTCTACATGGAGGGGAAGAGATGACCATAACCGTATACTGGCACTTGAATTAAGGCGAAAGGGAATGGGAAAATTTTCTTTCGTTGGTAAGGGAGTCAGAGACTGCAATAAGTTAGCAAGGGAAATAAACACTGAAGGAGTTTAAAGGTGCAATTCGCAAAGGGCAGGTATAGGTAGGTGGAGAAAATAAAATAAAGACACAGGAAAGTAGGGGTGTAAGTACATTGCCACCGGGGCGCGTGTACTCCGTTTCAGTCGAAATTAAATTAAGGTAAAGGTCACGGGGTTCCCACGGCTCCTGCCGCATCCCATATGGTTCACGGAGGTAGAGATCCGCACTCCCTATACAACCTTCGGCATTAGAATGGGTGTGACGGGGTCAGCGCCACGCTCCGGCTGTTCTTTATCTTCCCGCGGAGTTTCCTCCACGGAACTCATAGGATAGCAGGCTGAGTGGGCCTGGAGAGCTGTTCCGGACGTTCAGCTTCGAGGAAAGACCCTCGGCTTCGTCGGGGATCGAACCCCGGTCGTCCAGGCCGCAGTCTGGCGCTCTACCGGCTGAGCAACGCGGCCGCCTAAATTAAACTAAATTACCATAAATTAGGATTGTTACAAGTATAATGGGGTATGAAAAGTTTGATTTACAAGTAACAAGGTCAGAGACGAGAATACGTTACTTGGACATGTTATGAACAAATTCCGAAACGGTAACAGAATTTAAAGTAAAAGTGCACAGCATGCCAAGTAGATAGGTAAGAATCTTACTGTCGCGAAATAAGTTCTATCACAACTAATAGAAATCACGGTTTGAATGAAATTTCGGTTAATGTAATAAACTTATTAGTGGTTAATGTACTCGGATACATGTTTTTAAAGTAGGTTATATGCCTCTTTTCATTCTTTCATTTCAAGAATGGTTCCCTGAAAATCTGGCAGAAATGCATTACCGAATATAAAAATTGCACAGTTTAATACTAGAAATATACTCTCAGAAACCAGCACTAGGAAAAACTCAAAATATTTTTGCTTCGTTTATTTATCGGAAGCCTTTATTAAAATGGCTTTTCCTAGGCACTCCATGTATTATACTGAATTTATTACTTCCGTGTGGTCCAATATACATCTTAAAACGCTGCACAAATATCTTTAAGCCGCAAAGACTGGGTTTTATAACGCTATAATTATATGCCACCCTGATTGATTACATGATCCATGGTGAAATAAGTTCTGATTATATTACTGTAATAAGTTAAGCAGGAAAAAAATGAATGTAAAAAATGAATCTGGCCGTATGGTCGATAGACCGAAGGTCATCCATTATTAATATAAATAAATAAAATAATTCGTACGCCACCAAAGCTGTCTATTCTATAGCCTAACCCATTGTGCATACGGTACAATACTTGTTACTATGTAACAATAGTTACTCGTTAACAGAGACCGCGGTTTCCGTGGATACGCCAAATCACAATCAAAACTGAGCCGTGAGCGATCGCTTCGGTACGGGAGAAACTCGACGCTGTTCGCGGTCCTTGGAGGGTTCGAACGTGTTGGTTCCAGCTCTATCTACATCTTGGCCTCCTATAGGACACTCTGATATATAAAGTAATGGTAAGTTGCCACCATTGGCAGTATGTAGTAGGTTGATCTTTGAGAATTAAGGGGTGGGAGGGGATATTCTCCACCAGCCTAAAATTGGTACTGACCTGTTGAGATTTGGATTCATTGCTTCCTTATAATGTTCTATTCACGTTTTGCACTTTCCTGTTTCGGAAAAGTTGCCACGAATTAAATTAAAAATGCCGAAATGTGGGACGCTCCGCAACGGCAAAATGTTAGCAGCACTGCAAAAATAACACAAAAATTATCGGTACAGGGATCATACCAACCTAAACAGGTTCATTTTGTCGTAGTGATAATGGTTAGGTTGAAATTCGGCCTGGACAAAGAGTAAAAAAAATTACGGGAAATTCGTTCTGTGGCATCCATCTCGGAAACTGCGTATTTGTTTACAACCGAAACAATCGATTATCTCTGACTGCTTATATCGATTCTAAGATGGCTAGCCTTGTTGAACTGCATTTCGGATAAATATTTTGTCTCTGTTAATTTCATGCGACGTTTTACAACGGAGTGAATCTAAAACGGCAAGAAAATATTACAACAAAGGATTAAAGGAACATTTCAAAAGATTATCATTGATGTCGCAGCGCCGGCGGCATCTACTAGCTGCGCTGCAATGTCATTATTTCAGCATTTTTAATTTAATTCCTGGCGACTTTTTCGAAAAAGGAGAGTTCAAAGGTGAAGAGCATGCTATAAAGAAGCAGTTAATATAAATTTCAACAGGTCAGTTTTGGGCTGGTGGAGAGTACAGTACAATACTTGCTACTATGTAACAACAGTTACCCGTTAACAGAGACTGCAGTATCCGTTGATACGCCTACTCACTATCAAAACTGAGCCGTAAGCGAAGGCTACAGATACGGGTGAAACTCGACGCTGTTCGAGGTCCTTGGAGGGTTCGACGGTGTTTGTACCAGCTCTTTCTACATCTTCGCCTTCTGTAGGACACTCTGGTATATAAATTAATGGTAAGTAGCAACCATTGACAGTATGTAGGAGGCTGATCTTTGAGAATTAATTAATTATGTTTGGTTATTTCTCGAGCCTTCTCAGATTCTTATGAATGTATAACCTTATAACTGTAAATAATTTTTAAGAATATGTTACCTGATGCGATGAGTCTACCTTTAGAGCGTCCGTGTAAGCTGACTGTACACCAGCTATGTTCGACGTAAACAACCATAGACATTTCGAAACATGAAAGATTAATATCAAAGACTGGTAATTAATGGCATAGTTTGTTTATTTTAACAAAAACGGGAGTAAATGAATAAATCTTTGTTTTTCTTCTTTTACTTTTCGTTATGGCCCCAGCTAGGGACCACGTGCCAATTTCAATTCCTCTTCTGTTGTTTTTTTCTTCTTTCTAGTACTCCTTCATTATTGCACTGTTTTTTCTCTTTCTCTCTCAGACCATTTTCTTCTCCTCTATACCTAGGAATCCTGTCACATTCGAAGTCTGCTTTCGAAAATTTTCTCTTTTCATTGCGCCCTGTTCACTGATATTATGATATTACTAGCCCGTACCCGCGACTTCGTACGCGTGGATTAAGATTTTTTTTTTTGCCAGAATTAAATACATAAAGTTGTTGGTAACGAAGGATTGGTCCCAAACAATATCGAGTCGGAATAATATGACAGGAAAGCTATCACTATATCATTGTACCGTCGAACCTGTCTCTTGAAGAGAATCAATTTCCAACAAATTTCTGTCACCATTCGATAAGGTCTCAAAATTTCGTGACTACAACTGTTAATCATACTTGAAAAAATATCCTGTGCCCTTCATACAGATTTCCTTATAAAATTCCATCACAACGATATAGCCATTTAGTCGTCAAAACGTATCACTTATTTTTATTATTTTTTGAAATATAATCGCCAATATGTCCTATGAACTAATAAAAATTATATAAGAATATATTTTTAAGCAATTTGCTGTAAAATGAAATAATGTTCTTTTTCACATATACGCTATGTTTTATACGACAAGTTAGAAGGTAATAATCAATGAAAAAAAATATTCAACTCGAAGTGGGATCGAACCCCTTACCATTACAGTCAGAGGCCAGAGCGAAACAATTTTTTTTTAATTACTATTATATCAGTTTTTTCTTTACATTATCATTTTTTGCAGGAAACAGGCATAATGTTTGTTGTAGTTTTGGGTGCGTGTCAGGTGGTGGTGTTGGGACGTCAGATATACCCAGTAATCTTCTTTGTTCTTATTTTCTTCTTTCATAATATAGTATACCGTGTGACCTTTTATCCAATTGGTGGCGTTTCTTTTCATAACGGGGTAAGGCACGGCATCGGGAATCAGGAAATCCACGGCACTGAAGGTGTTCGGCGAGGTTCTATTTATTAGGGCCAACTTCTGTGTGACTATATTCCGGATGTCCTTTGCTCTTCCGCACACAAACCTGCGTTCCTCCGTGTCTTGTAGTTTACAATTGGCGCACGTAGACAGTTCTGCGAGGTGTATTGCGTGCAGTTTTGAGTTTGTTATAATTTTCCTATTTACTGCATTATACCACGTTGCTTTTATCTTTGAGGGTAACTTCCGGTCGTGGATGTTTTTCCATACTGCAGGCCAGTTATAATTAGGGTACTTTCCTTCAATGCTGTTTGGTTCTTTGGTTTCCATTAGGTATACATATATGTCCTTAACTTTCGGTGGCTGTTGCTCTGAGAACTTCAATGAGACGTAGCTGTAATCGACAAGAAAGTTTTTTAGATGGCATAGTCCGGTCGGTATGTGGTGCACGTCTATGGGCGGCTCCAAACTGGCCGGAGCAATTTCGTTGAGTAGATGGGCCGTCAGGGTATTGGGCGACTGTTTCCACTGTTTGTACATTCGGCACACGTATAGCGCTCGTAGCTTGTACTTTACGTCCATGAGGTTTAGTCCTCCTTTCCTTGTTGGAACTGTCAGTGTGTCAAACTTCACTTTGAAGATATTGCCTCGGCTCACAAAATTTCCTACTGCTGCCATAATTCTTTTGACTATTTCTAAAGGCGCTGGCAGGGCTTGTGCGGTATAGTTCAACTTGGATGTTATATATACACTAACTAGGTTGGTTTTCTGTATCTCGTCCAGTTTCCTAAGGTTATTTTCCTGTATGGATGCTCGTATGCTTGTTAGTAGTTTTTTATAATTAGCAGTAATGGTTTGCCGAATATTGCTTCTGAATTAAATGCCTAAACATTTCAATTTGGATACTTCTGGTAGTTGTCGCTGGTTTCGTGTTCGTATTCCTCTTCCTATGTTCATGATGCAAGATTTCCTTTTATTGGTCTTGGTGCCAGATGCAAGTTCGTATGTGTGAACTATCTGAAGAGCTTCCAGGACTTCATCCTCCTTTGTAACCAGGAATCCCACGTCTTCTGCATACACGTTGCATACAGCATACTATTTTTCTGTCATTGATGTATACTCCCTGTAGTTGTTGCGTGAGTGCCAAGAGTAGAGGTTCTATTGATATTGCAAATAGACTCATTGACAATGGACAACCTTGTCGTAGGGATGTGGTCATTTCAGTGGGTTTGCTTAGCTGTCCGTTGATCATAAGCCGTGCTGTGCTGTTACTTAATATTTGTTGCGTGATCCGCATAATAGGTGGTGGGAATCCCATCACTTCCATGATTTTGAGAAGATATCCATTGTCCACCCTGTCAAACGCCTTCTCAAAATCTAATGACACTATTGCACATTTCATACGGCATACATCTGCGGCGAATATTATATCTCTATATTCGCATATATTTTGCTGGATATTCTTGTCTTTGCCTACACATGTTTGGTACGGGCCAATTATGGAGTTCATAACTGACTTCATTCTTCTTGCTACTACACGAGCCATGATTTTGTAATCACTGTTGAGTAAAGTCGACGGACGCAGGTTTTCAATTCCTTTACTATCAGTATTTTTAGGGATTAGGATTATTGTTCCTTCTGGAAATTCTTTTGGAACGTCTGCGTTTCCCTTCATCGTTGTACATGCACAGCAGCTTGCTTTTCATCTTAAACCTGATAAAATTCTATTGGAATCCCATCAGATCCCGGAGATTTATTTTTTGGGCCCTGTGTTATTATATTTTCCAATTCATCCTCTTCTATATCAGCTACGAGAGTTGTTGCTTCCTCTGTGCTGATTTTTCGTGATATATTCCTAATAAGTTCTTGCTGCGCGTTCTCCTCTGTACTTTTGTTGGATACTATCGCCGAAATATGCTTGTGGACCGCGTCCTGGATGTCCTTCTGGTTTTTTTTTTTTTTTTTTTCGTTGACCCGTCAGGTAACTTGACCTCAGTCAAAATTTTCCTGTTACCTCTCTTCTTCTCACGCATCACATGGTACATAGATGCTTCTTCTTCTACTACGACATTTCGCATCCTTGCTCGTATTTTATATCCCTCTGTTTGCCTCCGCTTCAGTGCTAGTATTTTTGCTTTAATTTTCTGAATCTGTCTGTAGTTTTCTATTAGTCTCTCGTCATGGGTGTACAGCTCTCTGAGGCAGCAGAAGTAAAACTCAGTCGTCTTTTTAATCCAAAAGTTCTTCTGTCTTGAATATTCAATCAGCATTCTTCTTATTTTAGGTTTGGCATATTGTAGCCACCAAGCTATAGCTGAAGTATATTGTTTAATCTGTTTTCACATTCTTCCCATACGTCCTGAAATGCCGCGTGACATTCCTCTTCTTGTAGGTGAGTAATGTTGAGCTTCCATTGTCCTCTTGCTCGGTAAGTCTCCTGTTTGTTCATGTTTAATATGGTAATGTACGCAGCGTGGTCAGAAACGATATTTGGCCACACTTCAGGCTGTAGTACATGGTTCTTTAAATTGGACGAGACGTAAATCCTGTCTAGCCTGCTTGCTGAGTGGCTGGTATTATATGTGAAGCCTGGCTTATCTCCGTGGATATGTTCCCACGTGTCTGTTAACTGCAGTTGTTGAACTATTTGTTCCAGCTCTATAGACTTGTTGTAGTTTGGCGTCTGATCTTTTGCGCTGAGAATACGATTAAAGTCACTGGCTAGGATTATGTGGTCTTGACGATTACCGAATAGAGGAACAATTTCACTTTTAAAGAATTCTGCTCTAGCGCGCCTTTTATTATTTCCGGATGGTGCATATACATTAATGATTCGGACGTTATTGACAGTTACAGAAATTCCTCTACTACTTGTCAGTTTTTCTATTTGTGTGACCTTAATTCCTTCTTTTATGAGAAGAGCCGTTCCCAGCTCTTCGCCACTTCCAAGGTTGATTGTTGCATAGTATCCACGTATCTTCTCTAAGGTGATATCCGTTACTTCCTGTAGCATAAGTATATCAATGTCAGCTGCGTAAACGAGGTCTTGAAGATGTTGTAGGCGAGCATTAGAACGTATCTTATTAAGATTCAAAGTGGCTGTTCTATAGGCTTGTACTGCGCTCATGTCTTTTATTGGATTCCTCGTAGGACGTACTGTCAGAGTCATCTCCTTTTCGATGCGGTGTTTCTGCTTGTTGGGCAGAGACCTGCCCCTTTTCGTCCAGTCCTACCATTTCTGTATGCGCATCCATTTCTTCTGCCCAACTTTTTCTTTGATTGATTTCTGTTGTTTCATTTTCTGCATGTCTCGTCTCCTGAAGGGCTTGCTCTTTTTTGTGTTTGTTTTCCGTCTGTAATTTTTGCTGTGACATATTATCTAATGACGTGGGCTCCGGTGACTTCATTTTATCTTCCAATGTGTCAGATGGCTGTTTCCTCGGAACCTTGTTGTGGGTTGTTTCCTCCTTTTGCTTTTTGATGGTCTGTTGTGCTTTCTCTCGAAGTGGTTTAACCAATTCTTCAGCTCCCTGGTGCGCCAATCTCCTCTTCTTGTTCTTCCTTGATGGGCTTTTTCTTGGAAAATTTTCATCGTCACTCGTTAGCACTTTGGCCTCTGATGCACTTTCATATTCTTTCGTTGATTGATCCCCGGTTTCCATCTTGTCCTGGGTCTGTTCCTTCTGACGAACTGCCTCACTCTGCGGAATGGTTTCCGTCTCTTTGGTCAGTGGAGACTCGGTTTCTTCCTTGTTGTCTATGGTCTGTTTCGTCTCATACACTACTTCCATTTCTGAGGTATATTCCCTGTGAACAGGTGCATTTGGTTCTTCGGTTTTTTCCTCCTGTCGTACTAATACCAAGCGTTCACTTGCATAGACACATTGTGGTTTCACCATTGTATTATAGTGTCTTACTAGCTGGTACCCACGACTTCGTTCGTGTTTATAAAGAAGTTGTATTGACAGCTACCGACATCTAACCAGCATAGTGCACGATGGGAGACTCGATGCTATTACCGCACACAAACGTCAGTCATCTGCGCTATGTAATTCAGGCAGCAAAGTAAAATATACGGACACACATGTCTTTGGTCGAAATACGAAAATATCCTTGATCGGCCACTTTCAACCACCATATCTCCGACACTACCACAGTTACCGAAATTCTACCAAGATTGTTATCGACAGGTGACTGTGCTACTACTATACACAAACACCAGTGATCTGCTCTAGATAATTTTGGCTGAAAAGTGATACACCGTGACACATACGTTTTTTGTAGAAATATGAAAGTGCCGTGATCGACCACTTTCAACCGCCATATCTCCCACACCCCCATAGCTACCGACATCTAACCACCATAGTACACGATAGGAGACATGATACCACTACCTCACAGAAACACCAATGGTGTATGATATGCAGTTGTGGCAGCAGAGTGACATATACTGGGACACATGTCTGGTTTAAATACGCAAATGCCCTGCATCGACCACTTTTAACCATCATATCTCCCACATCCCCACAGCTATCGACATTCGACCAACGTTGTGCACGGCAGGAAACTCCATGCTACTTCCTCACACAAAGACCTGTGATCTGTGCTAGGTAGTGGTGGCTGAAAAGTGAAATATAGGTAAACACACGTATATTTTTATATATTTATAAGATTTTAAGGCTTTAGACTAGCACTTTTTGTTGTAAATCTTTGTTTTTATTATATCGTAAATATACGATAACCATTTTTGTAGCGGTTAATAAGTAGGTTATAAAATTGGATTATTATAATTTTGTAATCGAGGACGTTATTGTCAAACGTGTGCGTAACTACTGAATAACAATGGCAAAGATAATACGGTATGGACGTCAGTTTTACGAAATTTATATGAGCATACAGGAATTAATAGGGGACAAAATGAAGTGGCCAGCGTACACAAGTGAAATCATTTAGCACAGTCGACTAAAATAGAAGGACAGACTTTCAATCACTGTGTGTGTGTGTGGTTTTTTTTTCTGTTTCGTCCTGATGTAGTCAATAGTAACCAACTATAACAGTTTGATGGCATCTGGAAATGGCTACAAAGATGTGGTAATGAAAGAAGAATTTACACATTGAGAAAACGAGCTGATTTTGATATTATTGAAGAGAGGATAAGGAACATTTTAAGGTTGTTTAAGGAGTTGTGTTTAAGTGCAACAACTTCATCCACTGTGTAATACTTTTCTTCTTTCCTTAGAATTCTTTTAATAATACCAAAATCCCTATCACTGGGCATAAAAGAGTGCCCTCTAAAGGGGAAAATAAGATTAATTTTAGCAAAGCTCTTTATCTTCACATAGTTGTATCATCATTCTCACCATAGTATTGTTTTTATTTTGGCCCGAATAGTTACCTCCAAAAATATGTAACGTCCTTACATCTTTGTCAATATTATATCCTGTGTATTTATTTAGCATAGTACAGATTTCATTTGCCCCCTTGCCCCTCTCCACTTCATGTCACCATGCGCCACCACTAAGACCGTTTGCTGCAGACAGGGAACTTGTCCAGGTCTAGTTCCCTATCTGCAGTAAACGGAAAATTAACGGCGTTGCCATGCCTATTCTATCGGGCTGAAAAGTGTCCGTTCTACAATAAACGATGCATCCTGTATCAGAGAACTGTTTTATTGAAAAAAGCTATTTTTGAAAAAACATTAACTTTACCTTTCTGCAGTTAGCGATTCATATGCCGTCTGTGTCAGAATTCGTTTTCCGAAGCTCTGATTTATCAAGCTGGTATCAACTTGTATCCCGTGGACGTTCCCCATCCATATTTTCTTCATTAATAAATTCTTGCTATAAGTTGTTCTAATTTCTCCTAAAATTTGTTTTTATTTAATTTAAGTACGATGATGCGTATGCTTCCTTAGGCAATTACGTCTACTCATCCATTTTCCCCTTTTTAATAATTTTTATATTTTAATTCTTTGTGAGTAATTTCTCTACGAACTTACTTTTATCTTTTGTGATTTTGAATTTTAAATTATTTCAGTGTGTTTGGAAAACTATTGTGAACTTTCCTTGGTAATTTATTTCAATCTCTGACTCCCTCATGTACAAAACAAAAAACAAAAAAATCTCTTTTTTATTCTTAAATCCAGTTCCGGTTTGTTGTCAAGGTCAACTTTACCCTTCCATATATTACTCTTACTAGCTGGTGCCCACGACTTCATTCATGATTGTAAAGAATTGTGATTGACAGCTACCGACATGTAATCACCAAAGTGCACAATGGGAGACTCGAGACTAATACCACCCACAAACATCAATGATCTGCGAAGGGTATTTATGGCTGCAAAGAGAAATAGAACACTCATGTCTTCGGTCGAAATATGAGCTTGCCCTTCATCGACCAATTTCAACCACCATATCTCCCACACCCCCATAGCTGCCAACATGACACCACCATGGAATACGGTGGGAGACTTGAGACTAATACGCACACAATCACCAGTGGTCTGAGCTGCGTAGTTTTCGCTGTGGAGTGAAATATAGGGACATATTTGTCTATTTTTCTATCAGGTCCACCACTATCAACCACTATATCTACCACATCCTCAAAGCTACTGACATCTAACCAGCATAGTGCACGATGGGAGACTCGATGCTACTACCAAACATAATCAACCAATTGTCTGCGCTGTGTAGGTGATGCAGCCAAGTGACATATACGGACACACATGTCTTTGGTCGAAATACGAAAATATCCTTTATCGACCTCTTTCAACCACCATTTCTCGCACACTTCTACAGTTATCGAAATTCGGCGAACGTTGTGATCGATGGTGGCTCTGTGCTACTACCAGACACAAACACCAGTGATCTGCGCTAGATAGTTTTGGCTGAAAAGTGATACACCGGGACACATACGTCTGTGGTAGAAATATGAAAGTGCCGCAGGTCGGCCACTTTCAACCACCGTATCTCCCACACTTCCATATCTACCGACATCTAACGACCATAGTGCGCGATGAGAGATTCGATGCTACTACCACACACATACACCAATGGTCTATGATATGTAGTTGTGGCAGGAAAGAGAAGTATACGGAGACACAAGTCTTTGGTCGAAATATAAAAATGCCCGGCATCGATCACTTTTAACCATCGTATCTCCCACACCCCCACAGCTATCGGCATTCGGCCAACGTTGTGCACGATAGGAAACTCCATGCTACTTCCACGCACTAACACCGGTGATCTGTGCTAGGTAGTGGTGGCTGAAAAGTGAATTATAGGGAAAAACACGTCTATTTTTATATATACGAGGATTTCTTGTACCCATGTCCTTCCAAACCTCATCGCAAATATTAATGTTACTCAGTCCTACCAGTCTCTTTCTGTCTTCTGAAGAAGGCGAACGAAGCTCATTCATCACGTCAGCTACTGACATTGTTCTATGTTCCTCACAAACTCCTATATTTCTTCCAGAAATGTGGGTCCCATAATACACAACCATATTCATGCATATTCTGACAAAAGCTATTATCACTTCTCTCGTGCGCCTCATCATCACCCTCTCCAGTAAATGAGGATTATCATAACTTCTTCCTACCACCTGCCTAGTTGAATTTATTACCAAACGTTATGCCAAGAAATGTACATTTTAGGTTTTCCATAATCAATTCCTTCCCCACCTTTAGTTTTGTTATCTGGGCTGCTAAATAATTTGGTTAATAAGTTGGCATTTATCCACATTCCACATCTGGTTCAAGTCACCGTGCAGATATTCGTAGTCTTCCCTGTTTACCGATCTTGGTGGTGTAACGGATAGCGTTCTGGCCTCGCATTCGGGAGGACGGCGGTTCGAATCCCCGTACGGTCATCCAGATTTGGGTTTTTCATAGTTTCCCATATCACTCCAGGCAAATGCCTGGATGCTTCCTTAAAAAGGCCATGGACGAATTCCTTCCCATTCCTTGCCCCCATCCTTTCCTGTCTCTAAAGACCTCGCTGTAAAGTAGTTACAAATAATAATAATAATAATCTTCCCTGTTTTCACTCTATAATATACTATTAAGTTTCTTGCAATCAACCTAATTTATAATCGCAACCATTCGCATTATCATTAATTCTAGTAATGAATAGCAAATGAACCCGATACTACTGTGGCCCTTCCAGTTTAATTTCGACTACTTTTGATATAGATTTTTCTACCTTAAATGTTTCCTCTCTTATTTCAAGAATCCCTCTTCTCAACTGATCACTTTATCATCCACTACAATGGTTTCTAACTCACTTAACACCAGTTTAAGGTTCAATCCGTTAAATATCTTGGAGAGATCCATTGCTATGCTATCAACTTGATCCACCTTGTCAATTGCATTTAACTCACTAACTGAGATTGAGATTAAAGTATCTTGGGATTTTGTGGTCCAATTTTTGTACTCATTTCTGACAGGCCGACATTTGAAATGGCTGATTTTATTCGTGTATATTGTTTTTTATTAATAAATACATTACGCCAAAGCAATTGACTTTTTTGTATTTATTGATCTCCGGTACGCGTTTCACTTATTTTGCAGAAGCATCTTCAGCGGTTTTTTTTGTTAATTACGTCAAATTAGGGTTTTCATTTATTACATGTCAACCTTCCATTAGGATTAATACGTTCTGGATGTTAAAATTTTCTTAAAATGTTAGGCCCTGTTGATTGTTATTGGTTCTGGCGAGGATTCGCATTCATGCGTGAATATCTATAGGCTTGTGGTTGTGTTCTAGAACTGCGACTGTTGAATGGTTGAAATATTAGGATGTTCTTAAGTGTGGTTTGTACCTTATTTCGAATTGTTTCCATGACTGACCAATGTACTGTGCTTTACAGTTGTCACATTTGGTTTGTATACGCTTGAATTTAGGTTTTTGTTATTGTGTTCATTTTTTCCATTTTGGTGTGACGTCTTAAAACAGAAATCAATTTAAAAGTGTCGTTAAATGAGTCCAACTTAAAGGCAAGTTCTCACAAACAAAATTTTATTGACATGCATACCAACGTTATCCTGCTATTCCGAACTAGTTTCGGAGTCTAGTTTAGATGGCTCCGCCAGAGAAGAACTGATTATTCGTAATTCTGTCACTGGGTCACTAAGATAGAATGAAAATAATATTACGTTTGTTCATGTATACCAAAAAAGCAATCAGACCGGCTGCAGAGATTAACAACAAGTCTATTGTTAGAAACATGTTGATTTAAAAATTTACAAATGCTTTCTACTGTAGTTTACTGTACAGTGCTCGGTGGTTATCTTCAATATCGATCGTTTAAGTAATATCTGATGAGGTCACATATGTATTTTGCAATATTCGTGATGATTACAATGGGGTTGAAAATATGGTTACTTACATCCTTCCCTTTTACACTTCAAATAAACATGTATCCAAAAGCAAGGAAATAGGCAACAAAACTGTAATGGTACAGTTTTAAGTATTACTGACTTAGAAGGAATAGTCGTTCCCAGCCGACTGTGACGTCATTATATATTCAGAATTCGGCGTGCCTAATACATACTTCACTCAACGTTCAATATTCACCATGTAAAATAATAAGTTGTCATTCTTTCAGGAAGTATTTCACCCTAACCATAACCTCCATATACAGCTCCATGAAAATCAGGACATATCACGTTTGAGGAAGAGCACATTCACCATAATCATTGTAGCTACACATTCGCTAATAGCACACGTAACCCTACGATTAATATTGCATAACATCTCTCGTAACTGTTTTCTCTGCTTAGCGTAAACTTTTCATTTAAAAATAATTCATAGGGAATGTGCTAACAAAGTTTTCAGCCAAAAAGAACAGTTTTTGCGAAGCAGCCTGCTGACAATGCAGATGATAAAGTCAAATCCTCCTTCTATCGAAGGACATCATCAGTTACTTATAAAACCAAGTCCGAAGAAATGACCACGCGAACCCAAGAACGCAGTGTTCACCAAATGTTCTCGGAAACAATTGGGAGCTCCTCCCAAACGCAGTACAGACCGAATAGAATCCTTTACAATTTTATCAGTCACCGGAACTCAAAGTAAATCCGCCTACATCATAAACTTGGCTTAAAATTGTCTAGTATTCATGAATATTGACTGAAACGGTTGTCAAATTACCCATACTGTTAACAGAAAATATCTGAATCATTTTGCTATTCTTCCATTGCAAGAAAATGATTACTCAATTCTAAAATACGATGAAACGTACTTATGCTGTGTTGGTGAAACAGTCCTGATATTATGTCCTGCTGCGGTTGCAAGATTACTAATCTCCGTCGCAACAACAGCTGCACTTGAATCGTTGTTGGAAGTTAGTACTACTCTTATGCTCAAGTGTGATTACAAAGCTACAACTGTTTCTACAATCATTATCTGCATTTTACATCGTTTAGGAACTCATTACTATTGCATAAACACTAAAAGACCGTTTAATTTTTTTCTAAAATGGTATTAATATTATTTCTTTTCAGTTTACTTTGCAGCTGATTCGAGATTCGAAGGCACTCTGTACTCCATCATCCGTCGAAGCATCGGGCTCCGGCAAAGAAGTTTGAATATTGGCTCCGGAGAGTACGCCTCCACATAGCCCCGCCGCCGGTTGCTAGTGACCTTACGGTCACGTGCGCCGAGCGCCTCTCAGTTCAGTGGTGGTGGTGGTAGGGAGTCTGGTGGTGTGAGGGGGGTAGGGGGAGGGGAAGCGAGGTGGAGATACACGCGGTTGAAGGGGGCGTCTGGAGGACGGGGTGCGATCTGCGGCGATCATGATGCCTGGGGGTCTGTCTTTATTGACTAATAACAGTTAGGCAAAGACACAAGCATGTAGATCATCAAAGGATGTACTCTCAGACGAAAATGATGCCTGGGTTTCTGTCTTAACTGACAAATAACAGTTAAGGCAGAGACACAGGCATGTAGGTTGTTGCAGGATGTATTCTGCGACGGTCATAATGCCTGGGTTTCTATCTTAACTGACAAATAACGGTTAAGGCAGAGACACAGGCATGTAGGTCGTCGCAGGATGTATTCTGCGATGATCATATTGCCTGGGTTTCTATCTTAACTGACAAATAACAGTTAAGACAGAGACGCAGGCATGTAGATCGTCGCAGTATTTATACTGCGACGATCATGATGCCTTTATCCCTGTCTTAATTGACTAACAGCAGTTAAGGCAGAGGCACAGGCATGTAGATCGTCGCAGGATTAATTCTGCGACGATCATGACGCCTGCGTTTACGTCTTAACAGACTAACAACAGTTAAGGCAGAGACAAAAGTCATTTAGATCGTCGCAGGATGCATTCTGTGACGACCATGATATTTGGTAGGGTGATGCTTGTAAGAGTAAAAAAAAAAAAATTATTCCAATATTCAACGTACACCCTCTAATTCTTTTTAAATCACTGCAGCTTACTTACATAAGTAATTGTATCCTCCTACGATGATGTTAACCCATGCCGAGTACACCCGAAAGTTTATCAAAAAAGCATATTTTGACTGTCGCTTGATGTGTGGCTAAATGGGGCATGGGTCTCCGTCTTAACACAATAGTTAAGGCAGAGACACAGGCACGAAGCCTGTGTCTCCATCTTAACACAATAGTTAAGGCAGAGACACAGGCGCGATGCCTGGGTCTATGTCTTAACTGACTAACAACAGTTAAGGCAGAAACACAGGCACGAAGCCTGGGTCTCCATCTTAGCACAATAGTTAAGGCGGAGACACAGGCACGATGCCTGGGTCTCCGTCATAACTGACTAAAAACAGTTAAGGCAGAGACACAGGCACGATGCCTGGGTCTCCGTCATAACTGGCTAAAAACAGTTAAGGCAGAGAGACAGGCACGAAGCCTGCGTCTCCGTCTTAACACAATAGTTAAGGCAGAGACACAGGCACGAAGCCTGTGTCTCCATCTTAACACAATAGTTAAGGGGTTGTAATAGTGGCACGAGTTGTATACTCGGCATTGTAACTCACAATAATTCATTTAAAAAAATGAGTAATCTGAATCTCAAATTTTTTATTTATATATGCTGTCATCAGTCTGTTGACTAAATTGATGCAATACTCCATCTCTTCCTATCTTGTTCTAACACTTCATCACATCGGTTTCCTTACTGCCTACGTCCTCAAATACCTGTTTTATATATTTTAACCTCTATCGTCTTCTACAGTTGTTACCTTTTACATTTCTCTCTACTAACACATTAAATAATTTTTACTGTCTTAAGGTCTCTTCTTATTTTAATACTTTTCAACAAGCTTCATCTCTTATTCATCATTATAAATACACGTTATTTTCGAACTTTATTTCTCCGCTTAATGCTAAGCATCGTTCTATAACACCACATTTCAAATGCTTCATTTTTTTCCTTCTATCTGGTATTCCTAAAGTCCATTCTTCGCTACCATAAAATGCCGTGCTCCACACCCATAGTTTCAAACTGTTCAATATTTGGAACGATGAAATTTCCCTTTTTTAAGAAGGCTCTTTTAACATCATTCCTGCTTCGGCTATCGTTTGTGTTTCTACTTCCTAATTCATTTACTTCTCTTACTGCATCCGATTCTGTTTTTATATTTCATTAAGTATTGTTGATATCATTTCTGCTACTTTACGTCGCTATTGTCTTGCCTTGGTTTATATTTAGTCCAAAATCTACCTTTTATATTTTTTTCATGCCATTCAGCAACTTCTCAAATTCCTCAGTCTACTCACAGGACATGTCATTAGCAAATACCGTACGATATTGATTTTTTCTCCTTGAGCACTTATACGACATTCGAATGTCTCTTTTACTTCTTCCTCTTCACACAAGTTTAATATTAATGATGATAGGCTGCAACCTTGTCTTACAATCATCATATATATTATTTCTATAAGGTATTTTTTTTTTTTTTTGTCACAATCCTGTATTTTCCTTCATACTTAAGCGAAATCAATGAATGAGGTGTCATTTTAAAGAATATGGTCTCGACTTTGGTCACATCATATTTTAAGAAATGAAGTTTTCGGAAGTCGACCCTTAAAGGACAAAAATGTCAATATTTCTAAAATGCTGTTTTCTTTGTTACGAGTCATTTATCTCCCTGGATACCTATGTGAAATCGTTTAATGAAGTATCATTTTTAAAGATGAAGATCTCCGCTTTATTGACGTCATATATTAAGACAGAAATTTTTCGTAATTCGACCCATAAAGGGCAAAAGTATCATTATTTTTGCAATATGTTTATGTGTCACGAGCGATTTATCTCCCTTACAATCTAACTGATACAGATAAATTAGGTATCATATTAAAGAATAAGGTCTCCGCCGTGGTAACATTATCTTTTAACAAAGGAATGTTTCGTAATTCGACCCTTAAAGGGCAAAAATGTCAAATTTTCTAAAATGCGTTTATCGTATCTCGAGCCTTTTATCCCCCTGGATATCTAACCAAAATCGATAAATGAAGTAGGGTTATGAGAAGTAATGTCTCATATTTGTGATATCATATTTTGGGAAAGAATGTTTTTGGAATTCAACCCTTAAAGGGAAAAAGTATAAATTTTTCTATAATGCATTTTCGTGTCACGAGCGATTTTTCTCCCTTAATACCTAACGGATGTAGATAAATGAGGTATCATATTAAAGAATAAGGTCTCCGCCGAGGTAACATTATATTTTAACAAAGGAATGTTTCGTAATTCAACCCTTAAATGGCAAAAATGTCAATTTTTCTAAAATGCGTTTTTTGTATCTTGAGCCAATTATCTCCCTTGACAACTAAACAAAATTGATAAAGGAGGTATCATTTAAAAGATTGAGGTCTTCGTAATGTCTTCGGTTCCGTTAGCACATTTTAAGAAATAAATTTTTTTAAAATTATAACCTTAGAGGGCGAAAGTATTAATATTTTTACAACGCCTATTTCTGTCACCAGCTATTTATTTCTCTTGATACCTAACCGAAATCAATAAATGAGGTATCGATTTAAACATTAAATTATCCGCTATGGTCACATCATATTTTAAGAAAAAATGTTCTCCAAATTCAACCCTTAAGAGGCAAAAATATCATTTCTCAAAACTTTTTTTTTTACCTCGCTTGATAACTAACCGAAATCGATAAATCATTTTAAAGACGATGGTGGCTGCTTTGGTCGAACTTATTTTATAAAATTAATTTTTTGGAATTCGACCCTTAAAGGGCAAAAATATCAATATTATTTATAAAACTTTTTTTTATTACAAGCCATTTATCTTCTTCAATACCTAGCCGAAATCGATAAATGACATATCGTTTAAAAAAATTAAGGTCTCCAGCTAGGTAAAATCATAAATTAAGAAATAATTTTTCGAAATTTGGTGCTTAAAATGGTAGTGCGTATGAGACTATTCAGAGCCAAGTCCCTATATAGCAGCAGCGGATATCACAGAGATGTCAATAAACATTTTTTTATTCAATAAGTAGCTTTTCGGTTTTTTTTTCTGTTACGAAAACACTGTCGATTTGCTATACAATTCCAATGTAAGCATTTTATTCGCACAGTAACAAATATTTCAGAGATGTTGATATGTTGTGTGCATTTTGTTGGGGTTGGTTTTATTCTGTTAAGGTCAGTGACAGTTTATCATAAATACAGAGTGTTTTAAATTTTCCTAACTGTTTCGTAATATGTTGCGAGTATTTTGATGCGTACCTGTTAAACTAAAAAAAATATTTGCTACAAAAGTATGGTTCTACTTTTCATTATATTACAAGCATTCAGCCTCACTATTCATCGCTTTTTATTTGCGAAATTTTCGCAATGGTCTTCTAGTCTTTTTAACTGATGCATGACTCTCCTAATTCTACACCTCTTCCAGCCACCTGATTCCTATACACATTATATTCTTCTATCTCCATATTTTAAACCTGATTTCTTTAAAATTTTCAACTTCTTATCCTACAAAACATTATCAAAAACTTTTATAAATCAAAAAACGCCGTAAAAGTATCTTTGCTTTCCATGATGCATCCTGCATATTAACCCTGGAGCCACAATTGCTTCTCTTGTACCACGATTTTTCATTAACCTAAACTGATCTTCATCTTCTATCTCTTCTACTATCCTTTCTATTCTACCGTATATTATCCTGGTCAGTAATTTTGAAGCTTGTGATCCTAAACTTATAGTGGTATCATTCACAAATTTGTCAGCTTGTACTTTCTTTGGAAGTATGAAGACCATATTTTATTAGAATCAGCTGGAAGTCCTATGTGCAAATTTTTTTTTTTTTTTTAATTTGCTTAACGTCTCTTAACAGCGAGGTCTTCAGAGACGGGAAAGGATGGGGGGCAAGGAATGGGAAGGAATTCGGCCATGACCTTTTGAAGGCATTTGTCGGGAGTGATTTGGGAAACCATGGAAAAAACAAATCTGGATGCCCGGACGGGAATTCGATCCGCAGTCATCCCGAATGCGAGGCCAGAACGCTAACCGTTACACCACCAAACTCGGTCAATGTATCACACCTGTTTGACATCAGTTTCATTAATCTTTGGACTCCTTCTTCTCCTAATGATGTCATGAGTTCCGCAGGAACATTATAAATTCCAACCACTTTATTTGATTTCAAATCTTTCAAAACACTGTCAAATTGCGTTATAAAAATAGAATCTTGAAAGCCGTTTCCCATCAGCAGTTTTAATATTTTAATCTGTTCTTAATTTCTCCAAAATTATGTTTGATCCTCCTCAGTGCCACATTTACTTTACCTATTGCCAATTTTCTTTTATACTTTTTTTCTTGTAGCCAAGTTTATTTTGTTTTCTGATACTTCAGTTTTTTTTTATTATTTCTAAAAGGTGTATACTGTTCTCTTCGTGCTTCATCCTGAGATTTTTTGTGATTTCTTCTCTGATCCTAGAACTCTAAAATTCTGTGATCCAAGGTTTTCTGTCGTTTTTTTTTTCTAATGCCCCAAGGTTCTTTACCAGCTTTGATTTTTTCTGTCTTCATTCTGTTCTTTCTCAGTTCAATTCTTTCCAAACTGTTCATTTCCAGCCTGTTCTGCCTATGTTGCTTCTTTATTCTCTTAAATTTCAGCCTACATTTTATAACTATCATATTTTTGTCAGAGACTATGTGTGTTTTACAGTTTAGAACTTGTTTCCTGAAAATCTATAATGTAGCTGATATCTACTAGTATTCACCGAACATTTGCAGGTGTATATCCTTTGTGCATGAATCTTAAATAGTATATTCGGCACGATAAACTTATATTTTTCACGGATTTCTAACAACCTGCATCCTGGCACGTTTCTTTCTCCTAGAACAGTACTACAGTATTCTCCACTTTTTCTTCTCCCTCTGTGGCACCCGTGATTATTAGGTTTACCTCCCCCTTCCCCAACCGTATTAATTTTTCAATTTCCACGTTTTTTTTTATTTATTTCTTCATTGTTTTCCTGTGATGGTTGCATATTGACTTGTACTATCGTGTTTAGAGTAGTCTAAGTTTCTACCATCTCTAAAGAAATCTTGTCACCCAACTGTTCACAATAACTCCCTTCTCTCTTGTTCATTACAAATCCCACTTCTTCACCGACAGTTTGTGTGCTAATTATTCCGTTTCCAAGACCAAAAAAATCTGCATATTAATCTCGCTAATCCCAGCGACGTCTAAGTTGCTCCTTCTCCCTTTTTCAGTTTTCTAATCTATCTTCCCCATTCAGAATTCAACGCTCCGACTCATGCAGTGTTTCCATCCGTTCTGATGACTACCGTAGCACTCTCCACCGGGAGATCCGATTGGGGGACTATTTTACCGCCGGAATATTTTACTCAGAAAGAAGTTCTCTCTTTTTTTGTAATACCCTTTGGTACCTCCAATTAATTACTAATTTGAAATATTTCTGGCCTGAAACTCTTGAGGAAACTTTACATTTAATCGGTCTTACCTCCGAATATTACAACAAATTGAACACTTCCTGCCATATTGGAGGTCTTTGGTACTGGATTAACCATATTTGAAAATGCTCGCATATACTTCAATGTAGAACTCTACTTGAAATTTCGGTAACTAAATTGATTACTGTGCGAAATGTCCTTTTATTACAAGGAAATATATATAACACAATATTATTAAAATACTAGCTACAGATCGTATCTACAGAACGTCCTTCGGGTGGACTGTTACTGTACGGACTCGTCTCGAACTGATTATATCATACTAAACACAGCGCCAGTAAGTAAAAAACAATCGTAAGGTAATTCCTCAAACGAATACAATGCAAGTCGCCGGGTGAAATCGAGCCTCAAATAACTACTAATCTGCTGACACGTTTACCTTAATTTCTGGGCATTTCGATATCACATAACACTCAATTTCCTGGGAACAAGGACAGCAATTTGTTCGAAACCCCTTCAACAGTAACCTGCAGTATTTTCGGTAATCGCGTCCAGTGAAATATGGATAGAAATTACATAATTGAACTTGGTTGGATCCTCTCGAAGTTGGTCTACTAAGCCATTGTGTCATAGGTAGGACGGCCAGTTGCTTTCGTCTGGCACCTACGGAGCGTCCTGGCATACCTCATATGATCAAACACAAGTCTCAAAAATCCTGCCCCTGCCGGAATTCGAACGCGGGACCGCAGCAGCAAACGTTTTGAAAGCAAGCGCCTTAACTACTGAGCTTTGCGTGGATGTCGTTAAACCGAAAATTGATAATATTATAGGGAAAATTATATCACAGATTTCTCAGCTTCCCGAATTCACATCAAAATGAATCATAGCCCATCCACCACAGGCCACCTGATTGTACATTATTTAAAACCCCATCAAAATGAGAACAGTAGTTCCCGCATAAATTCCGACCATCCGCACAGACATCGCACGTATTTCGTCAGGACACATTGGACTCCTCTCTGTAGATTCCCAGGGCGGTGAAGTCCCTCCATCAGACCTATAGTGAGACCACTCTCAATTAAAAGAGACATTGAGAATCGGAATTCTAAAAAAGTTAAGCAATAAATTGTTTTACATATAATTCACACTAAGGCTCCTTCGCGCTTTTTTCAGGCGCAATTCCAGGAGCCCAAGGTGAATTGGCGATCGTGTAGCCCAGCGCCAACTGAAAAGAAACTCTACTTCTAGGATCCCGGTCGTAAAAAAAAAAAGAAGAACAAGAAGAAGAAACGAAAGAAACATGAAAGCGTTAATAGTGGCAACGTCAGTGCAGCCGTCAATGGTGAGATCTCGCTAAAAATAACCACAACATTGGAAATCGGAAATTCTTCATAATTTAAGGAATAAATAGTCTGACATATAATTAATAATATCACTCCTTTGCGCTTTTTTCCAGGCGGTATTCCAATGTGTGTATCTGTGTGTGTTAAAAAAAAAAAAAAAAAACCTGAAGACTTCAAGAGGTTAGACTCCTACCAGCTTTTTTCCAGGAGGTAATAAAGTATATAAAAAATGACGTAAAGACGTTAATCGTGGCGACGTCCATGCAGCATTTCAATGGTGAGATCACTGTCAATTAACATCAACATTGGTGATAGTAATTCTTCATAATTTTAGGAATAAATATTCTTACAAATAGTTGATACTACTACACTTTCACGCTTTTTTCTAGGAAACATTCCAGGACGTAAATAAAAATAATAACAAAAAAAAGAATAAGAAGAAACGTGAAGGCGTTAATAGTGGCGACGTCAGTGCAGCCGTCAATGGTGAGATCTCGCAAATAACAGCAAGATTGGAAATCGTAATTCTTCATAATTTAAGGAATAAATAGTCTGACATATAATTCATAATATCACTCCTCGCTTTTTTCCAGGCGGTATTCCAGTTTGTGTGAGTTTGTATGTGTGGGTGTGTGTGTTAAAAAAAAAAAAAAAAAAAAAAAAAAAAAAAAAAAAAAAACACTGAAGATTTGAAGAGGTTAGAGTTTTTCCCGCTATTAACCGGTATTAAAGTATATATAAAAAAAAAGACGTGAAGACGTGAAGACGTTAATCGTGGCGACGTCCATACAGCATTTCAATGGTGAGGTCACTCTTAATTAACATCGACATTGGAATTAGTAATTCTTCATAATTTAAAGAATAAATAGTCTTACACATAATTCATAGAACTACACTTTCACGCTTTTTTTTCAGGAAGTATTCCAGGACGTAAAAAAAAAGAAGGAAAGGAAAGAAAAAAAGTGAAGATGTGAACTCCTTCCCGCTTATTTCCAGGCGGTATTCCAGTATATATATTTAAAAAAATGACGCGAAGACGTTAATATTGGCGACGTCCATGCAGCATTTCTATGGTGAGATGACTTTCAATAAACATCAACATTGGAAATGGCAACTCTTCATAATTTAAAGAATAAATAGTCTTACATATAATTCATTCTACTACACTTTCACGCCGCTTTGTTTCCAGGACGTTAAAAAATAGAAAAGATAAAAGAGTGAAGATGTGAAGACGTGAAGACATGAACACGTTAAACTCCTTCCCGCTTATTTTCAGGCGGTATTCCAGTATATATATTAAAAAATGTCGGAAAGGCGTTAATAGCGGCGACGTCCATGCAGCATAAGAATGGTGAGATGACTTTCAATAAACATCAACATAGGAAATCATAATTCTTCATAATTTGAGAAATAAATAGTTTTACATTTAATTCATACTACTACATTTTCACTTTTTTCAGGACGTTGTAAAAAAAAAAAAAAAAAAATCCTAAAGAGACTAATCGTGGCGACGTCTACGTTTGTGTGTGAGTTTGTGTGTGTGAGTGTGTGTGTGGTGTAGATGTAAAAAAAAAAAAAAAAAAAAAAAAACTGAAGACTTGATGACTTTCAAGCGGTATTAAAGTATATATTACGTATAGACGTTAATAGTACGACGTCCTTGCAGCTGTCCAATGGTGAGATCACTCTCAATTAACATCAACACTGGAAATAGTAATTCATTATAATTTAAGGTACTAATAGTTTACATATAATTCATTTCAATACAGCTTCGCGATTTTTTCCAGGCGGTATTCCAGGTTGTGCGAGGTGAAATGGTGCTCTGTCTCTAGGATCGCAACGGTGACCGGAAGTAATGTTTGGCGGCGGTGAATTGTTTATGGTGGCGACATCCAAGAAGCAGTTCTATGGTGAGTTCACTCGTAGATATCACCAATAATGTTTACTGGGGTTATTCTACAATTTGGTAAATGAGTAGGTTGAAATATGGTAAGATTAGTTGTCCTTTCTGCTTGTTCTAACTTGTAATTAGCAGTAATAGTAGACGCAAATTGGTACCGTGGGAAAACTGGAATTATTTAATTTTTGAATGTTGTTGTAGATCATATAGGCAATTTGAAGGCAATGCGAGGATCGAATTTCTCATGAAGCCACCAGTTGCAGTTATGAACATATTGTCTTACGACGATGTAAAAGTACTAATAACCAAGCTTGCAGTTCAGGAAGTAGCACAGCAGTACTTCAGATTACTTAACCACCAGAGCTAAAGAGGACGCTAAAGAATACTTTTTTTTAAATTAAGCTATCATTACGGAAGAGGAGAAAATCAATCTAATCAAAACGTTTGTCGCACAGTAGGTAGAAGAGGCAATTACGAATGGCATCTGTGGAAAGTCACAAGAAATTGATGGTCTTCCAATAGTTGTTTACAAACTCAGTAGTCAACAGTATTTAGATCAATGCTGATATATCCTCCGATGTTAAATAAGGCATCACCTTGGAGTGGCCAGAAGCTAGTAAATATGGGACCTATAACCTTAATCAACTCGGACTATAAGATGGTAGCTCGAACCTTGAAATACAGACTGCTTAGCTAGCTCGAAACCGAATACACTGAGGTGACAAACGCCACACAAATATATAGATGGCAGTAGTGTCGCTTACAAATTGTATAAATGGCCTGGGCAGGACTTTCATTTTTGGTCAAATGCTTCGTGTGAGAAGGTTGATTATGTGATTATGGCCACACGACGAGAATTAATGGATTTCGAACGCGGTATGCCAGTTGGAGCTGGATGCATGGGACATTCCATTTCGGAAATCGTTATGGAATTCAATATTCCAAGATCCACAGTGACAAGAGTGTGCCGGGAATACCTAAATTAAGGCATAACCTCCCGTCATGGACAACGTAGTGGTCGACCGCCGGCACTTAGCTATGTCCACACTTGTGCCTCTTCCCTTTCAACTTGCCTTTTCCTCTTGCCCGTTCCTCTTGCAATATGTTCATCTTGAGGTATGCGCTAGAGGCACGTATCAGAAGGCATGCCCTTTAGTGTCCACATTCACGCCTCTTGAGGCATGCCCTCAGTGTTCCGGTGTAGCCGCAGCGAGATTGATGATTCAATTTGTCTGGCGGGCATTACAGCTACCATTCTTATATTAGCGAAATCCCGGGGGAAATAATCGTGGAGGAAACTGTGGGTAAAGAATTATTTGAAAACTCGAAATGTGCAAATTCTCCAAGAACTGCAGTTCAATGACAATGCGCTGTTTAAAAATATCGAAGCAAAATTTTTATACTCTTCTAACAATGGTGAAACCCGCCATTCAAACGAGACACCAAATTCAGAGACACAATACCTGCCGAAGACGTACGGTTGAAAATGCCTTCGGCCTGGTTGCTTCCGTGTTCCGAATTTTCCTAAGGCCAATTAAGTTCAAAGTTAAAAGTACGATTGTGGACAGAGTCTTATGTTGCGTATATCTGCACAATTTCCTTTGTATAAAGCCAGAATGTACAAGGTTTTACTCTCCAGTGGGATCTTTGGACATTGAAGATGCCAGCAAAGGAACTACTATTCCCGGAACTTGGTGCGGAACTACCGCAAAAGACACTGGCTTCGCCCCACTTCGGAGAATTCCTCTAAGACTCTCTGAAAGCTTCAGAATTGTGGGATGAATTCGTAGAATATTTTATGTCACCGATAGGCAGCATACCATGGCAAGATAACTACTTGTAAGGAAGTTTCATTTTCAAGTCTAATAATATAACAAACATTTTCAACTGGAGATGTATCTGGAAAATGTAGCTGAGTAACATACTTTCAATAAATTTAGTTTCTGTAAGAAAGAAACCTGCACATTACCTACCCGCCTTTTATCTAATATATTAGAACGAATTGCTCTTGATCCGAGAAAAATAGCATAGCAATACGTAAGTTAAGATTAAAATGTGTTGATTAAGTTAAATAGTTGTCCATTGTGTAAGCCTCTTGATGTTACAGCGCTTTGCCGAACTCTGCATTTGACATCATAAAAAAGTTGCGGTTTTTGCCGTAGTTATGATGTAAATAACTTCGCGAGCGTAAATCTCGCGAAGTTATTTACAACATATAAGCTGACTGACATCGACTAACATAGAAATAATTCCCTTCCAAAGAATAATCTGAAACTTTTAACTAGAAGACATTATGCAACTGTAAAAATGATTTTTGTTTATTCACAACATTCGTTGATACTTTCACAAATTCACATAAATGCATCTGACTGCTTATTACAACAAATGTTGTACGACATTTAATGCTCTTTAAATCTGCCTATTGATATACTAAGTACATGATGAAGCTTGAGCCTTCCCACCATTCGTTAAATGAGATTAAATATTTCCTACGTGAAAGTACTGTATACTGCACTCTGAATTTTACGCATCCTGCACCGAATGTTTGTACAATAATTTCGCAAAACACACAATCCTACATTGTCAAAACTCTTCACAAAAATCAACCAGTGTAAAATGTTAATTAAAATGAGCATGAATCAATTATAAATGATGTGGAAAACTACTAAATATTTATTATAAGTACTGTCACTTAAATGAATATAATCTTTATTTTTGACCTCCCATAACAATGAAAACGAACGTTAATCTTCGAAAAATGAAAGCGTTTCGTCGTTGGAGAGCGACATATTGCAAGCGGAGACGCACGAGAATCCACTTCAGCTGGAAACGCTTGCAATAGCCGTGCCTCCCGGTTTGTTGAACGGAATGAGGATTTCGGGCATGCCCTTGACGCATGCCTTCCGAGCCTCTCCCCCGTTCAACATGACGCATGCCTTTGACGACCGAAAGTTGAACAGGTGTGGACATAGCTAATGAGCGCGACCAGCGACGAATGCGTAGACTTGTCACTGTGAACAGACAAGCAACACTGCGTGAACTAACCACAGGAATGAAAGAGGGACGTCCGACGGGCGTGTCCATTAGGACAGTCTGGCTAAATTTGGTATTAATGGGCTATGGCAGCAGAAGACCGACTCGGGTGCCATTACTAACAGCACGACATCGCCAACAGCGGCGTTCCTGGGCTCGTGACCATATCAGTTAGACCGTAGACGACTGGAAAAAAGTGGCTTTGTCAGATGAGTCATGATTTCAAGATTGGTAAGAGCTGATGGAAGGGTACGAGTGTGGCGCAGACCCCATGAAGCCATGGACCCAAGTTGTCAACATGGCACTGAGCAAGCTGGTGGTGGCTCCATAATGGTGTGGGTTGTGTTTACATGGCGTTCAGCTTGCAACAATTCATGTACCCAAACAACGATGGAATTTTCCAGGATGACAATGCTCCATGTCACCGGACAATAACTGTTCGCAATTGGTTTGGAAGAACATTTGTAACAATTCCAGCGGATGATTTGACCTCCGCGATCGCCCGACATGAATCCCATCGAACATTTATGGGACATAATCGAGAGATTCGTGCACAAAATCCTCCACTGGCAACACTTTCGGAATTATGGACGTCTATAAAGGCTTCATGGTTCAATATTTCTCCAGAGGACTTCCAACGATTCGTGGTGTCCATACCACGTCGCCAGGCAAATGGAGGACCGACACGCAGGGTATCCCATGACTTTTGTCACCCCAGTGTATAACTGGGAATTACCAGTCATGCGGTTTTCCTGGTAGTAATATACTGGAGATGACAAGTGATTATAGGACAATATTGAGCCTTGCATATGCCGTTAAAATTAGAAGACTTCATTAAAACTTTTCACCATGCCGAGCATTCATATCATGCAAAGTAATGCGTCGGATGCGGTTTAGTGCAGATATGTCATTACTTTACTGAAAATACGCTTCTTCAAAATCCTTTATCAACCGCTGGGTCACGCGGTGAATAAGAATTCAGCGATCAGTTCGCCGAGATTGTCTGCTCTTAGTGGCGCTGTATACCCCACCTGGGGTAAATGCATAAACCCACTAATCTAATAACAATTTTCGGATACAGCACATCTCTGACAGCCTATGGTATTTTTCTGACATAACAGAGAGATTTAGACAATGAAGCAATCATTCTAGCTGAATTTTCCAATACTTTTAGAGCAGTAGTATCAAAATTCATAAAATTTGGCAAAGGTTTGCAATCATTCTAGCTGAATTTTCCGATACTTTTAGAACAGCAGTATCAAAATTCATAAAATTTGGAAAAGGTTTGGGTTAAAAGACACTCGTGGTATCGACGAAACAGAGCTTTGTTCTCTCTTCAAGATCCTGTCTGTTGCAGTGCAGTGAGTTAGTACCGGTAACCCTCCCCCAATTGTTTCAACATTGTGCTCGTTGTTCTGGACGAAATGGCGTTTCCCAGTCAACTACATACGTCTCATAGTGATAGATTACTTTAATTTTAGAATTATCACTGCTCGACGATATCCCCTGTGTCGTCAGAAATTAATGTCACTGTTCCATATTGAACATTGTGGATTTTTCTCTATTTTTCTATTTGACATAACCTTGCACACTGTTACAGCTTTACGAGCAATATTCAGAACTATTAAACACTACTCTCTTCTACATCGCCGGCGCTGAACTGAATGCAACGGTAGTTATAGTTATAAATAGTAAGTACCTGGGTGACCGATCTTCGCTCGGCATCTTTCGATTTCTATTTAATATCCAAGATTTCGAGTAAAGTTTGATTAAAGTAAAAGGCTTGAAGACATCCTAGGCGTTTTGAGGTGCACAGTTAACTAAAGTAAAAGGCTTGAAGACTTCCTAGGCGTTTTGAGGTGCACAGTTAACCAAAGAGAAACTTCACTAACATCATTAGGCTTACTGGTACCTGAACCTTCTACGTAATGAGGTTAGAGCCGTTTTCGAGAAACCAAATACAAAAATTGCAACTTTTTTTTTTTCTTTTTTTCTTTAAATCGTGTTAAAAACTTGAATAGCAAAACGTTATCTACATATGAAATTTCATCCAAATCGTTAGATCCATTTGCGAGACCACCTCATAAATTGCTTTCAAAGAAAAATGGTATTATTATGTTAAACAGAAATCTTAATGCCAGTCAGGGATTGATTAACGCTGCGAGATTTGTGTTAATTCAGGGCATTCTACAAAAACCCTTGATGATGGATTCTTATGTACCTCAACGAGAAAAATTTAAAGTACAAAATATTTTTAAATTTATATATCTCGCTTAGTTCTCGAGATATCATATCGCAAAATTGACGTGGTTGGTTGAAATGCGACCTGGACCAGAAGATAAATTTCGTCACAGCCAAGTTTGATGATGAATTCGTATGAAACTCGTCGAGAAAAATCGAAAATAAAGAATTTATTTTTCTGATACCTCAAGTGAAGAGGTTAGGATTAGATCCGACCTGGACCAGAAAAAGAATCCACCAAAAGCACTATGTCGATACGGTGGAAATGTACTTTTAATGTTTTATTTTGTTCCAAATGGTTGTTGTTAGGTTGAAATACAGCATGGACCAGAAGAAACGTCGCCAAAAGCACAAGGAACTATACCTATAACTGATTTTTGAAATGCTATATCTCGTAAACCAAGCGAGATATCAAAAACATTTATTCTTTATTTTCGATATGTTTCGTCGCGTTCTATAAGAATTCATCATCAGATTGTGACGTCACGGTAATGATAGAACATCATCAGTGCTAAATCAATTCACTCCGCTAAAACTATGCTCATACCTCGCGTGGTAGTATTTAATCACAAACTAACAACCACTTTTTACGGTCAAAAAGTAAACGGTAATATTATTTTCAAAGAAGTTTATCACCTCTGACAAAACCAATCATAAATTTTTAATTATCTTCCTTTTTAAATGTTTTACAATTAAACTTGCAATGTTACTATTTCCACGCCTCAGCCAGTATACAAGAACTGTTCGTTTAAATATTCTTTGAAATCAGAGAGAATCTATTTGTGGGCTTTCTGGTACCTGAATTGTCTACGAGATGGCGCTAGTGCCGTTTTCGAGATATCAAGTGAAAAAAATTGTTTGTATTTTGCAAACTCGCTTTTTTGTACGGAAGACAACTATTTAGTTAATCTTAAAAGTCAAAACATTATCTAAATATCAAATTTCATCCAAATCGTCATAGCCGTTTCCGAGATCCGAAATATATATATATATACAAGAATTGCTCGTTTAATCTGTAGACCGGAAACTGCCAGCCATGGACAAACTTGAAGAGACACAAATAGTTGGCATAGAATAAAGTGCAACGTTGACTCTTTGAGGAAGTCTTATATTACAAGGAGATTAATATATCTAATGGTCTTAAATATTAACGTACTGTTTCCTTCACACTTATTCTACCATAATCTATGATCAACTTGCGGACGATAATGTTGTTTGGTCGCTCTTATGCACAGTAATCACGGTGAACATTTCACTTGTTGATCCTATATCACTACCAATTTTTTAACGACGCCCTTTCAAACAGAAATGTCGAACCCGGTTGGAGAGTGGTAAGGCTTGTACCTGGTAATCGGGAGGACGTGGGTTCGAATCCCCGTACAGCTATCGAGAATTCTGTTTCATGGTGAACCGAAATCACGAGCATGATTCTCCAAAAGGTCATGGCGGAATTCCTTCCCGTTCTTTGCCAACTATCCTCCCGATCTCTAATGACCTCGACTTATACATAAAGCCAGAAGCAAAGAAAATAAAAATATACCAGTTGCTCCTAATAACTGTAATTACAACAGCAATTTCCTCTTTTTTTCAGAAAACTTGGCGACGCTGAGAAAGTTTCGAGGTATTACACCACTTGAGGCATGAGCAGGAAGAGGCTGAGCAAGTGTCTGGACCACCCAGCTATACCATCCGGTCCGGAATTCAGCTAACGACAGGCGGCGGCGCGATTGATAAGTGCAAAAAATTACAGTGAAAATACATACTCTCATCCAGACAGTGACTGAAATATCATAATGAATAGACAGTGTTTAAGAATGCAGTAGAACTATTTAGCTTAATACAGACAGGGAACAATCAAGTTTGTAGAACTGATGTAGAATAAATTCTAAATATATTCTCTGTTAACTAACTATGGTTTAAGTGTAATTTTTATAGTACCTTCTGCTTTAGACAAATTAACAGATCTATTGCGTACATTTTTCGTCACTTTATGGATGTTATAAATGTATTCAGCTGATACAGTATATGATCACTTACAAAAGTTTCGTTTCCGTAATAACTCCAGAAATTTAAAGTTTTAATCGATTGTTTTGAGTTCCGTAGCCAAAATAATAAAATAAAACCGTTCCAGTTAAGTCTGTTCCGTTCATCCGCCTGCATGCCACAACCTTTGAACTTCATTTCTTTTTACCGATTGCGAAGAAACTTCATACCAATATTTATTTTACTGATCTCCAAACAGATCCATGGAGAAATAATAATAAAATAAATTAATAAGATTCCCCGTACAAAAAATGAGAGATGAATTTTTTTCCCTTGTGTACCCTAACAGGGGTGTCAATCGATAAACGTTAAAATATGCACTTGCTGATACTTTATATCTTGCCTCCTGTACAAACTGGATACTCATGTAACGGAAGACAGAACTATCAAACCCCATATTATACCTAGTAAACTGAAGAACAGCTGAGTTAGGGGTACCCGTCTAGTATCAGCTATTGCCACCTATTGTCAGCAGTGATTCATTTCAACAGAAACTTGACAATATACTGGAAGCTGTGGGAAGTTACAGAGATCCAGCACTCCTGGAACAATCTACCAGAGTTTACGAAAATTTGATGGGGGGTGGGGGGGTTCAGGGGTTTGAACATTCTATCGATGGCGTCCCTGAAGTGCAGACGCGATTGAGGGCAGTTGATATTGCTTCTTTAGAAAGAAAGTTAATGTAAGTTTAGTGTTTCATCCAATCATTCGGGTATAATTCTGGAGAGACGACACCATTGATTGGTTCTTTGAAGGGGAATATTTAGATGGAAGGAGAATGTTTCAGACAAAGAAACGAAAGCAAAGTAGAACTATGAGGGATGATGTCACAGCTATCATGGGTCCCTTTTCAGACCATATAAAAAGTTCCAGACCAGAACGCCTTACTGTTCCAGTAAGAAGCATCCATCGTTTCAATGGTTTTTTTTTTTTTTTTTTTTTTTTTTTTTTTTTTTTTTTTTTTTTTTTTTTTTGTAGCTGCAGCTAATAGTCTCCTGAAACCGACATATTATTTCAGTCAGAAGAATTATTTTACATTTATAATTTCGCTATAATTCATGATGTGTAACAAAAATTGTGAATATAACTGTAGCCTAAGAGAATACTCAGGGAATTTAGAAAGAGATTTCTTTTACTTACAAAGTAATGTAATGGAAGTAAACGTGATCCAAAGTATGTTACCACCAGCAAAAACAGCTTTCGTAAAAAGAGAAAAACAACTAATTACTAAACACTCATGAAACAACTCCTAGCACTTAGTGGAAGTGAAGCGTACAAGTTGGGAATACTAACCAGAACAAAAGTTATTTAGTAATATTGAAAATCAACTTAAGCAAAGCGTGGGCCATTAGTTAATTAATTTTAAACCTCCTCTTTACAACAACACACATATTATCACGGCACAAATGAAAGAGACAGCTTACCACAAGCGGAGAGAGAGAGAGGGTGTGTATGTGTGTGTTACTTATCTAATAGGCAGCATGAAAAGTTGGTCGTCATGGCATGGCTTCGTCACTGAATAACCAAGGTAACACATGGAGAAGAGGTCGCACGGTATTTTTAAGGCCAGCCAATGATTGGATTTCACTTTGGTTCGGGTCTAGACAGAGCTACCACCTCCGACAAACAAACTTGACTTATGGACCCCACCACACAAAAACCAGTTTTCTTTTCCTAAAGGGGCGTCTACATCTACATCCATACTCTGCAAGTCACAAACATTGTGGGTAGCAGAGGGTGCTAAGCACCAATCCTAAACCCGCGCATTCCAATCCCGAATAGCGCGAGGAAAGAAGGAATACATAAAAGCATCCGTAAGGCATCTTATTTCTCTAATCTTATCCCTCCGGTCATTACGGCCTAAATAAGTTGGCGGCAGAAGTATTTCTTTACACTCGAAATTTAAATTTTTTCGCATATTCTCCAATAAATTCGAACGCAAGCTACGTCGTCCGTCTTCTAAACTATCCCAGTCCAATCTATGTATCAATTCTGTGACGCTTTCATAAAGGCTGTAGCAACCAGTCACGAAACAAGCGACTCTCCTCTGCACCCTCTCCACTGAGTGAAACAGAACCTTGCGATACGGATCCCAAACTGCACAACAGTAATAATCCAGATGCGGACGCACTAGTGTTCTATACGCTATATCCTTTGTATGAGCGTTACAATTCCTCAAAATACGACCTATGAATCGCAATTTAGAATTCGCCTTGCCTGCGACGGAAGTTACGTGCATGTCCCATTTCATGTTGCTTTGTACTATCACCCCCAGATACTTCAGGGAATCAACCGTGTTAACGGCTGAATTGCTTATTTTGTAATCGTGAAAAAACTGATTCTTTTTGTTACTTATCCGCATTGCCTTGCACTTTTTGCAATTAAGTGTAAGCTGCCATTTACGGCACCAATCGAAAATAGCATCCAAATGGCGCTGAACTTCTAAGCAATCGTCGGGGCACCTTATTTTCCTATAGATAACTGCATCGTCGGCAAACAATCGCAACCAGCATTTGACGTTGTCTACACGAACATCATTTTTACGGCAATGTGTTGTCGGCAAGTATTACCTCTGAGTGGCCGCAATGTTGCGGCAATATGGACGTGTGACCGGGCAATGCAGCGGAGTTTCCAGGAAATACGTCCCCATTGTTGTCGGTATTTCTGTGTGATGTCGAGTGTGGCCGGCATGTTGATGGTGATACCGCTGGCCGGCCGATCATTCACGGCAACTTCTCTTCGTGTGTTCGAGTCTGATGCGCAAATAGGCACTTTGCACGTGTTTTTTACCAGTTTATTTATCTATTTATTTTATAAAGTCCGTGTCGAAATGAATAACTGGACAACCGAAAAGACCGTAAATTTTATAAATGAAATATACTTACACCCAGAGTTGTGGGATGTTGAAGCATCCATTTACAAAGACCGAGAAAAGAAGAAAGACCGTTGGAGATGCATTCCTAAAAGTTTGATTTTTACAATGATGAAGCATACAAAAATTTATAAGTTTGAGAACATACACCAAGAACGAGTTAAAGAAAACAAAAAACAAAAATGGTAGCGCAGGTGGTAAGCAAGTGTTTTCAACATAGTTTGCATTCAATACAATGTCATTTGTGTTATCTCGTGAATTTCCCGATGAAGGGATGGATAGTCAAGATAGCCATAAGAATGCCAACCGAATGACTGAGGTGTCAGCTGATCAAGATTCCATTGAGAATGCATAAAACAACAAATCTAATGTTAATGTATCTGTTATATTTTATTTTACTGGTTTGGAATGGTGATTAGCGAATATTCTCTCACACTGCTAGAATACTACTGAAGTTTCATTACTTTTAAAAAAAATCACTTGCATGATAAATTGTTTACAAAAGGCCTATATGATTAGCACAGCTCACTTCAGTTCTAATATACGTGTAACCACGTAAAATCAGTAAAAGCCTTTTACTTCCTTCAAATGTACGATTGCAATAAATGACAAAAATGTAGGCACATCGGATACCAAATTACGGTAAAATGCTTCTCATTCAGAAGGGATAATGAGTCTGACTGTCTCTTTGCTCATACCTGTATAAAAGCGTGAAATTATAGTCAGTTAAAAAAAAGACTGAGTCATATAGTAGGCAGATTAAGATTTTTTTTATTTTCATACTGATTCCCTTGTCTTTCTTCTTTCATTTTTCAAGATAACATACGCAGCAGCCATAATTACTTCTTCCTCTGCCATGATGCTGATTGCCGAGCCCACAATGCGTGTAAACGGGAAACGTTGAGCAATAATATGGAGCATCAAATGCCCGGCAATAGTGGAGCCACTTATTGCTGGGCCATATATTGAGCATATGTTGCCGGGAAATAAATGCCAGAATGTTGCCATAAAAAGATGCTCGTGTACATGCCCCTTAAGGTTGGTTGACCTCATCTGTGCCAATGCGCCGACCTGTCTGGCGGGTGACGTCACAGCGACAGGCCCGCCAAAACCCATAATGGCTGCCGAATAAGCTTCTCTTTAAGAAAATTACAAATATTTCACCTCATTACATTCCATAACTCCTCTCCCTCCATATATCAAAATTGCTCTTAGTTAAATCTTAATATTAAACTTTACAGTTCTCTAGTAAGTTCAGTTTTATTCGTTCTGTTTACGTTATTCATTAATTATTATTCGCACCAATCGCAACCTACATTAATATGCCCGTGATGTTACACACTGCACTGTGGAGCCAGCTTTGATATTAAGCTCAATGTTTAAAACTGCAATCGCTACACATTAAATGGCTAACTAGAGCAAAATTTTTAGGTGTTATATAAATGATTGTTGCTGGTGCAAGCAAGTGGAAGGGAACAGGCCAGAGAGCGTGGTGACCTCGCATTCAAGAGAGTGAATCCCCGTCCGCGCATCAAGATTTGGGTTTTCCATGGTTTCGTTAAATCACTATAGCCGGGATGGTTCCTTCAAAAGGCCATGGCCAAAGTCCTTCTCTGTCTCTAAGGCGTAAACACATATAAAATTCGAGTATTTTTATAATAGTAAGTAGGAAGGTAATAAGAGTTCAAGCGCACCGCCAGGTGGCAGCACGGTCGTTGCCTCCGTGACGTAACAAGATGGCGGACCGTTAGTTCCTTGACCGGCCGCCCAGATGGCAGCACCAGGCGGTCTTGCACATACGTTAGTTCCTTGACCGGCCGCTAGGAAGCAGCATCTCCCAAGGGCTTAATTTCTTTGGGCGCAGACATTCCACTCTCTTACGAGAGAAAGCTAGCGGGGAAATTCCATCGCTCAGGGCGTGTTTACATATGATACGCGCTCTGTTTGCTATCCATTACACGTTGCGACAGGTGTGAACTTGCTCATCCGAGGCATCGCGCGTTCGCCTTGCATCACTGTCAGCAGATGGCAGCACCTAGAGGCTACAGTCCCTGCTAGATGGCCTGGCATGCTTCATATGCGTGAAATATTTCGGAACCCCCGTTTTCCGGCCTGCGTGAACACGCTCTGTTTGCTCTCCATTAGGCATTGAGAAATGTGTGCCGTGCTGGCTGGGGTTCCGTTAAGCAAGCACTTGTTTGCGCTGCGAAACATCTTGGCTACTATCGACACACAGTAAAATATTTTCTTCGGTTCTGTGTCGTGAAAAATACGTAAGCGTGAACCATTGCGATTTTTTACTAAAAAATAAAAAGTCCACGGATATTACGTAAACAGACATCGGTAGTGTTGGGGCTAGAGTGCCGAAGGTCGCCGGTTCGAGTCCGGCCGCGGTGTTTAAAAGTTTTGTGAAAAAGCCGTTCCAACTCCTCAAAGTTACGTAATTTCCACGCCTAGAGAGTATGGCGCCAGCTTGACTTGAATAAAAAATAAGTTTAAAAGCATACATTTTTCCTTTTAACGTTAGATATGGAAAAAAACGTCATAAACTCCAGATATAAAACCGAGGAAGAATTCTATGTGTACCTGTTTTCATGAAATTATTTAGCGTTCTGGCCTTGCATTCGAGAGGACGGCGGTTCCGGGCATCCAGATTTGGGTTTTCCATGGTTTCCCCCAAATCACTCCAGGTGAATGCCGGGATGCTTCGTTCAAAAGGCCATGGCCGAATTCCTCCCCATTCCTTGCCTAACCCCCCATCCTTTCCCCATCTCTAAAGACCACGTTGTTAGAGAGACGTTAAAAAGTTTTAAAAAAATGAAATTATTGAGATAAAGTATAGCAATACCACACATAAGTTATTCCTCTCAAAATTCGTAGCCTCAAAAACCCATCAATGGGTGAAATCCTTTCATTGAAACCGACAGACATTCACCGACGAAGGTAGGGAAAACCATAAATTCCGTTCATCGAAGCAGGCAGACATTAAAAATTAATTCACCGACGAAGAGACGGGAAATAAAATCACTTTTTCACATCATGTTGGATTCATTATGAACAATATAAAATAGCTCACGAGTGGCACCTATATTCCGTGTATTTTAAAGGATGTATTAAATTATGTGTAATGAAACACAGAGACTTTTAGAACTCAAAGAGGCATTGAAGGGGTTTAGTGATGTATGTAAGTATAACCTCGATGGGTTGAGAGCCTCTAAACTAAAGCAAAGTTGTCGATTTGAAAACCAGTTTCTTTTCCTACAGACATTTCTGAAGTGATTACATGATGTCAATCCAATCAGGCTGTAATTTTTTCAAGCCTCTTTCTCAACCCCATCTTTGGACAAGAGCCCACTTGAAAATATTTGTGACAAAGCCTTTCCCACACCATGGCTTGAAAAATCAAAGTTTCCATTTTGACCATGGTAAAACTCAAGGAATGGAAGCATCAGTACGACGCCTTATTTCTCTAACTTATCTCTGCTGCCAGTGGTATAAAATATTTAATCACACTCGTAATTGTTGCCATCAAGGTCAAACCTTTGTCGTCTGTCTATCCAGACCAATCTATGTATCAATTCTGTTGTGCTTTCGTAAGCAATCACAAATTGAGTGTCCTTAGCTGCACTTTGTCTAAAATTCCAATCAATCCCTTGTGACACATCAGTGGTGATTGACACCTTTAACTGTATTTTACAGCACAGCACGTATGTTCCAGGTGCTGATATGAACAGTTTTGTACCTAGCACACATGATACTGGATGGTAGTGAGGTCTGTAGTGTGAAATAAATGAGATGATGTTGATGTGAAGAGTATGGTGCCTTGAACATATGTTACTGATGATTCTTTGGTCAGTTATGAGCCATGGGGGGTTCTACCCCACTTTTTCGTCGCCATGATTTGGCTGGTGGTTGTGTCTAGCTCGCTGAAGGCATGGAAATGTGAGTGTTTGTGCGTCTCTCTCTGTGTCTGTATGTGTAAATATGGTGATACCTTCTATAAACACGTCTGTCTGGACGAATGATTTTGCTGTCCCTCCACTTATGTTTGTTTGTGCTAGTGTATTGAGATGTATGGATTTGTGGGTGAGACCTGATAGTCAACTGTCTATTGCAACTCATGGTACCTGCGTCACTTTTTTACTGAATGGTAGAAAGGGTTGCGGTGTGAGGGAGACGTGTTGATGGTAAATATAATCAACTGGGGCGTGATGAACACTATTTATGGTATAAACACTTAGGTTTATGGTGAAAACATGCCATCTTTTGCATACCTTCTATCTAGTCAGGCTGATGATATGTAAGGAGACTTCTGTTTTTCAGCCAGTATTGAGGCAAGAGAGTACTATACCACTATTTTGTTTCCATTATTGGAACCGGTAGTTGTGCTGAACTCTCTGTAGTCTTGGACATGTGTATCTGCGTCTCTCTTTGTGAATGTAAGCGTAAGTATGGTGACACCTGACTTTAACTCGTCTGTCTGATGATTTTTGTAACGATAGTTCTGTCCAGTTAATCAGTTGTAACGACAATTCAGCCCCCACTTCATCGTTTCCGTGATGCTTGCTGTTAGTTCTGTCGACCTCGCTGTATGCATGTACAAGTGTGTGCGTGTGTCATTCCTTTGTGGATTTGAGTCTAAAATATATGGTTATAGAATTATGCTCACCATCAACGTGTGCTTCTAACCATTGTTTCAGGGCTTAGGCAATCTCCCATTTCGATGTGCTCTTTACAGTTTACTGCCGTTTGCCATTGTTTCAGGGCTTAGGCAATCTCCCATTTCGATGTGCTCTTTACAGTTTACTGCCGTTTGTGTTGGCATACGAATTGTTATTCTCACTACATACAAATCATTTAACAGAGAGGGGTGATGTACCAGAGAAGCGAAGGACTTGGGTACAAACCCACAGTCAGACCATTGCTTGTGTGGTGTAGTATTGAGTTCACATTTTTTGTACATCAAATGCAAGGTGCAAAGGAGGGCAGCTATATTTATCTGTGTAAAATATTCAGTAAGTGACATAATAAAGGAGCTGGGGCTGGTATGTCACTGGAAGATAGGAAGAGTGTTGAGGAGCTGTAGGTGGCGTATAATGCTGTTAGAATTGATATTGGTGGAATAATTCTGAGTGGTGTATGGAGCCTAAGTTGACCATGACCACAATCTCGAACTAGACTTTAGGTGATGAAGCCTGAGTGGATAAAATATCTAAACACCCACTTTGACCTAACAATTTGAGACAGTTCAAGTGTGAGCACTATCTTAGGCGTAATAGAACCTATGGTGACGTTTTGGATACTTGACGATGTGTGGGGATCTTCTATGAAAATGTGGGTTATGATGTCTGTTTGATGACCAAGTTAGCTAAGAGCATTATGGTAACTTTATCGTGGTTACTTGAACAAAGCATACAATTACAAACAAATGTCAGACTTAGTCCTGAATCCAAAGGTTGGCGTTAGATGGGAACATTTTAAGCCGAATGGAGAACTCCCCTGGGTCCTGATTTATTTAAAAATAATTTCCTGGAAAAAGGGAGAATTTTCCTGGAAAACTGCAGTAGAACCACCTTAAATGAACATTTTGGTACCTGGCTACTGATTAGCAGAAGACTTTGCGAATTTTGAATTTTTGGTTTACTTTAACGCACGAACAGAAGGTAACCCTGTCTGTAACTGATCAGGGGTTGGATTGGGAATCATTGGAAAACAGAAGGTGGTTTGAGGAAGTGCTGTGGGTACGTTGGCGATGAGGCTAGGGGTGGATCTTGGTGAAAGAATTAGGAATAGAATATCAGTAGAAGCTGGCACTGGATTTCTTCTATAAGGGAGTGGGTAAATTTTCTATATCTCCTCCTTGGTCACAGGCGAAGGTCTCAGGCATGTTCTGTGCTTAGCACTGCCTTAGCGCGACTCGATTTTTATCACATAGGACTGGCGTACTTCGATTCGACAGGGGTAAAATTAGTAAGATTAACAGACGGTATTTCGTTCCTGGAACATACGTGCTGTGCTGTAAAATACAGTTAAAGGTGTCAATCACCACTGATGTGTCACAAGGGATTGATTGGAATTTTAGACAAAGTGCAGCTAAGGACACTCAATTTGTGATTGCTTACGAAAGCACAACAGATTTGATACATAGATTGGTCTGGATAGACAGACGACAATAGGTTTGACCTTGATGGCAACAATTACGAGTGTGATTAAATATTTTATACCACTGGCAGCAGAGATAAGTTAGAGAAATAAGGCGTCGTACTGATGCTTCCATTCCTTGAGTTTTACCATGGTCAAAATGGAAACTTTGATTTTTCAAGCCATGGTGTGGGAAAGGCTTTGTCACAAATATTTTCAAGTGGGCTCTTGTCCAAAGACGGGGTTGAGAAATAGGCTTGAAAAAATTACAGCCTGATTGGATTGACATCATGTAATCACTTCAGAAATGTCTGTAGGAAAAGAAACTGGTTTTCAAATCGACAACTTTGCTTTAGTTTAGAGGCTCTCAACCCATCGAGGTTATACTTACATACATCACTAAACCCCTTCAATGCCTCTTTGAGTTCTAAAAGTCTCTGTGTTTCATTACACATAATTTAATACATCCTTTAAAATACACGGAATATAGGTGCCACTCGTGAGCTATTTTATATTGTTCATAATGAATCCAACATGATGTGAAAAAGTGATTTTATTTCCCGTCTCTTCGTCGGTGAATTAATTTTTAATGTCTGCCTGCTTCGATGAACGGAATTTATGGTTTTCCCTACCTTCGTCGGTGAATGTCTGTCGGTTTCAATGAAAGGATTTCACCCATTGATGGGTTTTTGAGGCTACGAATTTTGAGAGGAATAACTTATGTGTGGTATTGCTATACTTTATCTCAATAATTTCATTTTTTTTAAACTTTTTAACGTCTCTCTAACAACGTGGTCTTTAGAGATGGGGAAAGGATGGGGGGTTAGGCAAGGAATGGGGAGGAATTCGGCCATGGCCTTTTGAACGAAGCATCCCGGCATTCACCTGGAGTGATTTGGGGGAAACCATGGAAAACCCAAATCTGGATGCCCGGAACCGCCGTCCTCTCGAATGCAAGGCCAGAACGCTAAATAATTTCATGAAAACAGGTACACATAGAATTCTTCCTCGGTTTTATATCTGGAGTTTATGACGTTTTTTTCCATATCTAACGTTAAAAGGAAAAATGTATGCTTTTAAACTTATTTTTTATTCAAGTCAAGCTGGCGCCATACTCTCTAGGCGTGGAAATTACGTAACTTTGAGGAGTTGGAACGGCTTTTTCACAAAACTCTTAAACACCGCGGCCGGACTCGAACCGGCGACCTTCGGCACTCTAGCCCCAACACTACCGATGTCTGTTTACGTAATATCCGTGGACTTTTTATTTTTTAGTAAAAAATCGCAATGGTTCACGCTTACGTATTTTTCACGACACAGAACCGAAGAAAATATTTTACTGTGTGTCGATAGTAGCCAAGATGTTTCGCAGCGCAAACAAGTGCTTGCTTAACGGAACCCCAGCCAGCACGGCACACATTTCTCAATGCCTAATGGAGAGCAAACAGAGCGTGTTCACGCAGGCCGGAAAACGGGGGTTCCGAAATATTTCACGCATATGAAGCATGCCAGGCCATCTAGCGGGACTGTAGCAACTCTAGGTGCTGCCATCTGCTGACAGTGATGCAAGACGAACGCGCGATGCCTCGGATGAGCAAGTTCACACCTGTCGCAACGTGTAATGGATAGCAAACAGAGCGCGTATCATATGTAAACACGCCCTGAGCGATGGAATTTCCCCGCTAGCTTTCTCTCGTAAGGGAGTGGAATGTCTGCGCCCAAAGAAATTAAGCCCTTGGGAGATGCTGCTCCCTAGCGGCTGGTCAAGGAACTAACGTATGCGCAAGACCGCCTGGTGCTGCCATCTGGGCGGCCGGTCAAGGAACTAACGGTCCGCCATCTTGTGACGTCACTGAGGTCCCCCCACCACAACGACGGTGCTGCCACCTGGCGGTGCGCTTAAACTCTTATTACCTTCCTACTATAGTATATTTGGGTTATTTTTGTTGAAGACTATTTGGTATAAAAGAAGCCTGACTCCTTTACGCAGATCTACCAGATTCGGTGATTTGGCGAAACTATGGAAAATCCAAATGTGGATAGGCGGACGGGGATTCATCCTCTAGAATGCGATGTCAGAGGGATACCGCTTACTCTCCACGCTCGGTACAATATGATAAAGGTGCTTTTTTGGGAGTCATTGGAATACAGGAGGAGGTTGAAGAGAACGCTGGGAATTTATGTTAAGTAAGTAGAAGGATGGTACAAGTACAGTCTAGGCGAAGTGGGAAGAGTTTAAGGAGATAATAAAAATGATGAGTAAATATTTGGTCCAAAACTGAAAATAAAGAGAACTTACATACTGCAATAGGGAGGAGAGGATGTTAAAAATGTTAGTGACATTAGAACGTAGCAGAGTTAAAAGAAAACAAGTCAGCACGGAATATTTAAAACAATTAAACATGAAATTGATAACAATAAAGTAATAAGCTAATGACGGATTTTTAAAGAATATTATTGGTGCAGGAGAACCACTAAACGATGCGTCTAGAAATTTCTGTTGCTATATTTGAAAATTGAGGGGAAGGTATTCAGAACACAATGGGGAAGCAGTTAATGAAGATTTTAAAATGGCAGAGATGTTAAGTGATTTTCTTAATGAGACAATCAGGAACTATCGTCCTTGAATGGGAGGAAATAAATCAGAGATTTGCAAATAGACAACATGGTATCATGTGAATTTTATATGAAGGGCTACATGCAAGATATTCAGGATGAATTGGACAAGGTAGGTCAAGTTAATAGAGTTGCACTAGATCTTTCTATGGCATTTGACAGAGTAATGGTGCTGAATAAGATAAAAACTATTGGACTGGATGAAAAGGTGATTTTCTGGCTAGAAGAATTCTTGGATGGTAGAAAGCAAAGCGTTAGAGCAAGTGGACGGTAAAAGGCGAGGGCCACAGGATAGTGTAATAGTGTATTTGGATCACTGTTGTGCATCATTGTAATGAATGATTGTGTTGATGATTTTCAGTCAGAATTTAAGACGTTTGCAGATAACATAATGGTATATAACAGGATCAAAATGGTACAAGGCTGTGAACAGCTGCAGGGTGACCTGGGTAAAATGACTAACTGGGGAGGTCAATACGGAATCAAAATAAATTCCAAGAAGTGTCAGCTTATTAGGTACACAGATAGAAAACTAAGGTTGTGGGGAAGGAATTGCTTATTGAAGGTTTGAGGTGTAATTATCTTGACATAACGTTAAATAATAAACTCAACTGGGAAGTTTTAGTAAAAGGTTACAAAGTCCTGTATTTACTGGAAAGAGTCATGAGAGGAATTGGGTTACGAATCCTTTGTTAGATCGTTGCTTGAAAATGGGGTGTAGTGCTGGGTTCTTATTTTGGTATCAACCTCAAAGACAGGAGCCTGAGAGAGTGTTTGTGAAAATTTCTCCGTAGTAACACGTCAATTTGATGCTTGTGTAATCTGTTTTAGTACCTCCAAACTGGGTAGTGCATCAAATTGACGGTGGGAGGCCTGTGGATATATTATACAATTTTACACTCGTTGAGATGATACCAAACTTGCCAATAATTTTATCGATACAGGTCACGTATGATCAGTGTTTGAGTTGGAAAATGTATTAACTAAATATTATGGAAAAAGAGAAATATATCTAACCAATGCACTTAATATTGAACAGTGCAGTAATATTGTGTTAGGCAAGGAGGGTAGTAAGGCAACTTCTTATCGAGCAACGAAATGACATAACTCATGTGTAATTGTGATGAATAAAATTATATTTATTTAACAATGATTTACTGTAATGCTAATTGATGAACAATGTTTTTTTCGGTGTTGAGCATAAACAGATGGTTTAACAACGCGCGAACGTCCAACATGAGAAAAACATGGATTGTCTAAATCCAATCCACATATTTCCGATGATTGTCCTTGTGAACTGTTGATAATGCTAAACGGATAGGGAATTGCAAACATCTAAATTGAAACGGTGTATCGTTTGGTACCATTGATATTCCTGGAAACAATACATCTTCTCCTTTTAACTGTCTATTTAAATTCGTTGCTTCAATAATATTGGCGATTATATTTCTGACAACCAGTCTTGTGAGATGGTACGACTGCACGTAAGATGTGTCTTCATGTACTCCTTAAGAAGAAGAATCTTGTTCCATGGCAAAGGCATGGTGCACTACGAGCAGGGCCCGCTCTAGCGGTTTTGCCGCCCCGGACAAATAGGCAAATTGCCGCCCCTTAAGATTATGTAGAATTATATATTTTTACTAAAAAATAATTAATTTTTAATCGAATAAAATATTTAATTTTAAATTTTAATGAAATCATATATTCATAAATAAACTTATTTAATTTTGATCTAGCGGCACAAAATAGAGAAATTAATTATGAAATATCTGTACATAGCCACACATTAACCATATTTTTTACATTTTTAAATGTTATTACAGATGGATATTATCACACAAACAATCTAAATGCCATTATTTTGAAAATAAAACGAGATTACATCAAATACGCTAAAATCACAAAAAAACTTTTTTTCTTACTTTTAGGTTGCGAATTTTTTATTATACTACATCTTAAAATTTACTTTATCAGTAATTTCATACTCAATTGCCAAAATGGCTAAATCATTAAATTATCAATTTCTTGGTTTTCGTAAATGCTTAGCAAGGCGTCGTATACATCTCCCAAATGAAATTTTAAAGGGTTTAATGCCTCTATCCTTCATTGGTGCACAGTGCTGCCTATTCTACGGATTTATCCGTAGATCTACGGATTTTTACAAAAAGTTAGGATTTTCGGATTTTGTTAAAATATCTACGGATTTTATATACTTATTTTTTGTTGATTTTTCCTTATAATAGGGTTTTGTTAAACTTTGAGCGTATAGTGTTAATGCATTACAGAATTGTCAATAATTGTGATAGTTTCCTTTCAATTGCTCGTGAGAACCTACGATTGAAATAAAGCTCATATTTTGTTTGATTATAGATTTTATAGATCTTAAAAGACCGTAATACAAAAAAATCGGCGCACTATGCACGGTGACACGCTCGTTGGCTCGGCTTTCAAAGCAGTGCCTTCGGAGAAAGCCTAACTAATATACGAGAATCAAAGGGGTTGCAGATTTTAACATTTCATATGATAAAAGATATGCTAAATTTAATGTCAACAAAGAAAATGTATGGTCCCTTAACAATGTGTAGGTACAGCAGCGTGATGAAAGTGATGCTGTATGAAGCATGTTCAGAGATATTTCTTACTTTCAATGTAGAATACTATTTTGTATTTCGAATTTGAACGACCCAGAAATAAAAAAAGTATTCTTAATTTTGACTATCTTCAATTATTATTGTTTGTCTTTCAGTTAGCGTATCTCCGAATTTTTGTACCCAATCTACGGAAATTTTAGCGACCATCTACGGATATTCAAAACCAAGTGGCTGGCAGCACTGTTCGTGCATAATATTTTGCGCTAAAATGTCGATCTGAGTCATTGGAAGGAAATTTGTAATTATGTAATAGTTTAGGTGGACCTTGGCTTACTAAAAAGCTTCTTACGGCGTCTCATAAAATTCTTGGCCACAAAATTTTAGAACGCCTTCTGTGAGTCTCACGTTGGTGTCAGTTCCAGTTGGTTTAGAAACTTTGTTGATTTGTGTGCTATTATTCTCTGATGATTCTGTACTTCTTTTGTATCCCGACCTGATATTGGATTCTAAGATTTGTTTTGGTAAACCCCGAATACAGTATATTTTTTTAACGCGCCAGATTGATTCTGCCTTTCCCAACCTTCTTTTTTTGTACTCGTAACGAGATAGTTTTCTTTGACCGTCAGACATTTTGGAAGAGGCACGCACTTAACTCAATGTACAATATAAAAAGTAAATATTTATCCTTGTTCTAAATAAGCTAAAACCATAACTATGATAAATTATTCTCAGTCGATATAAAAAAATATTTATGCACAACACAAAATATTTTCCATATGATGTGAACATAAAGAAAGTCTTAGCTTATTCGCGGAGGATACTATCCGTAAATTCGCTGCAAATACAGAAACCGTGTATACAGAATGGCAATTTCTATAGGCTTAAACGGAATATGTTCCAAGTTCACAAACAAACAAAAATAAAAAAAGATATGGAATAATTGTCACGTAATGCACTTATTAAACCAACTGACAAAGTTATTCACATTCACTAAAACAGTTAATGAATTTCTTTTTGTTGCGATTTGCAAATGCAGCAATTAGAGTATTTGTAAACCGCATTCGTATATATAATAAGCATCAAGGGTTATTATATATTAGCAGTTAACATTTGAAATTGAATATACTAATGGTATGTGAAGTAACTAATCGGTAATCAGCAGCTGGTAATATTATTTATTTATTAATGATTGTAAGTACTGTCCCATACCCACTAAACTACAGTATTTTCACAAGCGATCAAAGCTAGCGTATGTAATTTAACTCAATTATAACACTTACAATGCCTGTATCTAATTTGTATAATAAATCTGTGAGGCTCGGATTACGAGAAGAAATTATTATGCAAATTATTCCACTTCGATTTCCAATAACTATGATCCATATTGATTTGGTTCATCAATTCAATAAAATAAATGCTCAGCATCTCCCGCCAAGCACTATCGATTCCATGTATTAGAGCCTAGCTGCATATGCGAAAAACATTCCTTTTCACCGCGTCTAGTAACTTATGGGCAGTATAACGTCGGAATCAGTGCAGGTAGCCGAGGGCAGGTGTAACAGCCCCACCTACTGCGCTACTGTTGTGCGCTTTTGACGTTGTGCGCTTTTGTCGCTGTGCGCTTGTGTCGTATATCCAACTAAATAATAGTTTAATCATAGATGTAATTACCTTTAGAAATTATGAAATCCTGAAGTAAATTTTATGAACTTCTACTTATCACTAATAACGTAATAGTAAGACTAATGCTGTTGTGTAATGAAACCACTTTTATAATTAGCAATAATAAGCAAGTTGAGACAACAAAAATCGAAACAGCGTTCTGGCGCGGACTTCGGGCTGAGACATGGCGCGGACGCGGCGCATTTTGAAGTTGCTCCTATGGCGCAATTCCCACAGAGGCGGCTGGGCAACGGCGCGCCCCTCTGAAGTCCGCGCCCCGTCTCTTCGAAGTCTCTAGGGGCGCATACAAATAGCTAAGAACTGTAAGTTTTTAACGAAAGAAAAAATCGGTATGTGGATTTTTTTTATTAGTTGTGTATTTAATATATTAATATTATTAATATTTTTCTCACACTTACAGCCGAAATGGCGCCCCTAAATTTTAGCGCCCTGGGCAAATGCCCGGTGTGCCCCTCTCTAGAGCGGGCCCTACTACGAGTAATATGATGAAGCAAAATGATTGAAGAAATAATTTTCTGTTTCACTATATATAGTGGTATGCCAAACAAATCAGCTGAGTTAAAAAATTTGGTACGATAATTGACACATTTGTGTTGCGGCATACCCTAGCACAATCGATTGACATACCCACCGGCAACTTACGACAAAATGTCCATTGCTGCACAAAAACTTCTTTTATTGGATTAAAGATTCCTTCAAAAAAAAAAATCCTTCAAATATCGATCTCTTCCTTCTGCACTTTGGGCATCTAAAATAATGGCCCAAATATCTTGATGGATCTCGCAACAAAGTGCAGTTTCTTTTGTAACATGTTCTATTCCTGCAGCGAATAGAAGTTCTAATTAGTCCCATATCCTGCAGTGTTTGAAGTATTTCTCTAGTATCTCGCCCAAAAAATAGGTACACATCTTCCAACACTTGGACATCCATTTTTGAACTGAAAACGTTTCGAGAAACACTACAGCAACCGTACAAAAATACCGCCGAAATGATGACAACTGAACGGCTACCAATAATGATCCCATATTTATGTAAAGACATTCAATTTTTTCCCCGCCATAAAATAGCTTCAAAACGCAGATGAGAAGCATAAAGGGTGTTTTTTCTTTTACACGCACATCACTGATCCAGGGATGATCGCAATAAGCGCATATATACCATGGAGGAAGGAATATGTTCCTTCCTCCATGATATATACCAATTAAAAGTGGAACTTCAGACAACTTAGCATTAATCACATTAGTAAATACTACTATATCATCTCCATTCCGTACAGCATCTTTACCCATTAAATTACGGTACTGATTGTATTCAGCAGTAATTTTTACGGACGTATCTATGAGTGCCCCCTCTTACTTCTATACTTTTTCACTCAGAGAATCCGAATGCTCCATACCACGCAAACTACCGGGTGTTTCAAAAATGACCGGTATATTTAAAAAATCAATAAAATCTAAACGGGCAGCGATAGAAATACATCGTTTGTTCCAATATGCTTGGGGCAATAGTAAATTTTCAGGCAGACAAATTTTCGAAATTAGTTACAGTTTTCAACAACAGATGGCGCTGCACGCGATTTGAAAGGTATAGATGTAAACGCAGGCTGTGAGTTCGCCATTTTGTAAATCGTCTTTCTACTGTAAGCGTGTGCTGTTCACAGATTGCAAGTTTGCTGTGAAAAAATGGTTTATTCCTTAGAAGTTTAGATTTTTCCAGACTGCAGCGCCAGCTGTTGTTGAAAATTGTAACTAATTTCGAAAGTTTGTCTGCCTGAAATTTTACTAGCACATTTCCTTCTCGGGACCCTTGCGTGAGCTCGAACCTGAGTGAGTGACAAAATCGCTGTAGTTTGCACCATAATAACAACCGAACTAAGAACAGTAATGAAATAAAATTTAGTACGTTTGCTAAGATTGCTGATATCTATGCATAACAGAAATTTGAGACATGTAGCATAATTACGACCAAAGAAATTGAGGTTAAAAAATGGCCTGAATCGCTTGGAGAAAAGGGTAGACAGTGCGGCCCTTGACTCGACTTGGCGGGTGCACTGCTGTGCACCCAAATTTCAAGTCAACGGGACTTAATACCTTCCTGTTATGTTCTACACACTCGCTTAAGGAAACAAATCATCTGAAATACAGATAGCACTGAATAAAATATCTGCTAATGGGATTGTTCCATGTGCGGAGCTAATACAGGCGCTACAGTACCCTCCAATGAAATGTTGTCCTATGTTGTCAGATTGTTCAACATTAGGGAGATATTATCTGACACTCACGGCCACTTTCTGTGCAAAAGAGTGTACCTTTAGAATTTAGAAGATAGCCGTTAGAATAATGACTGACAGTAAAATATGCTCACCAAAGTCCTTAATTCCCTTATCTCTCTATTACAGTACATGGGTTTTATAACTCTCTTTATAGACTGGCAGGACATTCTGGATGAGTTGCACAAGAGAGACAGCACTAGATCTTTGTAAGGAATTTGAAGGAGTGAGTCATAAAATGATTTTATATAAGTTTAAAGCTATTGGAATGGGTGAAAAAGTGACTTGCTTGGTAGAGGAATTCTTGAAAGGTAGAATGCAATGAGTTAAAGTAGAAAAAGATGTATCAAAAGTAGTGGTGGCAAATATGGGCATGCCTCAGGGTAGTGCATTGTGACAATTGCTATTCATTATTCTAATGACTGATTGTATTGATAGTTAATACTCAGAATTTGAGTTGTTTTTAGATGACATAATGGTGTATAATTAGATAAAAATGGGAGAATACTGTGAGAAACTGTGGGATGAACTGGATAGAATATTCAACTGTGTAGGTAAATATGAAATAAAGACATTTGCTGAAAGTGCCAGCTTATTAAGTACACAGATAACAAACTAGATACGGTATTTAATATGATTAAATGGTGGGGACAGAACTGATTGTTGAGGGTTTAAGGTGTAAATATATTATTTTTTTTAGTTGATAGGGTGGTGAGAATAGCACCAGTGAAGTGAGGGAATTGGGTTACCAAACTTTCATCAACCATTGCTTGAACAGGGATGAGTAGTTTTGAACCCACATTTTGGGAATCATCTGCAGATGTTGGAGAGTTTGCATAGCACAACAGCTAGATTTTTCTGTGGAAATTACTGTGGTAATCAGTCGGTATCTGATATGATAACTGGGTTGCTAGTCATTTGAAGATAGGAAAAGGGTGAAGATATTGGTAGGAGTGTACAAGGCATATAAGGTGATGGAGCTTCTAGGGGCTATTGTTTTAGGAATTAGAAGTAGTGCATGGAAAGGAAAAGATTACTTTGGGCACAAGCTGGTACTCGATTTCATGCATAAGGAAGATGTAAAATATTTTTTGGTGGTAAGGGTGTCAGAGATTGGAATGGGAAGTGATGAATAATGGATCAACAATCTGAAGGAAATTAAAATTGAAATTATTAAATAGCAAAAGTAGATGTGTTGCAGAATCTAACACTCAAATTATATAAGATAATAATAAAAAATAATATGGATGGAATAATTACATGACTAGGTATATTGTCACTGGAGTATACTCTCCATCACAATTAGATTCAGTTCAGAGTAGAAATTACTTTCAGAGCAATTCTTGCCATCCTCTCCCAACAAAATACAGGCCTGACTCCAGAATGTAATAATAATGTGATGTTAACTTGTTTTCTGTCTGCATCCTCTCTTTACACTATCTAATAATTATCACCACCAAACACCCGGTAAAAGTATAGAGTACTGACAGAATAAAATGGCAGCAAGAAAAAAGTCCATCACCAGAACTGGTACTACCTGGGACAATTACTCATCATGGGGTCACAACCTAAGGACCAGATGACCTTGGCAGATGTGGCACGAGCAACCACAAAATCCAATACTACATGACAAGTGCCCAAACACTTTACAAAGATTGCAATAATACTGTAAAGTGTGTACAATCTACTGCAAACTAATGTGTAATAACATTACAGTGAAAAAATTGCATCAATTCTCTCAGAGTGCAATATTTTTGATATGTGCACTGTTAATCAAAGTCATAGAGTCATTTGTTTCATTTTCTTTACATTTACAAAATAATATTGAGTAAAGTGTTTCAATAACTCATTTATTTCATTTCCTAGTTCAGTAGTTCTTTTTATAATAAAATCTGTTAGTTCTGGGGAAGGTTACTTGTTATAATTAATAAAGAATTAAAACCTCTCTTGAAATTTGAATTATTAAAAACCTTTATATGTGCACCGAGATGAGGCACATGGAAAATGGGTAAGATGTGCACATGGAGTTCTGCTTCTCCCAACTTCACCCTCAGGGTCATAAAGGATGTTGTGGTGATCACTTTTACTGTACTCAGCTTTGTTACTTTAAATTAATAAAGCAAACACACAAATAAAATAGATGGCAAAATAATGATGCATTTTTCTTTATTGTTTTATATTTACATCTTGGTATAAGATATATCCAAATAGGTTGTGAAAAAAAAATATATATACATAAATATTTTTTCCTTGATCTAAGGAACAACACTGTGCCAGAAATCCATGCGTTCCTGGTTGAGCCCAGTAGCAACGGTTAATTGAGAAGCAAACTCAAGGTAATTTGTTTGATCAGTGCTATATGTTCCCCAAGTAACATCCACTACTGAACTCCCGCCTGGTGTAGGATTCCTGCAAAACAAAAACAAAAAAACTATATAATTTTTGTTGCGTACATGACTATCATCCAAAATTAAGCTCCAATGTGCCATTAAGAAAAATTTCATTTTGTTTAATAATCTCGTATCATATGCAAACAGTACATCAGATACCTATATACCTTTCATTAATTTGCTCTAACTGTCAGAAAAAGAAACATATTTTTTTATATCCTTGTATTATGGGATCACATTTCATATGTTACACATAAAATTTTTGTAAATGAACTATGTGAGACAAAATTTTTCTAGAAATGGTATGAACATAAAGTGAATATAACTGACTCATATCTTTACTTGAATCTCAACTTTGAGAGTGTAACTTGTAGTCATGATCATTTTTTCCTTCCTAGCACCTCCCCTAATTATTCCAGTTGAGTTTATTACCAAATATTATTTGAAGTTATTTACATTTCAGGTCCTCAACAAGCAATAAATTCCCCACTCTATAATCATAATCAGCCATTATTATTTTTTATCTGTGTACCTAATAAGCTGACTTGTCTTTTGATTTATCCTCATCCCATATTGACCTACACAGCCGGATATTCTATACAGGTCACCTTGAAGATGTTAATTCTCCTGTTTTGATTCTATTACATATCTATATGTCATCTGCAACAACCTAAATTCTGACTGTAAAGCATGAATACAATCATTCATTAGATTAACAAATAATAATGGTACAAATTTATTTCACTGTGGTACTTCAAATTTCACTTTACTTCTTTTGAAGCTATGTTTCCTACTGTAATTTGTTGCTATTTACTTTTAAAATTTCCTCTATGCTGTAAATCACTTTTTCACACACTCCAATGGTTTTTACCTTATTTACTTCCAATTTATGGCTCATTTTGTCGAATACCTTAGAAAGATCTAGTGCTACACTTGTTGCATTGCCTATTTCATTTGAAATATCTTGTGAAGTCCCTCTAACTGATATTCACATGAATATCCTTACCTAAAGCCATATTGTCAATTTAAAAAAAAAATCTTTCCATTAATTCATCTTCTTACTGACTGTCCTGTTGCCCTTACTTAATCGATCACTACTATTGTCATACTTTTCCAGTCCTCTTGTAGAAAGCATGTATACAGACTCAATCTAAATAAATTTTAAGTTAAGGTATAATGTCACATCCTGTTATAATTAAGACATTTGTATTAATATTATCTACACCAGCTCCTTTATGCTTGTTTAGCTTTCTTAGATCCTTTATAATATCCGCAGGATGAATTTGAAATTTTTTAGTCTGCTCATTTTTAACAAATTCTCTATTTGTCTCTAAACTCTGAATAAGATTTTAATTTCTCCACAAGAACTTCATCATTAATTTTTTCACATGGTAAGCAGCTAACACATTATTATTATTTTCTTTTTTATCATGCCAGAAACTCATTGCTATTATCTATGATCTATTTGCTATAGCAGTCTTTACTAACTAAGATGAATACCACCCCTCCCCCTTTCTGTTACTCCTCTATTTCTGTTATACACACAAAAACCATCACAGAACACCAAACTATATTACTTTGTTCTTTACATTCCTACAGCTCAAAAGTAAGTGTCTTATAACTGGCTTTGCAACATTTGCAGCATTAACCTTCACCTTCTCAGTTTTGACACTATTTCTAATTATTTTATCAACTTTGCATATTTCTTTACGTTTCAAGATTTTTTCCAACCCCCATGTGCATTCAGTATCCTTTTGATCTCCAATTTTTACCCCCTCACCAGTATCTTCAAATCTAAAAATAGATAGATACCTGAGAATACACAGTGAAATTTTTATATATAACTGTAAAAATGTAAATTTAAACTGCAAAGAAATGCTATAGTTAAATTAAACAGAAATTATCAGATTGCTGTATGACTTAACAGCATTTTTTTCTCAGCTTTCTAACACTGCAATGTTGGTAGTATGTTTTCTGTTTCTTATTTTATTTTTGGAAACAGTATTGTGCTGATAAATATTTAATTTAATGGTTTTTGTGGGTTAAAGCTTATACGATTGCAGCTGGGGGAAAACAAAGTTCTGACATATGCTATCTGATTTTAGCAGAAGAGTAAAGGCCACCACACACGGACGAGCCAACAGGCCAAATGTCCTCGCGCAAATCCAAAACTCGTCGTGTGTGGGGGAACTTGGACGGACTGGCGTGGCTCGGCAGGCCGAGTTGGATTTTCGGCCACTCCATAATCCTCCAAGACAACGCAGGTAGCCGACAGTCCAGTAGGCTATCCCCACCACGACTGGAGTGGGATAACTCGTGCAACGAAAAGTGGACACTAATTTGCAGACAATTTTGTCTTAAATATCTCAGCTTTCCAACTTCACATCAAAATGAAACTTGCCTTATTTTACTCGCGGGACCACGGGCTGTACATTAACCCTTTCCTACCGGATATTTGAAAAAAAGGGAAATTTATAATTTCAATTATATATTTGTATAAAGGTACTTGAAATTAAACGCACATATATTTTTTTTTTTTTTGGAACTCTAAGTGCTAATTACTAAGACGGTACTTATAAGTACCGTCAGGGACTTTGTGTATCACAGGATGTACAGCAATAGCAATTGAAATCTATTATGTTCATTGGTATGAAATGTTTGCCTCATGATATTCAAAAAAACCAATTCTTTTTGCTCATTCAGACACAAAAGACATTGTAGTGCAACATTTGGAATGATGTTTTGACTGTATTTTCTTCATTCTTCATACTTCACATCTTCATCTGATATTTACAATTTAGGGACAGTGTATACCTCTGTTTCCCAATCTTACATCTCTCATTGTGGAATAGTATGACTTGTGTTGTTTGAATGGATGAGGGCTTGGTGATATATATATAGATGACCTTTTCTTCTTACCGATATCCTTCATAGTCATCATACCCTGTGCAAAGGATCTTATAAAATTTTTTACAGACTTTTTTTTCAAATGTCAGACCATTTATGTTATTGGCATTGACAAATACCACATCCAGAATTCCCAAAAACAATCTTTACCATGATTTCGGTAATCTTCTGTCAGCATTGCACAAAGTCATCAGCTGATCAGCAGTATCAACCCCACTCATGAAGGTATTGCAGTCCTTGACGACTCCTCAGCATGAAATTGTCGACTTCAATCCATCTTTTTCTTTGCATATAACTAGTGGTGTAACAACAGGGTGGGCAAAATGCTACGGGACCTACTGCCGGAGGTTGCCCCCAATGACCGGTCAGAGTGGCCCTCTGGTCCAAGATCCACCAGGTCACCAATCAAGCCTGAGAGAGGGCCCATCTGTTGAAGTTGCCATTGATCCCAACCAGTGTAGTGCAGTTTCACCACTGCCATGAAAATTTGATACTAAATATATGACCTTTTTATCCTTCCATTTCCAGTAGCAAATACCTAGGTTTGTAAATTCATTGTCACAATCTCCTCTTTTTAGTTTTCCATCAGCAGATTGTTAGAAAGTCCCTTGCAGCAGGGTCTGATTCTCCCACAAACAAAAGTTGTTTCAGTTTTTTAATAATGAATCTGATGAAAAATAATTATAATACTAGATAACATCATCATTGCTCCATTTTTTTCAGTCAATTCTAAGACCACTCTTTGACCTAATGAGTAATCTGAGAACATTCCAGTCATTTCTTCAGTTTTGCCTTGATAAATTATAAACTTCTAAGAGAAGAGCTTCAATCAGAGCGTATTTCATAAAAATATCCATTTGAAAATATATAAAACAATGATAAAACCAATTGTATACTTGCTAAATCTATTGACCAATAATCTGTATAAAACTACCCAGAACTCCCTGATGGTACTTAAAAGTCCACGTTGGTTTTTCTAGATTATTTAGTAAAGAAACTAGAAAAACATATTTTATAGGTAAAAAATATATGGTCAAATGTTCAAACTAAAAAAGTAATAACAGAAATTGACACTTGCCGAGTAAATTATCATCTAAAAATTAATTGTAATGTACCACTTGTTACTTTGGTCAGTATGCTGTCAAGCCCCAACTTAGAAAATTAATTTCTCGGCAATTTAACGCAGAATGTAAAAATAAATGTTGTCATTGTCTGAGTTAATCATACAACAATACATCAACAGGCTTAAAAATGCAGTGGACACTGGTATTGTCGAATTATATGGTGGTAAATACAGTGGTACTTATAAGTACCGTCAGGGAGGAAAGGGTTAAGCAAAACCCATTCAAATTCCCATAAATAATTTTTGCTTTAATCCTGTTCATAATTTTCAGAGCGACACAAATTTAAAAAATACAGCTCATTTCTTTCCTGTAGCACATTAATAGTACCCAAATTCATTTTTTTTAAAAATAATGTCTCATATGTACAGACTTTCCCAGTTATAGTTTTATTAAATCTATAGATTAAACCCAATAATTAGTTTAGAATGACTTATAAATCCATCTGTTCATCATTTTCACCCCTTTCCTTTTTGTACTCAAGAGATTTTTTAAATTATTTTTATTATTTTTAATAACTGTTAATATCGAGTTAGTGTCACAGCAAAATCAATTCTGAACGATCGAAAATATGAGCTTTGGCTGGGGCTTCAAATAAAGATTATGAATGTTTTATCTGACAGAGATAGGTTCGATTTGGAAGGGTTAAAGTCGCAATGATGTAGGTCAGTCACATTTTCAAGAAAAAACACACCAAAACCATAATTATGTAGATGAATCAATCTCTCGATCTGTTAGTAAAAAATGTGAGGCAAGTCAAATTTTCATTTAGCTTCCAACAGGAGGAACTGGAAATTCTGGTGATGAAGGGAACGCCTGCTTGTTATTAGGAAAGTGGTATAAGTCAGACTTAAATCAGTGTGTTTGTAAACACATCCAGATTCTGCTCTTCCACATAGCATTTCTAAAGAAATAGTGGACTCTGAGGAAATAATTGAAGATTCATTAGGAAACCTCACATTAAATAAGATTTAATTACAAATACGCTGGTGTAAATCATACACAGTGGCGTATTCATTCACTTTTTTAATAAACACTGGTTTAAGTAACATTTTTTCAACAGTAAAATGTAACCATTGTACAAATTTTATTCGATTCAGGCCTCTCTATAAAATTCAATTCCAGGTGACACCATTAAAATGATAAAAATACATTTATGTTCCAGAATTTATTACAATATCTTCTGCATTATATTAATTTCTAGAAAATAAGGAAAAGTGAACTATGCCATTGTGTTTTAACCCTTCCATATATTTCTTAATATCCCATGTTTTGTACTTCACATGTTCTTAATAAGTTTCAATATTTAAGATAACTGTTTTTAAGAATTCATGTAAGAGGCGTTTAACTTTTTACCCTCTGTAAAATAAAATTAGGTGAAAAAAATTGTTTTAAATGACTGCTGATTTTTTAAAAAAAACTTTCCATAACCTAGCGAAAAAAAGGCCTTTGGTCTGTGTGACCATTTAGCCAGCTCCAGTTTATATTGTACTAAATATTGCGTCAGGTTTCTTTCATGTAATTTTGGAACACATTTTTGAAGAGAAAACAACACTAAAATAAAACCAACCAGGCCCCAGGGTGGACTCGAATGGGTGACCCTTAAAATGCTGGGCCAGCGTGCTAGCCCCTACACTACCAGAGCCGGACTGGCGAAAGTTGTAGGCATGCACTGGCCTTGCTTGGCTCGGCTCTGTCGTGTGTGACCCCCTGGTTTGGACTGAGTCTAAATGGAATGGTGCAAAATGGCCTGGCGCCAGATGGACTGCTTGTGTGTGGGGACCTTAAAGGAAAGAGGATGTGGCTTGTCAGCTCAAAACATTTATGCAATTATGGTTAGAATTGCTCTGTGGGAGTAAATGACATTGTCATTTTTATGGGAATGATTTTCAATTCCAAGGAACAGCATCAGATTTAGATAAAAGCCAATAAAGCACTGTAATCCATGCCGATCCACATTACTTAGTCTCCTACTTGGTAAATATGATAAAAAATCCTTAAAAGTGTATTAACACAATATATATACACTTCAGCTTAATTACTATTTTAATTTATGCAGTTTTCAACCAAACTAAGACATACTGGTAGTGCAATTGAACAAAATTTGTATTCACTTAAATATTAAACCATTAAATGATTTTACAGTTGGTCCTGTTAAATTTTTGTATTGTAGAGAACAAATAGAATTGACATTGGTACAATATTTAGAAAATTTCCTTCTGAATGAAACAGATATGTTAGGGTCCCCAGTATGGTAGTGATAGAATGCCATATCCACTTAATTTTCTTTAGTAATACAATCTGAAAATTCTTGGTGTGTTATTACTTACCCCTGATTGATGAAATTTGCCCACAGTTCATTCATTTGAAGACCAACAGTATAACCGTCAGAACCAGAATCAAGAGTATTGTATCTGGACATGTACCTTGCATCATCACCATGGCAAGCACCTGCTCATAAAAATAAACCCATGTAATTATGTAAATCAGTAATCAGTAATGATACTGAAGCAACAAATAAGTTGATTTAACATGTTGGTGATTTTGGCCTATCTTCATTAGTTGCTATAATAACAGTTTTTGTTATGTGTTGCAAGATGAATGACCCATAACAAAAACAAATATGCTTATGTGGAACAAATTATAGAAATCTGTATTGATGATAAAAATAATAATTAAATAATTTCTTTAAAGCAGTAGTCCCTATTAATATAAATAATCATAGGGAAACTAAACCCAAGTTGGAGGCTCAAGAGATGTGACAAAAGAAATTAGGTGGAAGAGATGGTTGCAAGTCAACAACATTTCAATGATCCCTTCAGTCCTTGTGAGAGAAGTGTGTGGTCATCAAGAGTAAATATTTTGCTGTGTTGCTTAATTTTGTCTCCTACATAACTGTTTTCATTCCAAATTTTATGTACTGGTGTTTAGTTATTTAGCATGTGTGATGTGGGCTGTAAAGGTATTGTTGTTTTCCTGACCCCAAGTGATGAGTTTATTTTTCCTATCAATGTATTCGAGGATACCAATACTGAGTACTCCTGAAAACAAAACTACAATAAATTTAAGTTTTACATACTTTGGACTGGTATTCTGAGGGATCAATTTAAATGGAAAAACTTATGTTTAAATAAATCAGCGTGATCAATAAAGCATATTCTATATTACCTGGAAAATCAGGGTATGTACTGAGAGGCCCATTGAATGAAAACTCGTAATAATAAACAGGTTCTCCTGAATGTTGTGTCATGGCACGAACAACAGTGTCTATTCCTTCCACAAACATTAGATCAGATGCCAGCTGTGAAAACAATCAATTGAAAATAAATGTGGGTACCTCAAGAGACATGCAAAAGAAATATTTTGTAAAAAATTGAAATTACAAAAGTTGCAATGATGAATATCTTTTATATTTTATTTCTTTGTTGTTGAATGAGGAGTAAGATCTTAATGGAAATCTTGATTTGTTATTTATTACTTTGTATTATGGCAGAAAATGGAAAATAATTTACCAAACATTAAAACAACAAATCAGAGAATAGTATATCACTCTCTTGTAATCATTTTGTTGATGAGAAAATTATGAGACCATGGATGCAAACAAATATTTTCCTACATAAGGGCATAAAAAGGGCAGCATTTAGCTTAAGATCAGGGCAATGTAAGATGATTATTTCACTGTTTAAAAACTGATCTTTTTTGGTGCTACAGTTATAAATTTGCCAAAAAAAAAAAGAATCATGAAGATATTGTAGGATTTCAACATAAATTAGTACACACATACATACAATCAGAAGGTATATAAATGATTAGAGTTGCATTTTACTGTGACAGTTATAATGGCTGCCAGAGTGTATTAGTGACGTTTGTTATTGGCATAATTTCCAGGTCTGGTAGGATATACAAGGGGCATGAACAGTGTCAGATGTTGAGTGATTACTGTAAAGGATACCGATATACTGAATACTCATCCAAGACAGCATTGTAAGCACTTGACAGAGTTTGAAATGGACCTCAGTGTCAATCTCCAATTGGCTGACTGGTCAAATTGTGCAGTGTCAAAATTTGTGGGGCATTTGGATGTGACAGTAGCCTGATGTTTGGCTGCATGGACATGAGGGCAGGCATACTTCATCTCTTGGTTCTCGTTGATCATGTCTACCCATCACAAGGGTGAATATCTTTTCTTATTGGATTATGCCTCGTCAACATCAAGGTCATTAAAGGCAGTAAAGGACTGAGGGCAAGAAACAGGCAGGAATTTTGACATGGCCTCTAAAGAAACCATCCATACATTCACCCCGATTGATTTTGGGAAACCTCGGAAATCCAAAATCAGGATGTTTCGATGGGGATTCAACCCGCATCCTACCAAATGTGGGGCAAGAGTCTTACCACTCATTTGAAATACTTATTAAATACATCGCAATCAGTTCATACCTGCAATCTGAGAAGAAGTAATGGACTCCCTGCAACATGCTGTTGTCATCCTGTACCATAGGTCAGTGAGTAACAGCAGCTGGACAAGAATGCATAGAATACTGTTAACAATAAAACACAAATACCTGTTTTTGGAGCAGCACCATGAACTGCTGACAAATGGCATCCCCTCCCCCTTGTTACTGAAACTGAGTACCAGCATTGAGTATTCTCTTTCATTCAATACTCCTAATGCTTCTTCCAATACCTCCACAAGCCTCATCACCAATATATGCACAGCACACTTCCACACTCTCTTCATGTTTCTCCTGTCATTCACTAGCTCTAGATCCAGCTCGTTCATCCCATCAGTTACTGACTGTGATCTGTATTAATTTCCACAAACAATTCTAGCTTCCCTACTGTATTTGAAACAAAAATGTGGGTCCTATACTTGACCAAGATTTTCAAGTGATGGTCTGACCAAAGTTTTGTAATCCTATTCATTCACTTTTTTGGTACTCAGTAAAAGAAAGATTTAAAAATCTTTGAGTTTACTATCAAATATTGTGCTATGAAATGTTCCTCTCAGGTATTCAATGAGAAATACTTTCCAAATCCTGTAATCATGAACAGAGTTCAGTTTTTATCCTTGTATCTAATATGCTGAATCTTCTTAACCTTGCATAAGATGAAGTGAATTGACTTTAAATGGATAAATGGTTGATTAGTTAATTACTTTTTTTTTAACAAATTTGGAAGATTTTTTTCTCATAAATGTTAATAAGTGTCTTTCTGAAGATTAGAGGCTATTGTAATGTATTTATCACCCTTTCTGTCAACGAGGAATATTTAAGTGAATTAAATATCTAGTCCTTGATCGTATTAGGTTTCTAATGGACAAAAGACTATTTTCTTTCTTTTTTTTTTTTTTGGTTTTATGTCTCATCGACAATGAGGTCATTAGAGACAGGATGGGACTGGGGACAAGGAACAAGAAGTATTTGATCATGAACTTTTGAAGGAAGCATCCGGGCATTCACCTGGAGTTTTTTTGGTGAAACCAGGGAAAAGCCAAATCTGGATGCCCAGATGGAAAATTGAACTAGCGTCCTCCCAAATGTGAGGCCAGAGTGTTAACTGCTCACCCTCCACATTTGGTGGATAAAAGAAATTGTTGAATTTCAAAATAAGATTTTAATGCACAAAGTTTTTCAAAATCACTCAAAACAGCATAAAGATATGACCATTAAAATGTATGATCTGAGATTTCTTCCTGAAAATGCAGTTACTGACAAAATCCAACAAGTTTGGAACCTAGAGCTATCCTTATACAAACAATTCAGTGTGACACACTACAACTAATAATCCTTCTCAAAAGTTCTCAGAAATGAAATATGGAATACAAGTATGTTAAACTGGTTCAAAACATTTGTTTTGACTTCCCACAATCGAATTTGAAAATTATAATGTGTTGTCTAACTTGTCTTGAAACTGTCATTTTGACAAGAGTGGAGTTTCTCTCATTAGAAATGATCCTACACTGATCTCCCTACCCCATGCCCAGCTTATTTATGTTCCACAATTTGGGCCATATCATTTCTTTAGCTGTCAGATTGCTCCCAATCCTTCCACTATTGCAAAACTATTCACAGAATATACAGAAGTCAAATATTTGATTTATAACTTTTATTACCTGAATTACATGCATGTTTCAATCCTTGTGATTCACTAATTCGAATCATATGCCTCTAATCAGAATCCTTCTATCATGTTGCTATATGATTTAAAAATGATTAATCAGAGCCTGCTCTCCACAAACTCTAATTATTCCCAATATAATGAAGTTTTAAACTGAGAATGTATTGAATAGCTTAAAAAAAAAGGACTGTAAGTGGTTTCACACACTATCTAAGTTAACGGAAATGTTTCCAATAGCAGCCTGTTCCACTACCCAGCTTGATCAGCTTAATAAACTGTCCAGGTTTCACTGTGGTTGTTACAGCATGACAATACTACACTTGGTTTGACAAAGTAAAATACATGATAAATGTGCAAATGATAAAGAACAGTAAGATTTAGGGTTTAGTTGTCGGTACAAAACTAATTAAGAAATTTATTTTATTGTGGAGAGAGTGAGGGAGAGGAACAGGAAAAGACAGAAATATTTTATTCTGAATTTAAGAGCCACTGTAAAATGGCAGCCATGAAATGTTATGTAGGGTAGGTTAGTGGTCCACATCACCCTTCCTGTACATCTCTTTGGAGCCATAAGCAGGAGTTTCTCTAAGCCAAACTCACCAAAACAAATTCTGTTATTTGGGGTAGGTAAGGCAAATACATAATAGATTTGGGAACCCTGTATATTCTGGTATACAACTGAATGGTCAAAACAAGCAGTCTAAAGCCTAGATGTTAGGGTTGGTAATACTGTCCATTCATATGCAGTTTAAAAAAATAAATAATAATAATAATAAAAAAAAAATAAAGTTCAAAATTGTTAATGAATATTGATAGATTGGAATCAAGTTATTAATTAAATAATAGGAATAATAATAAATAATTATTTTGTGTTCCTGCTGCCCTCTTCCCTTCAACTATGATGAATGTTGGGTGTAATTTATCTATCCTTTCCATGTAAATATTGCCTTGTGGCAGTTCTTTCATCCATTGTTATCCAATAATTATTATTGTGTTTTTGCCTGCCAGGTACTCAGTGATCTGAAGTGATTAGGTGGAATGCAGTCTATCTTTGGTTAAGAAGTCAATTTATGAAAGATTACTGGATAATTAAAAGCAGAAAGGTGGGGAGATTACACTGTTCATATTGATCTTATTACATACCACTATGTAACCTTCAAACAACATAATTACTGACTATAAAGTAGTAAAACAACTATTCATTAGAATAGTGAACAACAGTGGTCAAAATATATTTTTTTAAATTTAATTTAATTGCAATGGAGCACACGCTCCGGTGGCAATTTCCCTACACACCCAACTTCCCCCTGGCACTCCAATTTTCATTTCCTTATATTTTCAGGTGGCAATTTACTGTTTTTGATTTCTAACTTTTAAGAATTTCTCTACCCAGCAAGTCACTTTTGGATCAATTAGAGAAAAGATAAAAAATTTCTTTGTACTAAAACATCTTATACTTTAAAGGAACATTTTCAGTACACAGCAGAGTCAGATTTAACAGGATTCAAACCAGGACACTTGCCCCAGATGGAAACTTCAGGGGTGCATCAATTTATGTCGATGTGACCTCTTTTTTTTATAAGTTCCACTATTGATCTGGGTGGCAACAATGGGGTGATGACACACAGAGTGGAAGCGACAATGGGGGTGGAAAAATAATGTTCGAAAGAGCAGCAATCACACTGTTTTTGCCCCATCTTGGAAAATTTCTAAATCCACCACAGTGTTCGAAACTAGAGGCTTGAATAAAGTAAAATTTAATACTTAAGTTAAATTTGAAGATTACAGAAATATGTGACATATAGCTTCATCTAAAGCAAGGATATCTTCTATATGCATAAAAGAAAATGTTCATATGTGTGTCTCCTATGGGCTAAAACAATTACTGGACTGATTAACATATGGTTTTCTGCAAAATGGTCTAACAAGAATAACTGGTTCAATGCATATGCCAGTTGGAAAAGGATAAAATTTCTTGTTTCAATGGTACTAGAAAATATACTCAGTTTAAAGCTATTAAAATGATTGATCTTACCCATAAAAAAAATTATCACTCCATCACAAGAACAATTAGTACAGTGGATATTCACAAGAACAATTAGTTCAGCAGATATTCCAGGTGACATGGGAAAACATTTCTTATTCTAATGGTACTGGTCACCATACATGGACAAAATAATATCACATCGGCAATCGCATCATCCAGAATTGCAGCAACTCTTTTGGATGGCTGTCAAACAGCATGTTGAGCAACTAAATTGCAATTGAATATGCAAAACAATGAAATACAAATTGACAACATTTCAAAACATCAGGGATGAGTCTAGTACTTCAGCAATGTAAGATAATAGTATGGTGCGAATGGCAAATGATGTGTAAAATTTCGTTGGAATTGTGTGATTAAAATTTGCAAGATTTATGTGGAAATGAAAGATAATTCAACAATGTGCTAATATCATTAGCATGTGATTTTTGACACACATTACCTGTTATTCTGCATTCATTACCACCTAATGAGCTGAGTGCATATTTAAAAGCATAATTCTTGTGGAGACAAGTTAATAAATTTTCTATGATGACCAACATGCATGTTAAATCACAAAACGATGCTTCTGTAGAATATTTCATGATAAAATTATTTAAATGATAAAATTACCTCACAGACATTAATTTGTTGCGTGGTCTGGTGTAGGAAAACCAAGAGATTTGTTTGTTCATAATGCCTATTTTCCAAGTGGAATTACCAATAACATTGTATATTCAAGAGCATTGCAATTAATTTAAAACCAAATTGAACAGTAATTGCAAATTATGTAATCCAAAACATAGAAATAATAATATATTTAAATATTATTTAATTTATCTAAAGACACACTTTTTTTTATCAAAATCTCAATTGAATTTATTTAATATTCACTCAAATTCAGCAATAACGAAGAATTGGTGAGTGAGCTAGTTAACATATAAATATGCACTGAAGAACTTCATGATTGGGATTGACATTGGGTAAATGCAGTGAAAAACACCAGTATCAGATTTTTGTATAATCTGTGGGTAAAACTGCATATGTGTACAAAATTACCATTTTTTAGGTATTCTAGAATTTTGATGATGATCAGCAGGTGTGTGTAGTAAAGTTAGAATGTTAATAACTTCCAAAGTGAAGAAAGGACATAACCTTCATAGGCTTCACTTATAACAAAAATCTCTGGTTTGTAATGTCATTCAGATCAAAGGCATTAATGTACAAAATTTCTTCACATTTGGGGTTGATATATGGTTAATCCATGGAAAATTATTAATTTTAGGGTATTCTTGTGATATGAGAATGGAACTTAGCCTGTGTATATTTTATCTTTCTAAGACTATGGGATAACTGGTTAGATTTAAATATCAGTATATTCCATGCTAAGAGAAGGAATGAAGAAAAAATATTAACCTCTATGCGTAACAGAAATTTGAGGCATACAGCTTCATCTAGACCAAAAGCATTAAGGTACAAAAATGATTTTAACTGCTTCAAGAAAACGTTGGCATAGCCACAAAAAGTTAAACGTGATGTTACTAAGCGATACTTACAGTTGCTGTTGTGTCATTGTTTGCAAGGGTTATCTCACTGTCACCATAGTAAAACTGACGGATCTCAGCTGAAGCTACAAGTTGCTCTTCTTCAGTTGATAGTCGTAAGTCATGAGCTACATAAGCATCAAAATTGTCATTTAAATCTTGTACACCTTCTTCTGTTGAAAATGCACCTCCCTCTGAAATTAATTTTAAGAGATAAATTTAAAAAACAAAGAATGTTCTTTGAATCATGATCACAAATGCTTGAAGGTGTAACAGAATAACAAACTGTGTCATAGTAGAGGATATTCATGTTAACATTATTAAGTTTTTATTTTTGGATAAAGGAAACAAAGAAACTGCCGCGAGGCAATGAAAATAAGATAGGATAGGGAAAATAAACAGTTACCCGTCACTTACCACAGATGAAGGCAGGAGGGCGAAACACGTAAAAACACAAAAACAAAAGAATTACACAATATTTCGACTTTTCAGTCTTACTCATGTAGGAGGCGAGACATATGGCAGGGGGAAAGATGTGGTCACATCCGAGCCCGCCACATGAATGAAGCACAGGCGGAAAATGCGTGGTAGTGGAAGAATTGTCGAGAGGGGGGGGGGGGGGGGGTGGGGAACAGGCTTGACCAGCGATAAAAGTGAAACAAATAAATATAATGTCTGTGTAGCTTAGTTCAAAAAGTTATAAATACATACAAAAAATAAAAAATAAATAAATAAATAAAGAAGGGGAAAAAAAAAAATAATAAAAAAATAAAAAAAAATAAAATAAAAAAAAAAATATATATATAAAAAAAAAATAACCGACTGTAAAATGAAATGAGAGATGGCAAGTGACAGGTTTAACGTAGGTTTAGGCCAGGGGTGTGTCTGGTGTCAAGGATATGTTGATAGGCTAGTTCCCATCTGCGGAGTTCTGAAGGGGTGGTGGTATTTGGAAAAACTCTAATAGCTCTGACTGTGAAACAGGTGTTGAGGTTGTTTGAATTATGGAAGTTCGCATGAATTGCCACGGGATGGTCTGGGTTGGAAGTATAAACTGTTTGCCTGTGGCCATTCATTCTGTAGGAAAGTTGTTGAGTGGTGAGACCAATGTAAGAGGCAGTGCAGTGGATGCAGGTGAGTTGGTAAATAAGGTGAGTGGTAGCACATGTGGCATGTCCAATTATTGGGAAAGATTCGCCTGTGACAGGATTAGAGTAAGTAGTGGTGGCAGGGTGCATGCTGCAAGTTTTACAGCGGGGTCTGTTACACGGGAAAGATCCCTGTGGAGGTCTAGGGGAGTCGGCAGGTAAATACTTGTGGACCAAGATGTTGTACAGATTGGGCGGTCTACTGAAGCAAGTGCGGGGAGCAGTGGGTAGGATTTTGGGAAGGAGGAGACGCATTTCAGGGAAGGAACGTAAGAAATCATGCCCACGGCGGAGTATCTGGTTGACAGATTCCAGGCCAGGAAAGAACTGGGTGACAAGTGTTGGACCACGGTCAGCTTTAGGAGGTGCAGAACGAGGATTGTGGGTGATGGCACGGGAAATTTGTTTTTCCACCAGATCATGGGGGTATTGGCGGGAAACAAGGGCTTGGGATAGTTTTTGGGAGTAACTGGAGATTGATTCATGATCAGAACAGATGCGTCTGCCACGGATTGCAAGGCTGTATGGGAGGGAACGTTTTATGTGGAAGGGGTGACAACTGTCAAAGTGTAGGTATTGTTGTAAATTGGTCGGTTTAATGTGTACTGAGGTATGGAGGGTCCCCTGTCGTAGGGTGATATCTACGTCAAGGAAGGTGATACAGGTGTGGGAATATGACCATGTGAAATTGATGGAGTGATTATCATTTAGTGAGTTGAGGAAGTGCTAGGAGGTGGTCCTCCCCGTGGGTCCAGATCATAAATATATCATCTATGTATCTGAACCACACGAGGGGACTGAGGGGGGAATTCTTCAGAAAAATATTTTCCAGACGGCCCAGGAAAAGGTTAGCATAGGACGGGGCCATGCGGGTACCCATGGCAGTGCCGCGTATCTGGTGGTAAATCTGGGAGTTGAAGGAGAAATAGTTTTTGGAGAGGATAAAGTTGGCAAGGGATATGAGAAAGGATGTTCTGGGAAGACTGTTTGGAGGGCGCATATCCAAGAAGTGCTGAAGGGAACTGAGGCCTTCAAGGTGGGGAATATTGGTGTACAAGGAGGTTACGTCAATTGAAACGAAGGAGGGAGTCTGGTGGTAGAGGACTGGGGACTTTTGACAGACGTTCCAAATCAAAGACACACCACATTTTTTTTTTTTTGGAACGTCTGTCAAAAGTCCCCAGTCCTCTACCACCAGACTCCCTCCTTGTTTCAATTGACGTAACCTCCTTGTACACCAATATTCCCCACCTTGAAGGCCTCAGTTCCCTTCAGCACTTCTTGGATATGCGCCCTCCAAACAGTCTTCCCAGAACATCCTTTCTCATATCCCTTGCCAACTTTATCCTCTCCAAAAACTATTTCTCCTTCAACTCCCAGATTTACCACCAGATACGCGGCACTGCCATGGGTACCCGCATGGCCCCGTCCTATGCTAACCTTTTCCTGGGCCGTCTGGAAAATATTTTTCTGAAGAATTCCCCCCTCAGTCCCCTCGTGTGGTTCAGATACATAGATGATATATTTATGATCTGGACCCACGGGGAGGACCACCTCCTAGACTTCCTCAACTCACTAAATGATAATCACTCCATCAATTTCACATGGTCATATTCCCACACCTGTATCACCTTCCTTGACGTAGATATCACCCTACGACAGGGGACCCTCCATACCTCAGTACACATTAAACCGACCAATTTACAACAATACCTACACTTTGACAGTTGTCACCCCTTCCACATAAAACGTTCCCTCCCATACAGCCTTGCAATCCGTGGCAGACGCATCTGTTCTGATCATGAATCAATCTCCAGTTACTCCCAAAAACTATCCCAAGCCCTTGTTTCCCGCCATTACCCCCATGATCTGGTGGAAAAACAAATTTCCCGTGCCATCACCCACAATCCTCGTTCTGCACCTCCTAAAGCTGACCGTGGTCCAACACTTGTCACCCAGTTCTTTCCTGGCCTGGAATCTGTCAACCAGATACTCCGCCGTGGGCATGATTTCTTACGTTCCTTCCCTGAAATGCGTCTCCTCCTTCCAAAATCCTACCCACTGCTCCCCGCACTTGCTTCAGCAGACCGCCCAATCTGTACAACATCTTGGTCCACAAGTATTTACCTGCCGACTCCCCTAGACCTCCACAGGGATCTTTCCCGTGTAACAGACCCCGCTGTAAAACTTGCAGCATGCACCCTGCCACCACTACTTACTCTAATCCTGTCACAGGCGAATCTTTCCCAATAATTGGACATTGCCACATGTGCTACCACTCACCTTATTTACCAACTCACCTGCATCCACTGCACTGCCTCTTACATTGGTCTCACCACTCAACAACTTTCCTACAGAATGAATGGCCACAGGCAAACAGTTTATACTTCCAACCCAGACCATCCCGTGGCAATTCATGCGAACTTCCATAATTCAAACAACCTCAACACCTGTTTCACAGTCAGAGCTATTAGAGTTTTTCCAAATACCACCACCCCTTCAGAAACTCCGCAGATGGGAACTAGCCTATCAACATATCCTTGACACCAGACACACCCCTGGCCTAAACCTACGTTAAAACCTGTCACTTGCCATCTCTCATTTCATTTTACAGTCGGTTTTTTTTTTTTTTTTTTTTTTTTTTTTTTTTTTTTTATTTTATATATATATTTTTTGTTTTTTCCCTTCTTTATTTATTTATTTTATTTTTTGTATGTATTTATAACTTTTTGAAACTAAGCTACACAGACATTATATTTATTTTTTCACTTTTATCGCTGGTCAAGCCTGTTCCCCCCCCCCCCCCCCCCTCTCGACAATTCTTCCACTACCACGCGTTTTCCGCCTGTGCTTCATTCATGTGGCGGGCTCGGATGTGACCACATCTTTCCCCCTGCCATATGTCTCGCCTCCTACATGAATAAGACTGAAAGTCGAAATATTGTGTAATTCTTTTGTTTTTGTGTTTTTACGTGTTTCGCCCTCCTGCCTTCATCTGTGGTAAGTGACGGGTAACTGTTTATTTTCCCTATCCTATCTTATTTTCATTATTCTCACATTAGCACTACATACTACCGACATGTGAAAATCGATCTTCAGTTTAAATTTAATGTTTACAACCGAAGTTTTATTTTATTGGCTTTTAAGTACTTGTCACCTAGTTATTATTTAAAACAAAATGATTGAAAAGTAAAACTTCAAACAAAAAAATCAGTTAAGTGAAAATAATTTTTTTCTTTTAAATTAGACTATCAATTAAATTTAAGATATATAGAATTTGTAATATAATCCTTAAGGTTCATTTAAAAGGTACCAGTAGATATTGTTTTATAAAAAATTGTGCCTGGAAAGTGTGGCGCCTGTTGCAGATGTGGGGTAAATGGTTTGGAATGCAATGGGTGTAAAAAGTGGTTTCACTGAGAATGTAGGACAAAGGAAACTGAATGAGGCTCTTCAGTGGTTGTGTCAGCTCTGTTTTAAGGATAGGAAACTTTCGGAGCAGGATGAAATGATCAGGGGGATGGGCAAAATGATTAGAGAATTGTGTAAAAGGGGTCAGGATCCTTGAATCTCAGCCTGTTGAGGGTGTGCCTGAGGAGACTGTGCCTGTGGAGGTTGTGCCTGAGAGGGCTATGTCTGTGGAGGCTCTGCCTTTAGAGGCAGAAAGTACAGATGGTGAGGAGGGTGAGAAGGATGGATAGGGGCTGATAACAGGTCATTGGGAAAATATAGTTAACAGGATGAAGAACCTGGAAATTCCAGAACTTGTGGGGAGAAATAGTGTCTAACTTGTTACTTGTTACCTCGTATAGATGTTGGAGTATATAAGGTACAACAGGCCTATGCGAATATAGATGTAGAAGGAACAAATAGGAAGAAAAAGTCCTGCTGTTAGGTAGTAGTCACGGGGGAGATGTTGGTCCTTTTCTGCAGGATCAATTAGGCACAGGCTACCAGTTCACAAACTTTTCGAAACTCTGAGCAACATTATGAAAGGTAATAGAGGATATAGGATCACTGAAGGGATTTCACAAAGGACGATAATGATAGTGGGAGGTGCAGGCAGTAGTATTGTTAGGAATACCAGCTATAGTATAGAGAGTGACCTAAGGAAGGTGGTGAAGGTGACACAGTATAGCAAGGTGGAACTTATGTAGAATCTACGCCATGATCTGCTGTGAGGTGGGTAAACTTGGAAACAGAAATGCTACTTGGAAGATTCATTAGTTCAGTTTTGAGGGTTGTGTCTATGAATACTGTTGAGTTGGTCAAAATATATTGAATGATTTCGATATATGTGTGTGTGCTATATCTTTGTTGTTGTAAAATCTTTGTACCGACATGCTGTAGCCTGTACTGTTTAGCAGTAGTTGTTTCCTGTATGTTGCGCTGTGCGTATCAGTAATAAAAACTTAACAGGTTATGGGCCCAGGTACCCAGTGCAGGAATTGCTGAATAAAACAGAAGTGTCGTTAAAGTCCTTTGTGTGTTGTTGTTCATAAATATGGCGACGAATTATCTAGTAAATGTGCCGAAGCTGAAAGGTCGCGAGAACTACGGAGATTGGGCGTTCGCTATCGAAAATGTGCTTATTCTCGAAGGATTAGCGAAATGTATTTCAGAAGTAGTTACAGCGGAAGATTCTAAGGCCAAAGCGAAGATAATTCTAACGATTGATCCATCTTTGTATGTGCATGAAAGAGCAAAAACAACAGTGGACTTGTGGCAGAAACTGAAGTCATTGTTCGACGATTCTGGTTTTGCAAGAAGAATTAATTTATTGAGGACACTGATATCAATACGTCTAGAAAATTGTGATTCGATGACAAGCTATGTGAACCAGGTAGTAGATAATGGTCAGAAATTACGTGGAACTGGTTTTGGTATTAGTGATGAGTGGATTGGTTCCTTATTGTTAGCAGGATTGCCGGAAAAATATTCTCCTATGATAATGGCAATTGAGCATTCAGGAATTCAAATCACAACGGACGCAATAAAAAGTAAGCTTCTAGATATGGAAGAAGATGTTACTAGTGCCAGTAGTGCTTTTAAGGTTAAGAGTTGGCAAGGTAAGCCGAAGTTTTCTCACCGAAATGTAGTGGGAAATCAAAATAAGAAGGACGTTGTCTGCTATAATTGCAAGGAGTCAGGACATTTTAAAAGAGAGTGTACTAACAGTGACAGTGATACAAGACAAAGAAAAACTTCAAACGTTTTCAGTGCAGTGTTTATGAGTAGCTCTTTTAACAAAAGTGATTGGTATGTTGATTCAGGGGCTAGTGTGCATCTCACAGCAAATGAAGACTGGATAAGAAACAAAGTAAATAATGTTAAAGTGCATAAACTAATGGCTGTGAATCAGACAAAAATTCCAGTGTTGTGCTCTGGAGAAGTTAATTTAACAACTGTAGTTGGAAAGGACGCTTTTGATATTACTGTGAAAAATGTTGTGTGTGCTCCAGAACTAACTACAAATTTGCTCTCTGTGAGTAAGTTGATTGAACATGGAAATTCTGTTGAATTTAATAGGGATAAATGCAATATTTATAACAGGCATAATGAACTAGTTGCTACTGCAGATCTTACTGATGGTGTGTACAAGCTAAATAAGGTCATGGTACATATTCCCAAAGTTAAGAGAAAGAAATGGAATAAAAAAGGCTATAGACTTTATGATCCTGAAACGAATGATGTAGTGATAAGCCGAGATGTGACAATAATGGAAAATATTAATGATGCAGAAACTGAAATAAAGAATCATGAAGAAATCATCACTTCAGTGGGGGATGATGAAGAAAACAAGAAGTCTGATACTGCATTAAGAGAGGACTTACATGATGTCTCAAAAGAAGTAGTTACATCAGAGAAAGAAACTGATGATGATGAAAAATGTGGTACGCAAGAAGATGAAGTAAAGAAAATTAGAAGATCACAAAGGCAGCCCAAACCAAATAGAAGATTTGATGATTATGATACTTGTTTTTTGGCTGGAACTTTGGATCAACTCGAGGACCCGACAACTGTGCAGGAGGCCCTTGATGGACCTGATGCAGAAAAATGGAAACAAGCCATGGAAGAAGAGATACAAGCTTTTGAAGACAACGATGCTTGGGAAGTGGTAAATCTTCCAGAAGGTGCAAGTGCTGTGCAGTGTAAGTGGGTGTTCAAGAAAAAAGTCAACAGTGAAGGTAAAGTGCAACATCGTGCCAGGTTAGTAGCAAGAGGATTCACTCAGAAACCTGGAGTTGATTATGGTGAAACTTTTTCTCCTGTGGTAAGACATTCAACACTTAGACTTTTAATGGCTTTGTCTGTTGAACTAGATTTGAACATTTCCCATCTTGATGTTAAGACTGCTTTTTTAAATGGTATTCTTAAAGAGGATATTTTCCTGAAACAACCTGAAGGTTTAAATCTTTGTAGTGATAAAAGAAAAGTTTTAAAGTTAAAAAAGGCTATGTATGGTTTAAAGCAATCATCCAGAGTGTGGAATCAAAGGGTAAATGATGTTTTAAGCTGTATAGGTTACAAAAAATCTGATTTGGAACCTTGTTTGTTCACAAAACATAAAGATGAAGGTTTAGTTACTATGGTAGCATTGTATGTTGATGATTTTTTAATTTTTTCCAATGACTCAAGTGAGACTGAATTTTTAAAAAATAGGTTGAGTTCAGAGTTTGAAGTGAAGGATTTAGGAAAGGCTAAAAATTGTTTGGGAATGGAAATCAAATATGATAAGGCTAATGAAGTGCTAGCTGTAAGTCAAGAGAACTATATTGATCAATTATTGAAAAGGTTCAATATGACAGACTGTAAAACTGCAAAGACTCCTGTTGAAACTAAACTTGATTATTAAGTGAAGAGGGAACTAAAACTGATGATGTGCCTTATCAGGCCCTAATAGGTAGTTTAATGTATTTATCAGTACTAACAAGACCTGATATCTCTTTCAGTGTAAGTTACTTAAGCCAGTTCAATACTTCTCATACTGAAAAACATTGGAAATGTGCTAAGCGAATTTTGAGATATCTGAAAGAGACTAAGAATTATGTTTTAAAGTTTAAGAAAGGAGGTTTAGAATTATGTGGTTATGTAGATGCAGATTGGGCAAACTGTCCCTTAGACAGGAAGTCATATACTGGTTTTATTTTTAAGTTGGGTGGCTCTGTAGTGTCTTGGCAGAGTGCTAAACAAAAGACTGTTGCTCTGTCTAGCACAGAAGCAGAGTATATGGCTCTTTCTGAAGCTTGTCGAGAGGCCATTTATTTAAAGAATTTGTTAGATGAACTCATAGGCTATAATAAGTGTATAACATTGTTTAATGACA